>CM069441.1:92154886-92550867 GCA_035610835.1 Ophiura sarsii | reverse complement strand
AACAAACATTCAAATTTCATAAAATCGTCAAGAAGTGTTACACCTTCCAATTCGATTTACGATACGATCATTTAAACAGCGCCACCCCTATTTTCAGCCCGGACGCCTGGCCTTCTAACCGCCTCCGATCACGTATGTTCATACACGTGATAAATTTTCAATACAATCGAAAATCAATATTTTGCAATATCCTGAACAAAGTACAAGAGATTATCTTTCATTTTAATTATGAAACGCTATCCTCACGCCAACTGATTCCCAAAGGACCCCATTAATCACAAAATCGTTTTTTGTTTTTGCCGGAACTTACTACCATTACACAAAACGAGGAGTGATTTAGTGCTGTGCGCCCTTTAGTCGTCTCCAGATATTTTAAGAAAAAAGATGGAAAAATAATATAAGGCCTAGGCGTCTCTCTTCTCACTCGTTTCGCTTAAGACGATAAAGTAACCTATACCTGTAGGATATTGCATTATTGTCTGTATTGCATTATCATGATACGTTTTGTATTATTTTCAATCAATTAAACTAAACATCATCGGGCGATTTAATTTTTTACCATTTTCTTGTCATCTCAGCCTTCACTGCATGTCATAAAATTATCCAATAAAGAGGCGAACAAATCCATATTTTATTCACATCAATCACACGGTAATTCAAACAACTCCAGAATGTCTCCAATCATAACAAAAGTTACGGTCTCTGTCATGTCTGTTGAAATGTAGGGAGATGCGGGAGAGTTGAGCCAATTTTTATATTTTGTGTCACCATATGCGGAAGAAAAGTACAAACCTGTAAAAAATGAGTGTAAGATAAACTTTAGAGTGTTGTTTTCGTTGTTGAAAACAATAACATTTGGGATAGCAGTTAAGCTTATTTATATAAAAGGTTTGAAAAAAAATTGGTAAAGTGGCTCAACTCTCCCTATAATATGGGAGAGTTGAGCCACTATTACAGGAGAGTTGAGCCAGCATGAGAGTCAATGGCTGGTGAAAAAACAAAATCATATTTTTTCAACTTTTGATTTATTAATCCTTAAAGTAAATATGGTGCTCAATTGTTATTATCATGGCACAAAATAACATTTTCTCTCATTTATTATACATTTTTCACCTTTTTAGTCCAAATTCAAAATGTTACTACATGTTTTCCCTATGCTCAACTCTCCCCATGACCAATGGCTCAACTCTCCTCATGGTGACCATTTTGTAAATAACCCAATCCTGTCTGGTGTAGAACTTTTGGTAGTTTACAATAGTTCTCTAAAATAATGGTCATTTATACCCCCTTCAATAAACAAATTACCGCCATTATAGTCCTAAGTCTTGCTATGGGAAAAAAGACAAAACATTTATTTTTCTATTTTTCACTCAAAAGGGGAAAAAAAAAAGATTTTGTTTAGGTATCTTGATACTGAGCACACATGACAGTAGAGTTTAACACTAAGAATGTCGTATTGATGCTATAAACAATATATGCAAAATATAAATCTAGTAAGTTACTACTTTTCGAGTTATAGGGGGTGGCTCAACACTCCCGGTGGCTCAACTCTCGCGCATCTCCCCTATAGGCACAGAGCGTGCGCTGAACTGGACCACGTGGAGTACAGCGCACGTAACACACTGCCACCGTCTAGTTTGAGTTGGGATAGGTTATTACATGCTGGGTTTGGTTATGGCCTATGTAAATTAAAGATTTGTTTGTGCAAAAAAGTAATCCTAAGCGTGCAAATAAATTTCATTGAGCATGCATGATTGACTAATCATTGTGTAGGGATCCCATTGTGTAGGGATGGTGATTTCACCATTTCGTCAAGTTACAAAAAAGATATAAAATTGTTTAAAATAAACAAATATATCCCCTAGGCCTCGTCTACCTAATGAGCCTTTTGTTCCTTTCTCTGTCTATACCTGTCATAAGTTAGGGTTTTTCATATTATAACTAGTTATTCTGTATATTAATTCAATTTTAAGGTAAACAGTGTTCGTCATGCTTGAGTGATTTCATACTCTGTTTCAGATCGTGAAGCATTGTTCTATTTTATCAGTGTTTAGGCACTTTTAAATAGCTAATGAAATGGTATTTGATGACTTTGCGAGTTCAAAATATAATGGAATATCTAAATGCTTACCGATGTTGTCCATGTCAGGAACTGCATCCCAGATATATAAATTTAAAAAAATCTAAGCCACTGCTCACCTAAGACCACTTCTTACCTGTTTATATATTATCCCTCAAATAATCCTCAAAACTAGCCAAATAAAAATAATAAAATAATAAAAATAAAATGATAGGCCTAACTAAGGGAACAAAAGGTTGAGATTATCTTGTTTATTTTTAAACACTTATAAAACACACATTTTGTTGCACTTTGCCGAAAGGGTGAAATCACCATTTTTACACAATGGGATGTATCTTCAGTTTGACAGGTTCGATGTCCCATGATCTAAAACTCTAATATGAAAGGTTGTAGATTTAAAAACAACAAAACTAAATATAATTTATTTTCATGATAAGAATCAGGTTGGGACTATTTTCAAAAAGTAATTATTGTAAATCTCTCGCTGGATGAGTCCGTAGGCCTGAACGAGTTGATAAAGGGGTGGAAGGGGGGGGGGCATCAGAATAAAATATTTGACCCGGGTTTGAAACTTTGGCTTTTAATTCACATTGCTTAAAAATAGCTTAAATTGACCTATTTTAAGTTAACTTGGATGTAATTTTGACAGCATTGTAGATTGTCGATTGTTAAGGGAGTGGGGGAAGTCAGCATTGTCGATTGTTAAGGGCCGTGTGGGGCCCGGTAGGCGCGGATACAGGGGGGGGGGGGGCTCGACGTGCCCGCCCCCCACCTCCACCAAAAAAGGGGGAAAATGAAGAAAAAATGAAGAAAAAAAGGGGGGAATGGAAAAAGGTGAAGAGAGAGGAAGAAGAGGGGACAAACAAAAAGACAAGGGTGGGGAGGAGTGAGGGAGTACAACAAGGCAGGAGGGTAGGCATACGAGGAACATAATATTGTTTGAAGTTTATTGGAAGTTGGTTCCAGGATACAAAAGGTATAGGCCTATATAAACATGATAAAAAGCCAATATTGATAGGAAATAAAGTGATTGCTTTAAAATAAAATATTGCTCAAAAGTAGGCCTACATACCAAATCGCACCAAATGAGTTCGAAAATTGAAAAAGATTCTACTTATGAGGGGGGCACATCCCCCCTCAGACTCCCCCCTGTTCGACCTTTTAACCATCTACACTTAAACCATGAAATATATCAGTATGCTCAACTTCTTTCGTGCTTTGATAAAAACCAAAATAATTTATTGGAAATGAAGTGGTGGCTTTTCGATAACATTTGGTCAAAAGTATACATCAAATCGCACCAAATGAGTTCGAAAATTTAAAACAAATCTACTTCTGAGGGGGCACATCCCTCCTCAGACTCCCCCTGTCCGACCTTTTAAACCATACTTAAACCATGAAATATATCAGTATATGCTCAAACTTCTTTCGTGCATTGATAAAAACCAAAATATTTATTGGAAATTAAGAGGTGGCTTTTCGATAACATTTGGGTCAAAAGTATACACCAAATCGCACCAAATTAGTTCGAAAATTGAAAAAAAATCTACTTCTCAGGGGGCACATCCCCCCCCTCAGACTCCCCATGTTCGACCTTTTAACCATCTACACTTAAACCATGATATATCAGTATACAGGGTGAGTAAAAAAGACTGCAATAGTGGAAAGAAGCCATTTTGTTTTCGAAACCATTAAAACTTTTTAAACGTTGCAAGAATTATGTATTTATTCGTAATTTTTGTGTGAAAAATTGAAGCTGATCGTATTTTTCGTTTGTCTTTGATAACATTTTGGTCAAAAAAACATTTCTACTTTTCCCTGTGAAACTGCTTTCTTTTTGCCCGGTAAACATGTTTCTATGGCTATTTTGTGTATTTTCATTTTCATTTTCCTCACTTCCTTTTCGGTTTTTTCATTTTCCTCTTCCTGCCTTTCCATTTTTCTTCTCTTTTCTCCGTTTTCTTCCCTTTCCCTAAGAATTGCCTTCCGATTATTTCGTTCAATTTATTGTCAGAGGGGCGCACTTCCCTTGACCCCCTATAAATGACATTAAACTCAATCAACGAGTCTTTAAAAAAAAGGTTTGCCATGTGAAGATTATCAAACACACAGATGAGAATGGGGTAAAGTGAGTTTTAAAATAGGAGAGTTCGGAAACAGGCAAGATAAATTTGTCCAACATGTCCATGCCGCAAGTTATATTTTTCTAACATACTTTGTGTGGTATATTATAGTTTTGCCAACATGTCTGTGTGACGAGATATTTTGCGAGTTATAGTTTTTCCACCATTTCTATGTGCAGCGAGTTATAGATTTACCAACATGTATCTGCGGCGAGATAAGTTACCAACATGTATCTGCGGCGAGATAAGTTACCAACATGTATGTGCGGCGAGTTATATAGTTTTACTACATGTCATATTTACATTGTACCAACATGTCTATGGAATTCCAAACTTCTTTTTCATTGTAAAATAAATCACACTTGATTGATCATTATTTATGGTGTACCACGTGCATTAGTCATTGTCTGCATTTCCAAGCACAATGAGAGGCAAAGTACTAATATGGTTGCCCGGAGGCGTGCGTACGATTGCATGCGTACGCACCATAAGGGTAGGTGCTTTTAAAATTGGCGCTCAGCGATGAATGATTTGCTTTCGAATAGCATGTATTCAGTTAAGTCACTGTACCTCTATAGTCTATTTCGCCATCAAGAGACAGTGACGTAACTGCGTATTCTAGTAATGGATCTACGGCTTATATTCTACCTGCTCCGGGTGGAGGCTAGTGCAAATGAACATTTAGTTGCAGTCAATGGTGTCCAAACACCCGTTGCGAATTTGAGATATGGCCACAGCGTGTCAGTAAACATCGATGCGTGCCTCTAAAAACCGATGCGGACCGGTGTAAACCGATGCGAACACTGTGTAAACCGATGCGGACTCATGCGTAAACCGACGCGGGTGTAAAACGATGCAGACTCAGCGCCAAAGATCACAAGTCGCAGTGGCCTTATCCATGGGGGGGCCGGGGGGGGGGGGGGGGGGGGGGGGGAGATGATGACCACCCCCATTGGCAATCAGTTTTAACAAAAGAGTTTTAAAAAGGAAGAGAAAAGGAGTCATACTGACCATTTAAGTGTTACAAATGCCAATTTTGCAGATCAACTTTCATTAGCCTTAAAGTAAAATGTCCGCAACAGATCACTATACCCCCGGTCTTTGTAAAACCCGACAATTTGGGCTATTGCCAAAAATAAACTACAGATCTGAAACCTACGCATAGATTTTGTTAAAACCCGACTTTTACACTCAAGAAATTTCAACTTTTTTTGGAGTCAAATCCAAGCGATTTTGATCAGTCATTAATAATATTGAACTAGCATAAATTAAATAAGTCAACATGCGGTGTCCTCTGAGAGTTTCCAGAGTCAAGTAATAAAATGTCCGCAACGGATCACTATACCCCCCCCCCCCGGTCTTAGTAAACCCGATAATTTGGACCTATTGCAAAATTTGAACCGTAATGCGCAATTTGCTAAATTCTGGACCAACCAAATGGAGACAATTCCTTTTTACATATATGAGTCAAGTATAAACTGTCCGCAACATATCACTTTACCCCCACCCCCCATTTCTTTGTAAAACCGACAATTTGGGCCTATTGCGAAAAAATAAACTACAGATCTGATACGCATAGATTTGGGTGAAACCCGACTGAAAATTTGACTAATTCAGCCAAAGCATCACGCGTCAATACGGCGCTGCCCATAAAAAAGGAATTTCCCAACTATGGTTCGGTTTTGTTCGGTTTTGGATCGGTAGCATAAATTTGGAAATTGCGTCGGCTGATCCTCTGAGAGTTCCGGTCAAGTATAAAATGTCCGCAACATATCACTATACCTCCCCCCATCCCCCCACCCCGGTCTTAGTAAACCCGACAATTTGGGCCTATTGCAAAAAATAAACTACACTCTGAAACCTACGCATAGATTTGGGTGAAACCCGACATTTACACCAAGTAAATTCAAATTTGTTGGAGTCAAATCGAACCGATTTTGACCAGTCACTGATAATCATGATAATGTTGAACTAACATAAGTGAAATATGTTGAATTACACTCATTTTGTCTGTGGAGGTAAAGATGAGCATGTGGCTGGCATGTGACGAGTGTCCAATTTGTGGTTACTTGACACGATTTGATTCGCCATGGAAGTTTGATAAATTCAGCCAACTGTCCGCAACAGATAACTATATACACCCCTCCCATGTCTTTGTAAAACCCGACAATTTGGGCCTATTGCGAAAAAATAAACTACAGATCAGAAACCTACGCATATATTTGGGGGAAACCCGACTGAAAGTTTGACTAATTCACCCAAAGACACCACGCGTCAAAACGGCGCTGCCCATGAAAAAGGAATATCCCAACTATGGTTCGGTTTTGGTTCGTTTGGCAAATCATATCTATTGGGGATAATAAAACACTATTGAACCTACATTATATAAAACATGGATACGTGATATTATTAGATCTAAAGCGTAAATTTGGAAAGTGTTTCGGCTGATTTAACTGATTTTGATAAGTCATAATATTGAACTAGCATAAATTAAATAAGTCAACAGGCGGTGTCCTCTGAGAGTTTCCAGAGTCAAGAATAAAATGTCCGCAACAGATCACTATACCCCCCCCCCCCCCCCCCCCCCCACCCCCCGGTTTTAGTAAAACCCGACAATTGGACTTATTGCAAAATTTGAACCGTAATGCGCAGTTTGCTAAATTCTGGACCAACCAAAAGGAGGCAATTCCTTTTTACATATAGGAGTCAAGTATAAACTGTCCGCAACATATCACTTTACCCCCACCCCCCACCCCCATTTCTTTGTAAAACCGACAATTTGTGCCTATTGCGAAAAAATAAACTACAGATCTGAAACCTACGCATAGATTTGGGTGAAACCCGACTGAAAGTTTGATTAATTCAGCCAAGACACCACGCGTCATTACGGCGCTGCCCATGAAAAAGGAATTTCCCAACTATGGTTCGGTTTTGGATCGGTAGCATAACTTTTGGAATTCCAGACGTTTTTTGATATTCCAAACATATTTTTTGGAATTCCAAACATTTTTCAATAGTCAAGGCCTTGGAAATCCAGACAAATTTTAGTTATCACTATTCCTCTATACCCATTTTCCCATACTATTAACGCTTGGAATTACAGATGGTTTTGGAATTTCAAACATTTTTCCATAGTCAAGGCCCTGGAAATTCAGACAACTTTTCATTATCACTATTCCTCTATACCCATTTCCCATACTATTAACGCTTGGAATTCCAGACATTTCTTAATAGTCAGGCCCTGGAAATTCAGACAACTTTTCATTATCACTATTCCTCTATACCCCTTTCCAATACTATTAACGCTTGGAATTCCAGACATTTTTTGAAACAAAATATTATTCCTCTATAGGGGGGTGCGGATTTTATCTGGAATAGCCCATTGTAGTCCCTTACTCAACCCCAGCATGACACTCTATACTACACGTTACCACGCGTCAAAACGGCGCTGCCCATGAAAAAGGAATATCCCAACTATGGTTCGGTTTTGGTTCGTTTGGCAAATCATATCTATTGGGGATAATAAAACACTATTGAACCTACATTATATAAAACATGGATACGTGATATTATTAGATCTAAAGCGTAAATTTGGAAAGTGTTTCGGCTGATTTAACTGATTTTGATAAGTCATAATATTGAACTAGCATAAATTAAATAAGTCAACAGGCGGTGTCCTCTGAGAGTTTCCAGAGTCAAGAATAAAATGTCCGCAACAGATCACTATACCCCCCCCCCCCCCCCCCCGGTTTTAGTAAAACCCGACAATTTGGACTTATTGCAAAATTTGAACCGTAATGCGCAGTTTGCTAAATTCTGGACCAACCAAAAGGAGGCAATTCCTTTTTACATATAGGAGTCAAGTATAAACTGTCCGCAACATATCACTTTACCCCCACCCCCCACCCCCATTTCTTTGTAAAACCGACAATTTGTGCCTATTGCGAAAAAATAAACTACAGATCTGAAACCTACGCATAGATTTGGGTGAAACCCGACTGAAAGTTTGATTAATTCAGCCAAGACACCACGCGTCATTACGGCGCTGCCCATGAAAAAGGAATTTCCCAACTATGGTTCGGTTTTGGATCGGTAGCATAACTTTTGGAATTCCAGACGTTTTTTGATATTCCAAACATATTTTTTGGAATTCCAAACATTTTTCAATAGTCAAGGCCTTGGAAATCCAGACAAATTTTAGTTATCACTATTCCTCTATACCCATTTTCCCATACTATTAACGCTTGGAATTACAGATGGTTTTGGAATTTCAAACATTTTTCCATAGTCAAGGCCCTGGAAATTCAGACAACTTTTCATTATCACTATTCCTCTATACCCATTTCCCATACTATTAACGCTTGGAATTCCAGACATTTCTTAATAGTCAGGCCCTGGAAATTCAGACAACTTTTCATTATCACTATTCCTCTATACCCCTTTCCAATACTATTAACGCTTGGAATTCCAGACATTTTTTGAAACAAAATATTATTCCTCTATAGGGGGGTGCGGATTTTATCTGGAATAGCCCATTGTAGTCCCTTACTCAACCCCAGCATGACACTCTATACTACACGTTGATATCTTTCAACAACTGATTGTTGTGTTAGTAATATCTCTTAGTATCTCATGAATTCTGGATATTAGATTTCAGGTTGCGTCTCATCCCCGTCACCCCACTTTTTTAATTGTAAAAGTGACTGAAAATGTTTCCGGAAATCCTGTCTCCGGTGGAAAAAAAAACATGGATTTCCTGATTCCTCTATGAAAAAAATCAAAAATCCTGTTCCCCGGTGATAATTTTTTTTCGGAAATCCTGTCTCCGGTGGAAAAAAAACACATGGATTTCCTGATTCCTCTATGAAAAAATCGGAAATCCTGTCCCCGGTGATAAAAAAAACCTGGATTTCCTGATTCCTCTATGGGGTCAATGGTTGGTAATTGTAAAATTGACTGAATTTTTTCCCGTAAATCCTGTCTACGTTGGGAAAAAAAACATGGATTTCCTGATATTCCTCTATGAATTTTTACCGGAAATCCTGTCCCTGGTGAGAATTTTCCGGAAATCCTGACCAAAATTATGTTGGAAAAGTTCGGAAATCCGCGATCCTCTATGGGGGGAGGGCATGATTTATCTGGAATAGCCCAATCATGTTTTGTAAACGTTATAAGGTTAATAAATCCGAGATACTCAGAAGTGTATTTCGTGCGGTTCCCTTAAGAGTTTCCAGAAATGAGTGCGATCTCAAATCAGGTCAAAGTCTAAGTGCACATCGCCTCAACCTTTTTGCCACACTAGGTAACACATGGACAGACACTGATGTATTGCAGTGTAAAACTGTCGATACTAAAGACGTATTATGATAGATACACACTCAGCACACTTGACAATGCTAATGCTATAAATAGTATTTTTCATGAAATCACGTTATTTATTTACAATGTTTGAAGGGAGTTGGACTGCGTTTTACGAATTCTATATAAAATAATGTGTAATATGTAGGATCTTTGTTTAAATTTTCTCTTTTGGTAAGCAAATGGTGTTTTTATCAATATATCAATATTCCATTAAAGTAACAACAATGTGAGCAACATCATCTAAAAACTGTTTGTTCTGCGTATTTTGACACCTCAATTGTTGAGATACGATGTTGCGGAGCGGAGTTATTATTGTTATTACAATGGTATGAGGTCCAGTGTCAAAAGGGACAATCATCCCTATGCTAAATAAGCAGGTTTGCATTATTGTTTTTAATGACCAGGTTTATGCTTTACACACGTGTACAAAAATGCAACAGACACTCAGAAGATAATGGGTTCCTTTTACAACGCAGATTTATTGTTTTCATTCAACTTCAATTTTGCCATGACTTTATCTTTATCTTCAGTACTTTGTGTGTCCACCATCACTGTCCACAACAGCGGCTACGCGTCGTCCTTGCACTTGTACTTCATTGTGTAAGTGAAAAAGTACTTCTGCAGCTTTATATAAAATACTTTCCTGATATGAACGAGATAAGAGCGCGCTAGGCATCTACTTCCATATCTAGGGACACTGTTTCTTCGAAGATAGGATAATGGTTAGAACAAGACAAACTTGATTAAATGTGATGGATATCTTTAAAGGGCACAGGAAAAGGGATGATAATCCTGCTTCAAGTCTTTGTGGGACATTCCATTACAATAAACAGGGCAAGAAAAATGAACACACCACAAATGACATCATTTGTGGTATATTGATTATCAGTGAGTATCATGAATAGATTCAAACCAGTCACCTGGAATTTTCTTTTCATAGTACTCACTGAGCTATCAATAGTTCCACAAATGATGTCATCATCAACTAGCACAAATATTGAATGCTTTCTGGTCCCTCTTCGTAGACTTGACTCAAATCACACCACTTATATTTGCATTTCCTGTGCCCTTTAACATTTACATTTGCAGATGTTCGAAGCTCTTACAGCCCAATGATTGAGTATGAGTAGAGTTTCAAGTGCAATCTACAATCACACTGTAACCAAACATGATTATCATGGGTTAAATATATGGAATTAACAATTAATTAAAATGAAGTCATGGACAATAAAAGTGTAAGATTATTGTTTTGAGAAGTGCGGCACAGGATGGCATATAACAGGTTAATAATCCATTAATTGGGATGTTATGTGGTTCGGAATCTGATTACGACTGTTTTCTCACGTCTCGATAGGTCCACTGTCAATAATGATTGAATACTTAGCTAACGACTGTGTCAATAGTATCCGTGTTAATATTTGTGATAGGTAATTGAGTCTATCGATAAACATTTGCAACGCAATATATTTTATATTATCACAATAATTGTTATTAGAATCATTTGATAAATATGGTTTAAAGGAACATCGTACAGTTTAATCATGTTAATACCGCGACAACAAGCTTTTTGTGTTAAGGGGGAACTCAAGGAAATCACTTTATGAATTTTATAAGTGCTGTAATTATTGAACTATGACTCAAATGTCTATAACAGTATACATTTTTGGAAAGGAAATGGATCAGAGAATCCAAATTTGGCATAAATTTTGACCAACAAAAAAGGTTTCCATTTTTCCACTTTTTTGGCACTTTTTGGTCAAAAATTCAAAAAATATTAGATAAGGTTAAAAAATGAGACCTTAGTTAGTGTCTTTACATCATAATCAAGCGATTTGGGCATTTTGAACCCAAAATTATTTTTGTAATAGCTTTGTTAAAAAAATTGGGTCAAACAAGTGAATTTTGTGATTTTTAAAATTGACGCCAAATTTGGATTTTCTGATCCATTTCCTTTCCAAAAATGTACACTTTTATAGGCATTTGATCAATAGTTCAATAATTACTCACTCACAAAATTCAAAAAATCAAATCAAAAACTTCATTGAGCAACCCCCCCCCCCCCCCCCCCCCCCCTTAAGCAAAGCATCCCGACCGGATGACAATATCTTGCACGCGGTGCAAAATTGAATGCTTTTGATTTTGTGTGTGAGTTGTGATATAGTTGTGCATGGAAATACTGATATTGACATACCTGTTCTATAGTATTTATGCGACTCGAGGAGTAAAGTGTTAACGCTGTCCACGCGACAGTCGGATCGCCTAAAGAACATGCATTTGGTTTTTTACAATTTTATCTTTTTCGATGGATAGTATCTGTATCTATCGGATAATGTGGCAAACTTCTTTGGGATATAAAGAGAGATGAGATTTTTGTACAGGTAACAGAACCGGGATGATCCCCTACTCTTAACGATAAGGTCTGTAACTTTTAACGTGTTCAGGTTGAAGCGTCTGAATACACGGGACCAACGGCTTAACGTCACTCTTCGAACCACGGCGCACTGACATTCACTGTATAGACCTGCACGTTGTAGACCTACACAGTGAATGGGGTAGAGGAGAAATTCTACAATTACATCCGAGTATCAGCTTAAAACACGGAAAGAGAATCTGATAAACTAAAATGTATTGAATTAAGATGTGATTGTAGGATTTCCGACCTAGATAGGAACTCTTTGGGGTAAGCAATGAATCTTGGTTTCAAGGAGACTTGGACCCACGATTCTGTGCTTTGATGAAAACTCCCGACCGACGGTACAGTGCGCTCAACCGCTCGGCCACCTCTACCTCATAGCATGTCTAGATATAGAGATACAATGCGCGATGAACTGTTGCTTTTCGAAGTGTTGCCATCTCGTTGGGGCACTTATAAGTTATAAAGCACCGAAGCGCTCTTTAATTTATCCGTATTCATTATCCTCAATACACCCACGTATCTTTAAGGATGTTAACATTTAATATCCTCTAATTCTATGCATCAAATAAATGTTTGAGAAGTCGTTCAGACCTTGATTGGGTTTAGTTTTTTAGAATTCAACAGTGACATTTACATTTTGTAACAAGAAATAATTACCTGTAATAATAACATGTTGGAACCATAGGAAATGAGGTCAATCATTGGATCAAAAGAATCAGGTTAGCCTGGCTATTCTTCGGATAGACAGGTTAGCATAGCAGAGGTTAATAACCATTCATTATGTGGTTTGGAATGATCTGATTATACGCCCGTTTTCTCACCTCGATAGGTACGCCGTCAATAATGATTGAATACTTAGCTAACGCCTGTCTCAATATTATCCGTGTTAATATTTGTGATAGGTAATTGAGCCTATCGATTTTTATATCTACATTTGCTTGTTACTCATGAGAAACATGGAAAATGTATGACACCACAAAGTTGAGTTTGCTATTGACATTTTCCTAGTGGCGTTATAGTCCCACTATTAACATACCCAAACTACCAGATTGAGTGATTCACCTTAACTAGACTTCCATGAACATTATTAGCCTATTCCTATATAGTAAACGGTCGCATGAAGGGCAATATTAACATGTTGCCTTCTGGATTTGCCGCCAACGCCTTTATATTTGATACAATGGCAATATCCAAATTCTGCAATCAGGGCAAACCTAGTTTAATCAGGCATGAATTTTGTGGGTTAAAAATTAATGTAATATTTCACCCAATACAACTGGAGTGACATCGGCACCCAATACAACTGGAGTGATCATGAGGTTTTGCATGATCTAATCATGTAATTCTTACAAATCTTGATAAACTGTCAACTATTATTTAATATAATTTTGTCTGAGCTATTTAATATAATTTTGTCTGAGCATTTATTTTTTAAACTTGCAACAATAGAAAAACGTTCTATACAAGCACAAAGCATACAAAAGTACAGAGAAATACAAATGCGTACAGTATACACTTGTTTGTAATACATCAGAAGGCGTAACATGATCAAAGGGATTCATCTACTGAATGTGAAATTGTCTCGTCGATCTCAATATGATGATTGTTATTTGTGATGGTAAATTACGCCGATCGATTTCAAATTACAAACGTAATCTAGAAAGATTTAAATACAAAGTGACATTTTAATAGTACAATCAATCATGCTAATTTTTCAAGTTTATAGTAAAATACTCTTGAATAGTTTATAATTCGATATATGGCGCTATAATTAATGCATTAACGCGCGGCAGTCCGGCCTTAACTGAATGCGCCACGGTGTCAGCTGCTAAATCTTCAGATTTCCCAGGCCATTTGATAGCCTGTGTTAGTCGCGCTACGAGATAGACCGGGGAAACGCGCGCTATCAGTAGATAGCAGTGTAGTGATTTATAGTGTTGAGGAAGGTTATGGTTAATTAACTACTAACACACACACCCCTGCACATTTTACTCATAACAAGTCATTGTATTGTTCTGGAAAAGAAAGGGCTAATTCTAACGAAAATCTGACAATTTCAAACTGTTAACCTTCGTCGAACACATTGAAGGGTGCACTACACTAAATAGGGTTTCCCCTATACCCTTAAGAAGTGTTGCTAAACTAGAATCGGAAAGTATGCATGACAAAATCCTCAATTTAAAAGACTTGACAGTCAGAACAATATTGTGTAAATGCCTAGGATTTGTATTAATTATGATTAATGGGACATCACCTCCATGCACACTGACTATAAAATGTGCATGTTATCTAGGTTAATTTTTTACTATAGAAACAAGGGCGATTACGGTGACATTTCCTAGCTCGTCGGACATGTACTCTCTTCAGGGCGGTCGTTTGGAAAATCAAGCAGGCTACCCTACCTACTGTTTTCTCTTTTTGGTTAAAAAAGTAATCATCTTCAAGCAAAATTCACTCTAGAAGGTCCAATTTCAAAATGTAGTGGTCTAAAATAGGGTTTTATAGCACTAATTTTGTACATTACCCTATTTAGTAGTGTGTACCCTGAAAGTCATTACCTGGATATATATACCGTATATATATATATATATATAATATGTATTATTATTTTACTATATTTATTGCCTACCGCACACAAGTAGGAATATTTTGGTACCATTATTGATGCCACGTTACCAATTATTGATTTATTTGAGAATCGCGTACTCTTAAATATATTTCAAAAGACGCCGGCATATTGGTAAACTGTTTGTTTTATCAAAACTGGCATTTATGCTAACAATTAATTGATGTATTATTATTGATTCACGATGAAAAATAACTAATTCATGTCCTGAGGCTATCCACAGATTTTCCAGTGCAAGGATGATAATCTCTATTGAAATGTCGTTAAGAACTGATACTATGTGTGTTTCATAGCACCTGTGTTTTAAAAGCGCGGTGATTAGTACGGGCATTGGTAGTCTCTTGCGACAACACCATGGCCCTTGTAATGGCTGTTGTGACACAAAACTACTGTTAAAAGAAAGGTCCCGCAAGCACAACATTGAGCATTATTTGTTAGAAAAATAATTATCAAGCCGAAATTACGTAATTATATAGAACAAAACACCATAGGCCTACTGGTCACAAAAATGAATAAAAACAGCCATCACTCAACATGCAATTTTTAAAATTCGCGGCGATCAAAAGTCCCGGTGTTGATGACGTCATGGGTATCGGTGCTCAAATTTGCGCATGTGCATTGTATAGGCTAACTATGACATCAACGACACTGGGACTTTTGATCGCCGCGAATTTCAAAAAGTGCATGTTGAGAGATAGCGGTTTTTATTTGTTTTTGTCATAAGTGTGGTGTTTTGTTCTATATAATTACAAAAGTTGTGCTCGAAAGTTATGTTTCTAACATATAATGTACACTTTTATGCTTGCGGGACACCTCCTTTAAAAAGAGATGACATGGTGAAAGTGTATTATACCTTTTACAATTTCAACGTGACTTACATTGGCTACCGATCAGATCCCGCATTATTTACAAGATTCTTCTAATAACATTTAAATGTACTCGTACTTTAGCTCCTATGTATCTACAAGATCTTATTCAACGATACGAGCCCACTCGCAATCTTCGTTCTGGCTCAAAATATCTTCTTGCGCATGTTTCTTCACCTTCTACTTCATATGGTCGCCGTTCTTTTCAAGATGCTTCTGCTGAACTTTGGAACAATTTACCATATCATGTTAAATCCGCCAAAACTCTTGATCAGTTCAAATCATTGCTAAAAACTTACCTATTTAATGTTAATGTTTAATTTCTTTTTGTTTCGTCTTTTGTTACTCATGTTACTGTGTGTTTTTGTTTTTGTTTTGTTTTTGTTTGTGATAGCGCATAGGGACTTAATTGTGTTATGCGCTCAATAAGTATGGTTTTATTATTATTATTCACCGTGTCAGATTGACGTAACTATATTTGTGATAATTGAACAAAGCTCCACCCAGTGATTTTATAGAATTAAACACATGGATAATGTATGCATAATGTTCAGAAAATGCAATCGTTCAGGGAACGAGAGTGGATATTTATTGATGGCTTTGTATTGAGTTATTCCATGACAGGGCTAAATACTACACGGTTTTATGTTGGTCCGAAACACACATAGCTTCAAACGACTTAGCGCACATTAAGTATACCGGTAGAGAAATTCATTGGGCTATCACTCGAACGCAGATAATAATCTCAAACGAGTGTTTACCGATGCAATGTTTGGTTAAAACCCGTTCCTTTATCTCCATTTCAATAATTATTGAATATCCAATCATCGAACTAAATACAGATCAAAAACATTAGCAATTCCAATTGACCGGGACGGAGCCTAAAAAGTATTACAACTCAACAACATCCAATGCATACAATACAATACGTCCAATATTTACACGTGATATATACATTCATCATGTTCATCGAAAGCCGATTATACAAAAGCCGAAATAGTTTGATAGAATCTGATATCCGCCATCAAAAGTGTACACGTAACGGGCTGTCACACTTACGGCAATCAGGCCTTGCGCTAGTGTTGCGCTGACAAAGTATCAAAGCGCAAAGCAAAACGCATGAAGGTATCTTAGAACCGATTGGGGACGCAGTGGATACTGGCTAGAGCGGGAGAGGATCCCCAGATAACACGCTGGAAGAACGCGGAAAAATTCTCAAAATTGTAAAATCTTTAAAATAAGGTAGCTCTTAGTACGCTCCTATCCCGCTTATCCCATTTTCACGGTGCTCTTATTACGACCCATTGTGTTTCTACTTAAGTCTCACAGGCTCTCACTGCGCTTCCACTAAATACGCTGTAAACGTTCTTAGTGCGCCAAAGTTGCTGTCTGCGTTACTAGTACGTTCCCAATACGTACGTTTGTACAACGTTCTCTGCGTGTGCGCGGAGAGTATATATAGAACTATTGCACTTGCAAGGTTATTAGATTCAAATCACCCCCCCCCCCCCAAGTGCAATACCAAACACCTATTAAACGTATTAAAAGTGATTGACTGCACCCATGTCTTTCTTCTTCTAAAGGATTATTTGAATTAATGACCGCGAGTAACATATGTAGAGACACCATGGGAAGCCCAAAGACAAAATGCCGAATCTCCGCGCTTGTTTTGTGCATGCACAAAATGCACAAACCAAGCGCGGTGCAGGCGGTGCACATTGGAGACTTTGATACGCTTGGCTTGGCTTGTTTATACATTAATTTTCCAGCGTCAATGCAAGCGCCAGCCTGATCGCAGCAGAAAGTGAAAGGGTTTTGGTGACCTTGATTTTAATATCGACAATATCGGACAGTTTTCCGCGCTCTCACTGCGAGTTATTCATTTCATATTTTCCCAGAAAAGTGCAATCGCTGGCCGATCGCCGTAGGTGTGACAGGGCCTTAATAAGAAGAGAACATCAGATTAGGAAATGGGATAATATCCCACACAAAAAGTTCTACATTGTATAATAATTATTAGGAAATAGTGTACTATAGGTCTCACACTTTTGTTAAGCCTTTGACGGAATAAAACGCACCATTTGGTTGTTATTAGGAAACTTAATTTTACGTGTAGTTGATGCATATCTGGGACCTAAAGTACACTTTATCCAATTTTGTTGCTGGTTTAGGCAAAAGAACACTAGAATGAATCAATTGTTTTATGACAATATCCCAGAAAAAGTTTGTTTATATTATTCTACCTGGTAATAGGCACAAGAATGAGCCCATTAATGTTGAGTGACTCTTCCATAAAATTTTAAAGGATTGATACTGTCATTAGACCTTTTTCATAATTGGCGCCTTCTTGCCGTTGATGGGGTAAACATCGATTTCGCGTCTGACCGAAAGAGCGGGGGAAAATGCAATGTTCACATTATTTGCCTAGCGTTCGTTACGCGAAATCGTAATGTTTTATACATTCTTCGCCTCCAATTTCGTCACGCGTCGATGTTTACCGATGTTTATTATGAATACGGTCTATTATTGTGTCTGCCGCTACAAACATTCATGTAAATAAGTAAGAATTCGGATAATCAAAACAAAATGGATATTATTAAAACAAATAATGTTATAGTATATAAAGAATACGATATCTTAAACTACCTTATTATCACCCTGTTATCTCGGTCTTTTCTAGAGATTAAATTCTCATAAATATCGTATTCCAAAAATTGCACTATAACCAGGTCCCATCCTATTACATCTTCAAATGCTGAATCCGTGAAAACTACAAACCCTTTCAATGTCAATATTCAATATCATTAAAACCAGTGAGATCCCGGGTTCACACTGTGTTTGAGCTGTGCATATCGTCGTTGGCCTTCTTAACACCACGGCAGCGCCAGCAGCAAAGGACACTGATAAAGCCGTGCTTAAACAGTGGATTAGCGATGGCGTAGCAGAACGGATTCAGAGCACTTGGTAGGTGTGAAGTGAACAGCATTACCTTGAGAATAGAAATGACAAAATTGATTAAAATAAATTTAACTATTTTAATTGAAACAATGTTTATTGCAGGCACAATTTACACGTACTGGACGCATGTCATGTCGCATGAGGTTGACCTCGCGTAAAGTACAAGAGCCGTGCACAACGAGCATCGTAAGAGCGTCCACGCGTGTTGAACTACCGCCAGTCAAGTTTGTGACATGTATCTTTTGCTAAAGTCTAATCCTGAAATCTCTTTAAACTGTAGACAAGTTCCACAAATATTCAGGAGTCGTCCTGACCATGTAAAGACATGTTTAGGAATGGGGGATAAGCTACCCCCGGCCCTCCAATATTTGATGGGGGCGGCCTATGTAACCCCCCCCCCCCCCTTAACAACAAATTGAGCTAATTTCAGGCAATGTTTACAATAAAAGCCAACATTTTCGCGCCATTCGCCCAAATTATTCCCCATAATTTGTTTGAGTGCTTTGCGGGCATTTCCCGACACATTGTTTGCTTGACCCACGTTTGACGTTTCCCCCTAAAATGTTGATGCTGGTGCCGCCACTGGTCAATAACCCCCACCCCCCCCCCCCCCCCCCCCCCAATGCCAACAAATTGACGCCACTGCAAGCCAAGTTTAGCGATGAAAGCACATAACAAACCTCGTTCTTGGCGGATCGTTCGGTGGAACAAAACAAACTACTTTTTAAAAATTAATCGATTTTACAACGTAACATCCCAAGTATCAACGATTGTGGGCGTCAGGCGACCCCGCCTTCTAGAACTTAACACTTTCCATGCGGCAGGCAGTTGCAGACGACATTCCAAAATTTCACAAAATTTTTCAAAAATGTTAAAATTACTGTATTTCATTACCATATTTGGAATCACCATGAGAAATGCATTGAAATAAGTACAAACATGCCTAGTGTTTGGTCAGTAATCTTTGAGATAGACTTTGAAAATTCTGAAAGGTTTCTGAAAAATCTGTTTTGTGTATGGTAAAAATAATAGCCGCGTGGAAAGCGTTAAGATCTTGTAGTCGTCAAAATACTGCACTACCCTTTAAAATAGTATTCAATATTGACCAGGCAGTTACCGTTTTGTTTTTAAAGCGATGCCAAAACGTGAATGCGAAATGCTTTAACAGCTTGAATTACGTGGGGAAACATCATCCTGCGAGACATAAAGTTCCTAAATGTCCTGTTAGTAATGTGTTTTGCCGATACCTAATTTTGTTTGCAATTCAAACTCAACAACGACGAGTTACCGCTTTGTAAACAGTGGGGAAAAAAATAAATCGAATTTCATTATCAAAAATATTATATTTGAAATTAAAAATCAAATGCATTTTTTTGCTTATGAAAAGTTCAAGGCATTGTTAGCACACCTATAGTATGGCCGTGGACATGGTGGAGGCTATTATTTAATGTAGCCGCCTATACAGTATTTGTGTTTGCGGTAACATTTTTAAACATACATGTGTATTATTAAGACTATATTTCCATAATTTTTCCGATTAATAATTCATATTGATAGCCATATTGTATTTTTTGAAATCAAATAATTACAATTTGTATACATATTATCCAAAATACATTAACATTGCATTATTCTTACCATCTCAATTATTTTTACTGAATTGGTGGTCATTACGCTACAAGGCCCGCTTAACAGCGCTATAAATTGCTGCCCTAAAAACCGGCACCAAATTTAAATATTCGCCTTCCATCAAAGCTGGTTGCTATATGACATAATTCGTTGACATAATGACGTGTGCAACCAACCGGCTGTATTGCAACGCTCAATTGAGTAGTTTAAACGCATGGGCGTGGATGTAATTTACAACATAATGGAAACTCACCCATGCAGTTAGCAAGAAGTACCGCTCGTACACGCCCCGAATTTAAATATACAACCAGGCAATCCTCTCGTAGTAATTGATAACAATAGGTTTACCAGACCGAATTAATAGCGCTCCTAAGCGGGCAATTTATGTCATGATTAACGTGTTCATTCCAGCATTAGTGCCATGTTTTAGTTTCATTTTTGATACAGTAAATCATTATACATGTGTATGAATGGGGGTATGTATGTATGTATGTATGAAAGTATGGAAACATTCTGATCGTAATACCTTTTTTCTAAACTCAAATTTTGAGCATCAGTGGGAGCTACCACAGATGTAGAGATTGCACGGTGAATCACCTTGTAGTTTCAGATGGAGGTAAACTGAAGACTGAAGAAATTTGGGTAGTTTCGGTTGGAACGAAATAATTGGTTTAGATAATAGATAGTTGTATGTACTATGGTCTTACGTAATCAAGACGTAAATCAACTAACATCGCAAGCGTTGGTATGAAATCAGCTTTAACTCCAACAAGTTTAAATAGGATGTGAAAATATATTTTGTAATTATTGTTAAAACTGGTATACATCCAACATTAATTTCCAATAACACCATCGAGCCAACACAGCTGTTTTGATTAAGTGCTTTGTTTGTATGGACAATTATGGACAATCATTTTAGAAAGGTCAGTCAGCTTTTGTTGTACAGGAAAGCGGCCGACGATACAGGGTGTAACAAAAATCTGCAATACATTATTACTAAAACTATTAGGGCCGTATTCTCGTACTAAACACGGTTTTAGCTAAAACCGTGTTTAACTAAACGCGAGCCTAACTTAAACGTGAGTTTATCCTTTAAACGACGTATTTAACAAAGCAAGATTTTAAACTCTGCAAATCTCGTTCCCAGAGTGGTCCTGCGTTGATTTTATACAGATATTTATTCCATTGTGGCCCTAATGGGTTACAATAGATATCGACCGAACGCCTTAAATACACGGTCCTTTTTAAGACTACGGCCATGTGTTTTGAACTCGCCACCCAAAAAGGGTGGTGGCGTTGCATTTTTGGTGACGAATCATCCATCTTTCTCTAATAACTCAACAACTAAATATGGTAGAGCTATGGTTGAGGTGTCATGTGAAAGCCTATTTACCTAGCTACATCGTGTGAATAAATCAGCTATTTCTATAACTGTTTGGTTGAGATATCATTGATTATATTGTGAAAGTCAGGGGTGGTGGCGGTGGCGGCGGCGCTGTGTACAATCTCTATGGGGAATATAGAAAATGTTCCCAATTCTACGTTCAATTTAAAATAACTCCTCATCCCTGTATGGTACAAACATGATTTTGCTCTCATTTTATAGATTATTTTATATTCTATAAGATTCTGTTTCAACAAACGTGACAACTATTATGTAACAATTGTAATCATGAATCGATTGCATTGTCCTTGAATTTAAAAATGCCATATAAATCAGGGTATGGTACATACCCCAAAACATATACTTGACTCGAATAAATATGAAATTTAAACGTTTGTGCTAATTTATTTTTCGATATAGTATATTTCAGCAAGTTGCCATTGATAACCATTATTTACTGATGGGTAATTACATGAGAAGCTAATGTGCACTTTTAAAATGATGATTGGGATAGGTATGAAAATATAATGGAGCTTAAATCAAAATATGATTAAAAAAATATCGATATTTTGTGAACATTCTTTCACAACATGTTACCATTAAGGCCTATCTAAATTCCAATAGCATATTTGGATTCCTTGTGAGATTACCGTTCAGAAAATATATACTTTTTATGGGGTAGAACAAGAAGTTATTGCGATATGCTAATTTGAATCTCAGATGGTGTAAAATGTAAAATCTGGACATGCAACGGTAAGGGTGGCGAGTTCAAAACACATGACCCTACACGACCCGCACGTCAGCTTGCACCGGGCACGGTTGAGTAATCATTCAAAGTTTAACGCGCACTAAACTACCCCCGTATACGCGTACCCGTGTTCAAAGTTAGACACATTTCGGCGAGTTAGACGCGTGTTTAAGTAAAACAAATCTACGAGAATGGCGTTTAGTTAAACGCTGTGTCTAAAGTCAAAGTTAGACGCGTGTTTAACTTAAAAACCGTATTTAACTACGTACGATAATACTGCCCTTGATGTTTATAGTTTGTTTTTATTTGTTATGGCAGCCAGCATGGGTTCGATATTTTTGTTTTGGGTATCAATATTTCTTTATGTTTTCAAACTAATTGTCATTTTCATTCGACGGTACAAATTGTGATTGTTTTGTCGTGTACATAAAAACCATAGCAATTAACATATTAAGTGCTTCATCGAATATGAACGCTGTATGAATATGGGAGAAAAGTGTACCTTAGGTCCCAGATTCTGGAACACCTAGTATGAAACACCCAGTATCGTTCGATACTGGTACAAAGTCAGTGTTCCAGTATCGCCCGATACTGTCACAAAGTCAGTGTTCCAGTGTCGCCAGATACTGGCACATACAAAATGTTCCAGTATCGGGTGATACTGGTACACAATTATGTATCAGTATCGTTCAATACTGGGACAAATCACTTTTGGTAGCATGTGTACCAGTATCGCCCGATACTGGAACATAAAATGTTCCAGTATTGCTCGATACTAGAACACAATTCGATGTTCCAGTATCGGACGATTCTGGAACATTTAGAATGTACCAGTATCGAGCGATATTGGCAAATTTCATGTGTCAGTATCGTGTGATACTGGTACACTAGTATGTGGGACCTAAAGTTCGATTTTCCGAATATGGTTGCGGTTTGACATGTTTGACAAGTTTGTGATGTGTCTCGCTTATTTATATTCAATAATCAAAAAGATCCTTGGATAAAAAGAAGGAAAACATCTTCGTTAACATTTCAAATGAAAAAACTTTAAACAAACATACTTACCTGATATAAATTCAATGGCAAGCAATATGGTGTACCCCTACACAAGACGGCGTAGACGGAGAACACTGACCACGGTAATCTGGAGACCAGAACCACTCCAACAATCAGGCTCAACACCTTGACGGCACGAATGTTCTGTCCCTGCAATTTATCTTTCGTCGTCTTCGTCGATGCCCCACGGCTTAATACAGATTTATTAAACTGACTGGATAATTTGCTCGATATGGACGGAGTAGGTTTAGTTCCACTTGAGGCAACCTGATGCGAGGTGCAATTTGTATTTGATTCATCATCATCCATAGATTCATCATCGTCATGAGTGTTAGTAATTGTTGTGTCGTTATCATTGTGATCTAATCCTGTATTATCAATGCCTTTTAAACCAGATCCTTCTTCCTGTTTTCGCACTGCTACTAACGACAGTTCCTTAGATGATTTTTTTACTTTATGTTGACCTGTTGTACTGTTCTTAAAGGTGTGGTGTCTCTGCTTCATCTGAATGGCTCTTCTCATCACGATGTAAATGTGAACATACATCGCACATATCAGTAGTAAAGGAATCCACGAAGCGTACACAGCTACGAAAATTGGAAAGTATGTAGTCGGGGCATAATATGGAATACACAGGATAGATATTCGTTGTTCCGGAAGGCTACCAAATATTGGCCAGATAATAAGGGGTCCGATCCAGGATAGAATCGGTATAAGCCAGGCTACGGTCATCATAAGCATTGCGTGACGATACGTACGTTCCTTCAGATGCTCTAGTGGACGTGTCAGAGCACGGTATCTGTCTATACATATCACCAGTGTGAACAAATAAGTAGTGTGTCCGGTAACATGGTTGATATACTTGTAGGCTTCACAAAGTTGATCTGATAACGGCCAATAACCCAAGATCCAGTAGAAAGCGTACAGAGGCTGAACGAATGATCCTTCAACGAGATCTACCATCGCCAGGCCGCAGATGTAATAGTTGACGTATGTGCGAAGGCGACGGTTGGTGAAATAGGTGTACAGGACCAGAAGATTGCCGAGAATAGTAGTCAGAACGACAGTACCACACATGCAGGCCATCAGAATCTTTATTTCAAACGACCATGTCTGAAGATTGAAGCCCGGACGAAACGGTCTGGCAGGAACAGGTCTGTCGATAATACCGTCGCCTGGTGATCCGCTGAAGGAGGTTGTATTATAGAACGAAGTACTTGTCATCATATAGTCCACAATTTCTGTGACCTCATCCGTGATTAGCACATCTTCCATTCTGTGTCAGATGTGACTGCAAAATGCAATTAAATAGTCGTGAAATGTTATAATTATACGGTATGATGTATGCAGAAATTCTGCACTCGAATTGTTTGTAGTACGTGATCAATAGTCTGTTATTAACAGCTATTGAACTAATGGTTCTATATAAATTTCAGCTTGAATTATAGTGGTTGGTAACGCCGTGAGAAGATACCTCGTATTTTGGATCATTCGTTCTAAATAGCTATGTATCGGAATATATTGTTACATTTGCTTCTGCTAGCATAATTCGACATTTGAGTTTATAAAATGAAAGGACGAAACATGAGGAATACCAGAAAGTAAATCCGAAAAGTTATACCTACTTAATACAGATAATTTCGATATGATGTACTCGAGTGAAGCAATAAAATAATCGCAAAGCGATGTTAGACTGACTGTAACTTTGTTCGCTATTGATATGATACTAGCAAACTGTAATGAACCTTGTCAGCGAATGACGGTCCAACAATCTAAACCGACGAAGTACTTAATTCAGAAGAGTAATAACAGCGCGAAATTCTTCTTTTAAAGGTATGCGCGCGCACTTTCTCATCATAATCATTAGAGCGATACTCATCGTCCATATGTTGCAACGAATCGCATTGAATGTCGTCATTTTATCCACTTTCGAATAGCAATTTTTTTCAAACCTATAGACATTGCATGACTAAATACCTGTTTGACGCAAAGGAATACATCAAATAAACCACAACTTCGTTGGTATACATTTATCTTTACTTGTTTGTTAGTTTTTCTTTGAATCATGTTCTTTTTTTGTTGTCGTTGATATCGCTTTAAGTGGTTAAAACTCCCGCTAAAATCATGCTCATTAAAGGCATATTATGTGATTTTTTCCAGGGGACGCCTTCTATCCTTGATTTTGGTTGAAGGCAGATTTTCTTGCAGCGATACGATTCCTAATTACTTGTGAAAATATTTATTTTATTTTCACTCTAAATTCCGCTCCAGAACCATGATTTGGAGGTAATTAGGAATCTGCAAGAGAATCTGCTTTCCAAAAACAAAAAACAAAAATCAAAAATAGAGGGCGTCCCCTAAAAGAAAATCGCATAATATGCCTTCAACTATATCAGATAAGTCCATCTGACGGGTAAGCGATTTCATCGTCTTATTAGCGCATTTAAGTCTTGAAAATGGCCACAAATACAAATTACATTGATCTTTGACATGTTTAATAACACAGTCAAGACATTAAAATACATGTAAACAAAAATGTGTACCCTTATTTATTGTACAAATATAACTATATATAATTAATTGACACAAATTAACGGCTGAATTTGTGCAATCATGTTTATCTGCCATATGATCTACCCGTAAATTTTTTCAAGGTTAAAAACTGGAATATGTAATAATGATGTGATATACGGTATGCATTTATATAGGTTGATATTCTATGAGCTATATCAACCATGATAAACAGTAATATTCACCTTTTTATATAATTTTCCCGGCAATCAAGTGGTCGGTAAAGCAAATAGTCGCGCTTCATTTATTGTATTTGCTCTGTCTGATTATTATTACAAAATTCACTCATAGACAGACATATAAACTATTCAATTAACTAAAAAGAAAAATCGAACACGCGAGAAAGACCGACTTTTCTCTGTATTTTAATTGAAAATAAATGTCGACGTTGGTAGAGTTTAACGTGGCGACAGAGTAAACAATTCGGAACTATAGATATACAAGCTATTATTTTCACACATAATTTAAGATTTTATTGATATAGATGAACACCGTCCAAACGATCTTTTGAAAACTTCCATTGGGTAATGTTTGTCCATTGTGTGTATTATTTACGCAAACCGACCTTGGTCATTTCTGGTTACATTTACTCGTTTAGACAAAAAAAATCAAAGTAGTTTTACCGATTTGCGAGAGTTCATGTAATTGTGAAACATACTCACCACACAATTGAAAAACACGATATTTGCCTGTGAATTTATGTTACGTTGAATGTGGAGATAACAAGTCGGTTTGGTTCCCAAATTTGGGTTCTATGAACTATTTAGCCTTTCCCCCCTTCAAATGCTTCAGTCATAACTTATATTATGTGATAGATGAACATATGGGGCCGTGTTCTCCTTCGTATAAACGCGGTTTTAAGCGAAAAGCGCGTTTAACCTTTTTTTACTGATTTTATTTGGAAGGAATCTTTGAGAGGGTTTGTATGTATCATGGGCCGTATTCTCGTACGTATAGTTAAACACGGTTTTAAGCTAAACACGCGTCTAACTTTGACTTTAGACACAGCGTTTAACTAAACGCGATTCTCGTACATTTGTTTTACTTAAACACGCGTCTAACTCACTGAAAAGTGTCTAACTTTAAACATAGGTATGGGGGTAGTTTAAGGCGCGTTTAACTAAACAAATACACGAACTGTATGCCTTGAATGATTACTCAACCGTGCCCGCTGTAAGCTGCCGGGGATATTGTGTAGTATTAAAAATACACGTGCGTTTGAGGTATTCAGTCGATATCTATTGTAACCTATCAGGGCCACAACAAAAATAAATACCTGTATACATACTATACAGTATCGCACAATCACCCTGGGAACGAGATTCGCCGAGTTTAAAACCGTGTTCAGTTAAACACGTTGTTTGAAAGATAAACTCGCGTTTTAGTTAAACACAAGTTTAGTTAGACACGGTTTTAAGCTAAAACCGTGTTTAGTACGAGAATACGGCCCCATGTGTATATCATCTATCTATAAACAAGGTAAAATTTTTGAATTTGAGCCCCTTTAAACCCATCGCTGGACTAAACGCAATTCTCGAACATTTGTTAAACTTAAATACGCGTCTAACTCACTGAAAAGTGTCTAACTTTAAACATAGGTATGGGGTAGTTTAACGCACGTTTAACTAAACTCGTGCAGCAATTCTACGCCTTTAATGATTACTCAACCGTGCACGGTGTAAGCTAACGTGCAGTTAGTGTAGTCTTAAAAAATAACACGTGCCTTTGATGAATTCGGTAGATATCTATAATTGTAACTCATTTGGGCCACAATAGATTCAATACACGTATTGCCCGTGAACAGTGAATGCACGACCACTCTGGGGACGAGCAAGGTTTACAATTGGGTTTTGTTAAACATGTTAAACACGTCGTTTAAAAGATAAACTCGCGTTTAATTCAGACACGAGTTTAGTTAGATAGACACAGTTTTAAGCTAACACCGTGATTAGTACGAGAATACAGCCCATGACCCCGTAACTCGTGCGTATTTAAACACAGTTTTAAGCTTAAACACATAGTTTAACTATAGGCCTACTGTAAACGCAATTCCCGAAAATGTGTTTAACTTAAATTTGCGTCTTACCCGCTGAAAAGTGTGAAACATAAAACATGTACGTGCAGATCGTGTAGTTTTAAAAATACACGTGCATTTGAGGAATTCGATCGATATCTATTGTAGCTGCTTGAAACTCATTTAGGCCTAATCTACTAGCAAGAGTTGATGTAATCAATGCATAATTGATAATACACACCTAACACAAAAGATCAGTACCGAAAATCTTAGATATTCATTATGAACGTACGGTTGGGGTATATTTCGACCGCCTCCCCCCGGTTACGTACGCTCTGTACGTAATTGAAAATGGCGAAAATTTTGGACGACCCCTTAAGTGACCCAACAAGTGTTGCCTTTGAGAATCATAACACTACGTCTCAGCTAATGAATATCACCTACACGGTGTCCTTCCACATAACCATATCATAGAACTTCATACAAATCCCCGTGTGACTGTCAATTTCATAGCGATAGTCCAGCCATGGACTTATTCTAATAAGTCTATGGTTGGTCCAGCTAACGGTTTCATGCCGGTGCCGCGATGCATTCTAGTGCTCTCATGATGTTTCCTCCGCTTGTATTTTTTTTGATGAATTGTTTATAATTCCCGCGGGAAAATGGTATATCGTCTGCGATCGTCTGCTTCCTGTGTGATGCTTGCCCGGAGATGCTATAGAGATCAAACCGCTTCGATTTAGACATTTCTTTTTCTCCGTGGAATTTAGATGCTGTGCAGTGAATGGCCAGTTTTGATTTGAGAATATCCTTGTCATCGATAATGGCTGTAAAAAGTACGAAGGATTTAGGATTATGATGTCTTGAGGGGTGTTTCCCGGAATTAAACTGAGCTGCAAAACCCGGAAACTTAACAAGGACACACAGTTTATCTTAATTTTCAAGGACACGCAATTTATCTGAATACAAATTTGTTCTCAGGTACTTCAAGACCCGTGTCACTAAACACATGTCAGTATTCTAGAGATTCTCTTAACAATCAAGTAGAGTCATTCAAATGGGACAGGTTGCTTTGTGAATATAGAGGCCCCATGACAGGGTCTAATTCCGAAAATGCCACTAATTCCCAATTATTCTTGTCATTCCTAACAATTCCTACTAATTTTCACAATTCCGGTTGATTCTCATTAATTCCGGTACTTCCGCACAATACCGATAATTCCTGACAATGTCCATAATTTCGCGCAATTCATGACAATTCCATTAAGTCCAGATAATTCCGCAAAATTCCGATAATTCCAGATAATTCCAGATAATTCCAGACAATTTCCATAATTCCGCACAATTCCTGACAATTTCCATAATTCCGTGCAATTCCTGACAATTCCCATAATTCCGGATAATTCCTACCCATTTTTATTATTCTGGGCAATTGCCAATAACCCTAACTCTACTACACCACACGGCAACTGTGCGGAAAAAATGTTTTAATAACCCGGCGTGCAGGTTTTTGGGGAACAAAATGGACTCATGCTATATAACGAGGCGAATATACTCGACTGGCAGCGGTAGTGTAGTGGCTAGGATCTGGGTTGGGGTGCTGGCGGTCCGTGGTTCAAATCCGGTGTCCGGTGTGGGGGGGGGGGGGGGGGGGGGGGTCGGGGTGGGGGTGACCTTTCTGGTGAATTTTGGGTGTCGGAAAAGAAATCTGTTGCCGTGTGGTGACCTCGAGTTAGGGTTAATGTCAGCAAACAATTCCGCATGATTCTGAAATGCAGATCCCCGGGGGGGGTACTTTCGCCAAAATCGTACGTGGATGTGCCTGCCGGACTACGAAAACGTGACTTTCACTATACCTATTTTTTGGCCAATTCCCCACCCATCAATATACCAATTTTGTTAGCAAAGCACCCAATTTTGCACAAATTGGGCGCTTTTTACAAAAAAAGTCTCAAAATACACCCAATTTATGCCAATTGGGCGCTTTGGTCTGTGATTAAAACCACCCCATCGCTATACCAATTTTGGCAAAAAAGCACCCCAAAAGGCAGGCACATGTACATATACCATATCAATGTGAGAACCCCCCCCCCCCCCCCGGCGCAGATCTTTATATGCTAGCACGAAATTACAATAGATCATTTTAATTTATGTCAGCCTCTTAATATATACGTCTGATCCTCTTATCGACAGTCAGCTATCATTTAAATATTCATTACGTCATTTGCCCAAGCGCCGGCTCCACTTAACAAATTGGGTCCAGAGCCTGGGTTCAAGGGTACTTAACATGCTTAAGGCTCTGTCACTACACGATATTGAAAGATAGGAAATAGCAAGAAAATAGTCACATATGCGGAAATGTAGCTATATCTCTGAGGATAATATTTTGGGCGCGGCCCGATGTCAAGGCTTTTACGGTTCCCTGTATAAATTTCAACTTATAAAACCACGGCTTTGACGGTATCCGCGGTTATAAATCTCGATTTGTTTCCCCAACCCTTTGAGTTATTGCACCAGCTGTTAGTGCCTACTGCGCTTTGAATACCTGCTCTGGCAGTTCGGACCTTCCGACTACGCAGGTTTGGACTAAGGTTCATTGGTAGGAAAGCCATTACACTAGTGGGGTCAATGTGAAATTTAATCAATGCAGTTTTTGTTGATATTCGTGATTTTAAAGCTCAAAAAATGAATACATTATATATAAAAATAGCACAGTCTGGTTTTTGAACGAGCAAAATCGGTGGGATATATCTCAAAATATGGTATTAGAAAATATTTCACGTTCGCAATAATGTCATATAACATTCACTCCATAGCTGTCTATAAATAGCTTCAACCGTCGATAATAAGTTGGGTGACTCAGCAAATGATAAACTTAACATTTTTGGCTTCAAAATTTTAAGTTTATCATTTGTTATGTTATAAAAATCATACTTTGAACTTGAATTTGTTATAACAACTACTGCTGTTTCAGATTTTGTAAAATAAACAAGTTTAAATGTCGAGAAAATTCACGATTCGGTATGGCTGCAACAGATTTTAGTTTTAAAAGTGAGCCCAATGTACTAGTTTCTTGGCCCGTCCATGTCCTGTCAATAATGACAAGAAATATATTTCAAAAATGGCTCAAAAGATAGAGGTGTGTAGACCCTAATGCTTCTAAAGCTGCAATTTTAGACCGAACGGCGGCTATCCAGTGCTACAAAATTCATACTTCGTATTTATCGTGTCTGCTATTGGTCAATTTTGATCTGCCGCAAAACCCCAGACGAACAATTTGCTCATTACGCAATCATCCAGTTTTTGGATGTAGCGCAGTGTAACAGTATACGGAGGTCGAAAGGTCAAATCAAAAGCAAGTTGACTCTTTTCTCCGGGGGAAGATCAGAGGATGGGGAGCAGTCACAATGGGGAGCCCTCTATCGGTACAAAGGGTCAAACGTAGCAGACTAGTTGTCGACATGTCATTCGTTCGTGACATACGGTATTTGGCATACGTTGTATTCACTAGGTTTCGCAGAGGTACGCTGGGGTTAATGAATATTTATGTTCAAAATTTTGAGCGGGTGACAACGAGTGATCAATACGCGATGTATTATACGTTGAGCATTCGCTGCATGAACGTTTCGCACGTTGGGTGTAGGGTGCGCATTCGTCAGCTGTTCGGCCATACGGCGTTTGAGAAGAAACCTACACCCAACGTGCGAAACGTTCACGCATCGAATGCTGACATCATTTGATCATTAGAACATTGTATTCTCATAGGAATATGGAAACTCTTTTTTGAAAACCTGGCAATTGCTTAATTATATAATTGAAGATATTTACGCAGTACCGATATTACTTAATAATTAGATAAAAATCCAGAGTGCAAAAGTGCGAGCATTATGCACAATTATTCACAAAAACGAGATAAGTAATTACCTTAATGACATCATACGAGCTGTTTCATTCCAAGGAATCGATTTGACAAAATGGTAATCATTCAGGTCTATAATTGATGGCCAATTGATAACTGGGTTGAGTTCAACTTATACTAATCAATTGGGTGTTTTCGACTCTAAGCCTATTGTGACGAACAGAATAATAGATTCATACTACAGGGTGAGTCAAAAAGACTGCAATAGTGGAAAGAAGCCATTTTGTTTTCAAAACCAAAATGAATTTTAAAACTTTTTAAACGTTGCAAGAATGATGTATTTAATCCTAACTTTGTGTGAAAAGAAGAAGTCGATCGCATTTTCCGTTTGTCTTTGGTGAACCTTTTGACCAGTGCACCCATTTTACACGTGTGTCCACGAGATACCCAAAATATGCATCAGATCGCAAAATGTGTCTCTCATTCAAATTTGGAAACTTGGGTTCATTTGTGGTTATTGGAATTTGATGCATCCTTTCTTGTTTACATGTGAGTTAGCATAATCAATTATAATCGTACCCATGCAATGAAAGCGTATAATGTTCTAAATTTTAATAAAAAACTTAAATTTTCTATTTTTTTTGTTGGCGGGATATTCAAATATGAAAATGCAATGTGTGCCATTTCAAATGAAAATCACTGTGCTCGTGGACAAACAGGTAAATTTGGTTGTGCAGCAAAGAGGGTCACCAAATACAAACGAAGAATGCGATCGACTTAATATTTTCACACAAAGTTAGGATTAAATACAGCATTCTTGCAACGTTTAAAAAGTTTTAAAATTCATTTTGGTTTTGAAAACAAAATGGCTTCTTCCCACTATTGCAGTCTTTTTGACTCACCCTGTATTTACGTGGCAACCGTCGAATCGAACCAATATACATTATGGCCGAATACATGCACAAGACTGTCGTGTTTACCAAATTGTACAGACTATATACACGACGGTCGTCAAGGCGACGCATGTGCAGATGTAAATTGACTGTTACACCTGAGACGAATATATTCGTCTCATGTTACACGACGACCTACAGTCGTGCAGCGAAAGCGTAGGTCAAGTCCGGGCCGCGATGTTCGTTACCGTAAACAACATTTGATACCGTGACGGAGTAAAGCGCGAAGCACATGTACATTGTACAGCAATACATTTATACAGTGGTTGGCCAAAAGTGTGTACGGTTAATAAATTCGCGACCGGGCCTGGTCTCATGAATCAGTGTTAACTTTAGTTAACCGTTTGACTATAGCCTCTTATTTAGCCATGTCTGAAAGTGGGATCTAAGTTTCATAATTGAAAGGACATACCGTATTAGCTTTAGTTTAGTGCACGTAACTGTTTATACCACATTTGCGTGAAGTGCGTGTGATAGACATACAAAACCTTCTCATTTGATTAAATAATGTGTACAATTTGTACATTGTTAATAATTAGGCCTACATGTAAGACCTCCCACTAAAACAATAAGAATATAATGTCGTATAATTCATCGTAATGACGGGGGTGCCACTTTTGACAAATGTATACCTCAACATATGAAGAGGTATTTTGCAAAAGGGCTATGGTGCATTTTTTCAAAAAATGAGTTTGATATAGAAATGTATAGGGAAAAATCATATGTTTCAAGGAAACAAAGTCAAAACTAAAACCAAAACAGAAACAGGACACTCCAAACGTGATCAATACGCAATTGGAAATGAGCGGGCGAGAAAACAACACGAAACAATAACAGCAAGTACACCCGCACACCACAGTGCGAGATGAATAGGAATGACCAACACATCATCATCAATCAATCAATCAGGCGGGAGGGAGAGGGAGGGGAGGGAGAGGGAGGTAGGGGGTAGGAGGCGAGGAAGGACGGGAAAAGGGAGGGAGGGGGAAGGAATGAAGGAATTTGTCTCTCTCGTCATTGTCTCTGAACCAATTGATATAAAATAAAATATAGACTCAGACAAACTGGCGTGAATTTAATTAATAATAAACGGCAGAATCGGGGGGGGGGGGGGTATTTATAATCGTTCAAACTGTGTTCACAGTGAATATAAGCAAATTCTATAGACAAACACTATCGTGGTGAATCCTCCATACAAATAAATACATATTTTTTCGTGGGGTTGTCCGTACTTTATGGATAGATATAAGAGCACGATATAGATAATATTGCAGTATTATCATGTATGAATAAGATACTGGAACACCCAGTGTCTTTAGATACTGGAACATAAAAAAATGCCAGTATCGGTCGGTATTGGTACAGTTTTACTGTTCAAGTATCGGGCGGTTCTGGAACATAAATATGTACCAGTATCGATCAATGCTAGGACAAACTCACTGGTATCACGTGTTCCAGTATTGAACGATACTCGTATACCAGTATCTGGGACCTAAATTACACTTTTTCCCACATTTGGATCATTCAAGACATGTTTGCCATAATTGTATTTTGCGCTTCAATAATTTGTATAGGTAATTCAAAAAACTTTCAATACGTTAAGAATTACTAAATCAGATCAAAAGTAGCTTTATCAAATTATATGATTTATATGCAAATATTATTTAAACCACTTTTCACGTGTACGTAAATAAGAGGAGATTCCATTTTTCATATTTCATAATGCTCCCATTTTGCTGAAATAGATTTTTTGAAAGAAAAAATACAACTTGATATCAATATGGTAGTCCCTCCATTTTCAACTTGAACATAAGGGAGCAGTTCCATTTGTACGCGATAAAAATTGCGAGAATGTTCCGGGCCCCGATGAGTTTTTTATCAGGCCCCGATGAGATTTTTATCGCGTACAGTTGCGAGTAGCAAAGGATTATTTATCGAGTAGCGTATTACCGCTTGTTTAAATATAACGAAAGATAAGTGGTCGGTATGTAAATAGAGCTTTGGGTTATTTACTCTAGTTGTAAGGTACAAATTCAGCATTTCATGTTTTTAGAGATAATGTTATTGATTATGGATGTTTAACGTAAATTGTATTATCCTCGTGTATTTGCTAAACAATGTCCCGCTCTTTTTGCTAAACATACCCCAGGGTATGGCAGAGGCCTCGTATCGGGCCCCGATGTCTATTTTATCGGGGCCTGATGACTATTTTATCGCGAATCAACTTGAAAAACATCGGGTCCAAAACATATCAGGCCCCGATACAGTCGCGATAAATTTATCGCGTATAAATGGAACTGCTCCCTAACAATTCAAGCACTCATAAAATAATTGGAATCCAAAAAACAAATCAAATCATATACCCTCTGACCATGCCGCTCAATACATCCATACTATTATAATTGACATGCACATGAATACGGAGTGTCAAATCCATTGAAACATCTGGTGAAGTTGTCGACTTGTCTGAACATCGCATCACTCGATTGTCACTCAGATGTATAACCAACAAGCTGATATTGTCCGATAGTTTCATTTCCTATTCATTAATTATATTTAGAGGCAGATGCAATAGTGTGGCACAGGCCAATGGTTGGGCCGCAACCTCGTATTTAACTGCCATGACGCACCAAAACAGGAGCTTGGTGTATATTATCCTAACCATCCTTAAAACTAAATATTTATCAAAATATCTAGTGTTTACGGGACGAGAGTTGAGTGCCAGAAGGCCGTAACTCAATTTTGGATCAAATTGAGATATTGTTACTAAAATAATAATCTATAAGCTAGCTACATAGTATTTTCAAAACCATAAAGAGGTTACTCATGACATGCATGAACACTCCTAATTTGACTAAAAATAGAGGTATGAGTTGAGTGCTATAGTGTATTGTAATGAGTCCCAAATATTTGAAAGTTGATTATCTCTAAATAACTTTTTTTTTATAGTTAAGGCCTTCTGGCTCTCAATCCTCGATAGAAGGTATGGGATTTGTATTTTATGGACATTTGAGAGTCAATGCTTAACACGTTGATAGTCCTACCTTAGGACTACTGTATCTATATATAAGCCTAGAAAAATGCTCCCAATCCGAGAACCGATCAACCCGAGAACCGAACCCGTGACTCAGATAGGAGGATGGCTGACTCAGTGTTTCTATATTCTATCTTTATAGTATTTCCCTGGATAGTGGCCCTTCGAGGAGGGCTACACGTTGACAAATGCTTTGTAATGTAAATTGAAATGCTTGGATGGTATACCATCCTCGGACAGTGATCAGATTTCTTAGATGTTATACAACTGAATAATGCAATTGTAATATTTTAAAGTTTTTTCACTAAGGGAGCGTTTATAAATACTTTGGTGGGGGGGGGGGCTGGATAATTTTATTTTTGGTACATCAACACTTTTTTGACCCCCTCTCGTTATGCGTAATTTTTTTTACCCCCCCTTTTTCTTGATAACTTGACCCGAAACATTTTTACCCCCCCCCCCCCTTAACTGAACATTTCTCTGACCTGCTCTCAAGGTCAAGAAACATAGTTAATATATAGTTATACTGTTTTACATTAAGACCTTATTGCTGTGATTTACTGGAGGCTATTCTCAATTTTATCAGAAATATATATACCGGTACATAATATTCTATTTCGTACATGGGCACAGCTTGGAGGGCAGAAGATACAGAATCTGGAGCGAGTCAGGACTCACATATCTTTACCAGTGGCATGTAATCAGGGCTGGGGTCTCCATCCCCCCAGACTTCACACAACTTTTGCCCGATTATCTGTTCTTGAAAGACATGCGTGTGTAGCGCAAATTCTTTTCTGCTTTTTTCATTTATATGAAACTGGCCATTTCAGAAATGTGCTTTAGATGATATTCCTTGACCTGCTTGCGCGCGTAGTGTGCAATGAAATTGCTATTTTATACTACATTTGGTTTCAATTTCAACCTATTGACGTTTTGAAATGGGATGTTAGTAAATATGTAAACTTCTCTGAATCGGTGTAATTCCCCTGAATGAGTCAAAGTTGGTGGTGGTGGTGGGGGGGGGGGGGGGGGCTCCCCTACCCACCTTCCATCCTTTGGACAATCCATAGCACCATTGCTTTTTACCTGTACTTTCAATTTTGGACAGCCCGAAGGACTTGGGACTCGGAACCTTGGAGATGGACTTACATTAAGGTATAATTTTCGATCTTTTCCAGGGAACGCCCTCAATCCTCGAGAAAACAACTTGAAGCAGATTTTCTTGCAGATTTACATTTCTGATAATAAATCGTAAATAAAGTGCTCAACAAAAGAAAGTCGTACACTTTATTTAGGTCATTTAAAGTAACTTTCGATTATTCTTTTACCAAACAGACTAGATAGACATTTGGATGAATCTTTAAGCCACATTTTGATACCAAACATAACACCTAACAACAAAGATAAACCATAATTAGCACCATTTATAGAAAATTAGTCACTTTTCAAAAGTCACATTTTCAATACACTACGCGGAACAAACACATAATGCCCTTTATGTTCGGAATCAAATATCCCGCTCACTAAGTGTACGCCCAGCACAGGGTGTGTACACCCGTGATCGATTGCCCGCCGGTCAATACTGGTTAATAACAGTGTCACACACGGGTTGAACCCCGCACACATGTTTTCCTCCCGTGTAGTAATTGAAAATGTGACTTTCGAAAAATGACTAATTTTCTTTAATTGACGCTAATCATGGTTTATCTTTGTTGCCAGGTGTTATGTTTGGTATCAAAATGTGCCTAAAGATTCAGTCAAATGTTTATCTAGCCTGTTTGGTAAAGAAACAATCAAAAGTTACTTTAATTGATCTAAACAAAGTGTACGACTTTCTTTTGTTGAGCACTTTACATTCCAAGTAACAGGGCGATACGATTCCTAATTACTTCAAAATCATGGTATTGCTATTAGAGTAAAAATTAATGTCGGGTTAAAGGTAGATGACCCGATCACATTTTCGTAACACAGAATTATTTCAAACATACGGAGATTCTCATATCATATGAAAGCTTGTATTTTTCTCATCATCATACTGAAATTTGACGGCCCAAATTGGTATAATTACGGAGAAATCGATGAAATAACGTCGAATTACCGCGAATGGTGGTAACCACCGATATAGTTTGTGTACTACTCAATGGGTACAGTTCACAGCATCTTGTGCGTCTAAAATAAGAACCATTAGAGCTATGCAACTCAAACTTTGGAACACGACTTTTTTAAGGATGACCTTTCATGTAGACTAGAAAACTTCAAGTTGAAAATCAATTATTTGGCGGGAAATTTGAATTGTTTGTATGAAACTTGTGCTAAGAAGATTGCATAACATGACACCAGAAGCAGGTAAATTCCATTTTTTCCCCGCGTAAGTATGATAAAAACACAATAACTTTAATCCCTGTGTAATTTGATATATGAAGTATAAGAGGAAAAAGTAAGGAGAGACAATTGAATAAAAAGTATACAAATATCAGTATTTTAAATAGCCAATTTCATTGAAAAATGCCCAGTCAGTGAATCACTAATATTGCGGGAAAATCAAACAATTTAGGAAAAATCCAAGCAATTAACCAGTTTGGGAGATTCCATATGATAGCTAACTAATTACCTGAACTTATTCGCATGAAACCTGCAGATAATATGCGCATGCGCAGACGGCAGATCACTTTGAACAGGGCCAAAAATGGCTAAAATCATGAAATTTACCAGATAAAAGCTTACTGTACCTTCAAATTCTGATCAGAAATAATAAAAAATGCTAAAATCAATGAGTATAAATGTTGTGATAGTCAAAATGAAGATATACATGAATGTATCAATCAAAGATGGCTGCCACAACCTCTCTTATTACTGTTATCTCTAGAGCTACTAGATATGTATTGTTAAAGTAATTGTCACATAATTTCAATGGTTTTACATAACCAAAGGTATCTAACCATCCAATAGTGTATTTTTGAAAGAAAAAGGTTCATACTTTGTATTGATCACATTATCCCTCAATAGAATCACTCATGCATCCCATACCATGATCACTTTCATTATTTATTGAACGACCCTCGTACATGTACGTGCACTATATTGCACTGCTAGGTAATATTAGGAGAGGAGTATCAGGTCGAGCCCAGTGGCGTAACAGCCGGGGGGGGCACAGTGCCCCCCCCCCCCGAAGGTGCTCAGCAGGAAATTCAAACCTACCCACCAGGAAAAATGGGGGAAGGGAAAAGAGGAAAAGAAGGGGGAAAGGGAAAGAAAAGAGAGAGAGAAAGGAAAAAGGGAGTAAAAAGAAAAAAGAAAAGGAGAAAAAAAGGGGAAAGAAAGAAAAGAAGAAAGGGAAAGAAAGAAAGAAAGAAAATTTCGCAGTACACAACAGTCAAACGAAATTTTGTGACCGTGCGAAATGTTGTGACCTTGCGTAATTTTGCGACCCTACCCCCCCCCCCCCCCCCCCCCCACCCCCCACCACTTACTTACGTGAAATTCACATTCACGAGGTGACTGACTGGGAAAAAATTTGGGGCAACCTTTTACGAAAAATTCCGGGACGGAATTATTCTAACCAGGAATTTCTTTTTGGCTGTGCCCCCCCCCCCCCCCCCCCCCCCCTGACAACCAACCTCTGTTACGCCCCTGGGTCGGGCTCTACGTGCACAATTACACTGCTTGGCAAAATCAGAACCGTAACAATTGGGAGAGGAGCACAGCAGCTCACAGGATCCCGCTGTGCACGGAATAGACATGCAGCTGGTTCCGACCGAGAACCACCATAGATAAACCATGGTTAGATCGCCACCGGTTTTGGCCAGGATCGAGTAAGATTGAGCACATGGTATCCACAGGCCTCACATCAATCTGAGTACCCCTGAGGTATCCAGGTGCTAACTAAGCGCTCCTGTATTTTAGAAAATATTGGCCAAACATAATTATAGTTTCACCAAAAGAGAAAGGGGATTGAAAAAATAGCTTAAATGACAAAGCCCTCTATAATGGCTACGTCGTTTTGAGTTTGGCATTACGATCGGACGACTATTATATGGTACAACCATGCATAGTGGAGACATGAAGCATGGTGGATATAGGGGGCAGTATTTGGAATGGGCATACTCAATAGGAGAGGGCTTAGGGGGCTGGCATTTTCTTCGGAAGGGGGGGGGGGGGGGGGTCCCAAAAATGTGGATAGACCCAGACAATTTTTTCATGACCCCCCCTATCCAAGAGCTGCATATTTTTATGACCCCCCCTACCTTTTTTTTTCTTCACGCAAGCATGCTTTGATAAATTTGTGACCCCCCCCCCATTTTCAATGAAATCATTTTATGACCCCCCCCCCCTGTTTTCATGTCAAAAAAACTATGACCCCCCCAGTATATTTGGGACCCACCCCCTTCTGAAGAAAATGCCAGCCCCCTTACCTCCGTATGGGTAAAACCCGGGAAATACAAAGAATGTGCAAGGTTATTACCATACATCTTAAAAAGGCTGTATGTGGATATATCGACAAGGTCGAGAGCAGCTATCAACACGTCCGTCGCCACTGCTGTCATTTTGATTATGACGACTCACGTGACCATCCAATTTCGATATTATGCTTGAAATCTCTTCTTCACAGCGGGATGCCGCGAGCTCCTGTGGAGAAGAGTATAAAGATGTTCACTCAGGTAGAACGTTAGTAACCGTTGTGTGTGACGCAGCGTATGATGATTCTTCCGACATGTTATCTGTTTAGAGGGTTTGCGACTGCGGGAAGACGGAAGGGCGTCGTGTACGAGATAGACTTGGCTACTTCTTGCGTGCGGGCTTGCGTGTCTTCTTGTTGGCCGTTTCGGGAGGGGTTGAGGAGGGGGTTAAAGTAAAGCTAACATTGTCATACAGTGGCGTAGCCAGGGGGGTTGCAGGGGGGTTGCAGGGGGGTTGCAGGGGGGTTGCCCAAATATTAGAGTCGTGTCGGTTGATACTCGAAACTGTCCGTCAAGATTGGCACTGTCGGGCCGTTGCCCCACCTGACAGAAAAAATAGTAAGTAAAATGTGTACATAATAGTCTCCAAATTTATGCAGCAGTGGGCTAAATAAAGGAAAAAATGTTATAGAGAAAACTGATGAAAACCCGGAGGATTGGTCATTAGTTGCTGAAGGTGCTATTTTTTGGACTGTGTGATTTTTTTGTGACCGTGCGAAATTTTTGGACCGTGCGAAATTTTTGGACCTCACCTTAGCTAAACCTTAGCTAATAACTAATACATTTTTTTGATAAATTCAAGATGTAGTTATTGGTAATACATGTAGGCTAGTAAATTTGAACACAATTGGACAAACCGTTACCGTAAAAGGTTGCGCGCAAATAGTGCTTTTAAAATCCAAGATGGCCGCCGTTACCATGGCAACGGTGTCCGTGACGTAAATTTGTTTCGCTTAAAATGAAAAGTCTTGCCCAAACACATCTTCTGACCAAAGTTGAAGTGTATAGGTTAAGTACTTTGGAAAATAGCATTTTCATGTTCAGTCTCCCCTTAAAGCATTCTCATTGGCAAATGTTCGAATCACATGTGTTGCTGAATTTTCGAGATATAAATATAATATTTTATAAATTTTGTTCATCAATGTTTTCCGTATTTTTGTGATATTTCGATCAAATTTGGGCACGGCATCTACACCTATATATTCAGTAAATCAGTTGTTTTATTCAATCCTGTCACTCTTATCCGGAAAATAAGTAGTGTATACGTGTATGAATATACGAAAACAAACGCGGGTTTATCAACGTTTTTCAATATTCATGCCAAACACTGCATGGTCCCGCCCGCTTAATTTATTAACCGTAACAAACATTTGGCCAAACAGTAACACTGTATCATGTATACTATACGCTTTATTCCGTCAAGGTATCAACTAGTGTTTGTTTATACGGTAAATAATATCGCGTCTCGCCCCATGTTGCCCTCCGCGGTGCAGTGGTGGCACCATGATTCTTTCAATCTGGCATCTGATATAAAGACTTGCGATACGAGCCTAATTGTTTTAATTAAAAGACTAATTATGATTATTAGGTCACACAATTACAGCAGTTGTCATTATCTTTCTTCTTTGCACAGTCGGGCGGTGTATGTGTCGATACGTTGATATGAGTTCTGATTTTTGTTGTTGGTCGATTTACCGTTCATGGGCAAGATATCATGACTTTTTCCTCTAAACAAAGATTACATCAACCTGATTGACGCATATTCGTGTTAGATTTGTTTTACAATTTCCAATATCTATCGAATGCCTGAGTGTTTCTTTTTAATGAGCACTCTACATTTGGAAACTAATCATAGCACACACACCTTAGGGAACACTTCCATTTGTACGCGATAAAAATTGCGAGAATGTTCCGGGCCCCGATGAGTTTTTTATCAGGCCCCGATGAGATTTTTAGCGCGTACAGTTGCGAGTAGCAAAGGATTATTTATCGAGTAGCGTATTACCGCTTGTTTGAATATAACGAAAGATAAGTGGTCGGTATGTAAATAGAGCTTCGGGTTATTTATTCTAGTTGTAAGGTACAAATTCAGCATTTCATGTTTTAGAGATCCTCGTGTATTTGCTAAACAATGTCCCGCTCTATTTGCTAAACATACCCCAGGGTATGGCAGAGGCCTCGTATCGGGCCCCGATGTCTATTTTATCGGGGCCTGATGACTATTTTATCGCGTATCAACTTGAAAAACATCGGGTCCAAAACATATCAGGCCCCGATACAGTCGCGATAAATTTATCGCGTATAAATGGAACTGCTCCCTTAGGTATCGAGCACTATTGCTGCTGTTTATGATATTACTATACGGCAAAATAGATTAAATGTATTAGATTCATAAGAAAACAATTTTAAAAATATGTTATAACGCTACCGAGTTGCTAACCGTGTCAGAGGTATTTATTTTATTCATTTATTTTCAATCCGATCCTCAGCAAATACATGATAATCTGATCAGAATGAACAAGCAGTGATTCTCCGCCGAGGTGACTGTTATCGCATTTCAAATTCCCTTATACATGTTATATTCCAAAGCTTTAATTTATCTTCTGTTTTTTGGCCTAGAAAGAGTACATAGATCATCCTGCCCATCAGTTCACCCATCACTTGTTTAAGGTAGCTCTGCTGCATCGCCCAGAATTCCCATAATATTTGACCACCCCATGTTTTACATCTTGAATCCAAGTTCTGCATAAAAGCAGGTCAATTGTCTACCAACTCTCTCTCTATGCAGTCACCCAATTGTCCATACCGGTGTTTGGTGTGCAGCGGCTGCAAAATCCTCGATGGTCAGTGACTGGCAACTATTTTTGAGCAGTTTGCCTTTGGTCTGGTAAATGGTGTATCGCCTATAGCCAAAAGGGTTTAGATCGCGAGCGATCTGAAAAAGGGTACCTGGCTGCTGAAAATTAGTAACTCCCACAATACAGCACGGTCGATACCTCAAAAATACACTACAACAACAAGTACCGTATACACTATACGAAAAATATTATTTGTAAATAAATCTTCACTTGATTCTGTTCCGTGCTCACAGTGTCAAGCGGGGCTGAAGGCACCGTACGCGGATAGCCCGCCGCTAGGCGCTAGTAAGAAAAGGAGCCTGCGGCCGAGGCGACTAAACCCGGCTTGTTACGAACCGATTTAAGTTGGAGGGGTGCAAAAAGTCATTTCTTCCTCAGGAGCATGGTTCTAAGGTTCAAGATTTCCTCAATCAAACCGTAACAATGGTAACATAAAATAGCTTATGCAGCACTTCAAAAGTAAGAATGTTAACATAATATTAATATGTTTTGTCACAAACATTAGCTTAATATCTACTCATTCATTATTATGACAACGAAATTATCAGATTACCTCCCTGGGTTCAGTACATCATTGGAAACTGCATGCGTTGTTGTTGGATTCTATCAACAGCTTGTGAAACTCTATAAGGTTTCACACTATGAGACGTGACAAAGTGCCAACTTTTCCCGCCAAAATGTCTGTCTAAGGCTTTCCTCAGCACATTATCACAATGCTGGATTTCAGGTCCATTCCACGCCACAAAAACGGCTTCATTGACACTCCCCTGTTGTGGTGTTCTAATTTCCTTCCCATTGATTCAACAACTGAATCAACTGCTCCCTTGATAGAAGCACTTAGAACACAGAGGAGGAAATCTGGAATGAGATCATACAAGACTTGATCTTTGCAGAAGTTACCAATAACTTGCTTGTCCGATAACTTTGATTTACTACCACACTTGAGCATTGAGTGAAGTCTGTGCAAGAACATCTTAGTTTGATTGATCATTGTTGATTGGTCAACTTCCAAATTGACTATGGAGCTACATATATACATGCATCCCAGAAATTCCTCTGGGCCAATACTCTGGTTACAAAAAGTTCTTCGCCACACTTGCTGGCATTTTCAGCAAGATCTGTGTAGCTTGTTAGGGTGCGCACACACTCATTCAGCTGTTGCTCATCTTTATCAGCCATTAACCTCTTTTCAAGGTTGGACACCAGAGTTTCTAGAAAAACTTGGAGATCTCTCTTTGAATTGAGCAAACCAGGCAGGGCATTCTCGCTATTGAATCGAGCATTTCTTGTCACATATCTCACTTTTGGCTGCGGATTTATAGGAGTGCCTGGAAGGAATTCATTTTTGACTAACAGTGGCCACATATTGTTCAAAAAAGGCTACTTATCTTGTGGTGGTGCATCCTCTTCTGTGAGGCTGTTCTCCATACCAGTAAGTCATTTAGTGTTTGTTTTTTACCACATCCACCTTCTCCCACATGAAGGTATTGATCTTCTGTAAAATCTGTGAAAGCTTCCCAAGTTCATCATATATGTCAGCTATTCCAGCTAAGTCTGCCATTGTTTTCAATGACAGAATACTGTTGAGCAAGGCCTGTACTGTTGCCGCATCTTCTTTGTTTTTGTTTTTGTTTTTGTTTACGTTTGCAGCACGCTTTTCTAGTGTCATGACAGTTGGTATCAGCTTCTGTCCTTTTAGTAATCTCCATTCATGTTACTGCTTATTCCTCTTGATGTTGATGTTTCCATTTCCTCAAACTATACTACTTTCCAACTTATGTGCTTATGGTTTTTCCTATATCTCATTGATCCAATATTTCCTAAAGGTTTTCTAGGTTGTTCTCAACAGTTCTTCCTTCAATTTTTAGTGCTGCATTGATAAATTGAATTTCCTATGGCTCGGAACCCTCGTTGTATAACTTTCCTCAGATCCACCTTTATGACTCGACTCGTCTTCTTTTCACTGTTTTTATATGACTGCCTGCCCTGATGATATTGTAAATGTTCCTCGAAGGGCTTGAGATTACCTGTATGATACTTTCATCTATGGCTTCACTGCCTCACTTCAAATTGAATCTAGCTTTGCCCTGCCCTATTCGTCATCTTGTCCTCTCGTTTCTATTTCCCTTCTTGTCCCTTTTTCCTCTTTCTCTTTTCTCTCCTTTTCCCCTCTTCTTTTTCCTCTTTTTTTTCTCTTCCCTCTTTTTCCTCTTTCCTTCCTCTTTTATCCTCCTTTTTTTCTTTTCTTTTTGACAATGGCATGATTTCCTCAATTTTAGCTGTTATTTCCTGGGAGCGGTGCTCCCCGCTCCCGCACTATTTGCATCCCTGCCGGATACGGTCTACCAACCGACCCGTGTAGAATTTGCGAACTCAACCCCTATTTTGCGCGAACTCTACCCCTATCGTAGAGGGCGCTGTTGTACCTAGGATGCGTGTTTTTTTCAGCAAGCTAGATGGTTCGCCGCCAAAAATATGCGATCTCTACCACTATCGCGTCACTATAGAGGCGCCAGTGATTGGCTATATGGCTGTACAGTCATTACATGTATCAGTGCATGGTTGGTGTAGGCAAGGCATTACACAATGCCATTGGTGTAGGGGAGGGGAGATTGTGTTGATGAAGGGGTGGGACTAAGAGAGGCTCTGTAGCAGAGCTAGCATAAGGTCAAGAGAATCGCGGGGTTTCATCTAGGGAGATACTTCTCCCATTATCATGATAATTATAGACTTTCTGTAATATGCAATGCACCCATTATGCAGTAGGAGTGACTGGAGTGATATCGATTTCCTTTGTGAAATACGGAAATGATGTTGAGGTTCATTGATCGTTTAAGAATCGATTATTTTGCCAAAAGAGCTTATAATTATAAGGCCAAATAAAAAATTAACATGTCTAGCGTCCCCGCCCGCCTCATATTTGTTGGTTCGCTTCAATTTTCTTTTGTTTTTTTCTTTATTTCAGTCATAACCTTTTTGTTCAGATGTTTCATAGTTTGAGATTTGTTCCTTTGTTTTAAGCATTTTAAACCAGTTTTGTGGGTGACGGAATTCATCAGAACTATGAAATAAAAAAAGATTCAAAGAGACCTCTTCCTCAAGGTTCGCTTAAGTTTATCGCTAAACAAGGGCGATTTTGTATTTAATATTTTTATTTTGCCTAATCTGACCATAGAGTTACGTTAAAGTTTAGATACGACTAGTATAATGTACGAGAGACACTCTCTCTGTCTCTGATCTAACCCATGAGCATGAGTGAAAACGAATAAGCGGTACTTGATTTCGCTGCACGACTGCTTCTGCGCGTGTATAACGACTGCCGTGTACATAGTTTGTGCACATTCGCTATTATACACGGCCGAAACTATATAACTTAACTGCGCAGACTATATACACGACAGTCGTTAACGCATGCGCAGATGCAAATTTAGTATAAAAGACTGTCGTGTGGCGAAATTGCACAGACTATGTACACGGCGGTATTTAACCTGAACGCTAAATCGAGTGATACATGACGACAGACATTCATGCAGCGAAGTCGAAGCTCAAGTGGGCCGTGTGCATGTGTGTGAGTAAAAGTAGGCAAATACAAATATTAGAACATGTTTAGCGTAGAGACTTTTTTTAAAAAAATAGGAGGAGGCCTTTTAAGAAACTTTTAGTACATAATCGCCCTTGTATTTATATAGCGATTTTACTATCAACCTTGGCGAACCTTGACGAGGATGCCTCTATTAAATATGTTGTGGTTCAATGGGTTGGTCACAACACAACTTGTTTTAAAATGCTTACATAATGTGTCCCAATATGTTTCTTTATCATCGTCAACTGTTTTGCCGGCTCCCCCCCCCCCCCCCCCACGAAAGCGATTAATGTAATGACCCACCACCGGTCGGATGTGAAAGCAAACAATCTCAAACTCTGAAACCAGAGAGATGTTATGTAACACCTCCCTGCTGAAACACTCTGTAAAAAAGGTTATGACTGTAAATGAAGAAAAAACAAAAGACAATTGAAGCGAGTCAAAAATATGAGGTGGCGGGGGACGTTAAACATGTTTATACTTTTATGTGGCCCTATATAAAGCTCTAAGCATTAAGAATCGACTGTTAAACAATTACTTCAATAAACTTCAACATCATTTCCGTTTTACACAAAGGAAATCGATATCATCACTCCAATCACTACTGCGCGTGTTCAATGTTGTCACGACTAGACCTATGTCACATCATGGACATATCAGATAATAAGTCCATGGTCACATTGTGTGAGCCGTGGTCTAAGACTAAAATATCCTAGGTGTTTTTGTGTGGTGTGTGTTTTTTTTTTGGGGGGGGGGGGGCGGTATTTTACCGTATTTTAGTCTCAAGCCACAGCACTCTGCTTTTCACAGCGCACCCAAAATAGTAATTAATTAATTAATTTTGATAAATTATATTATTTATCCACCCATACGCCACCCATCGGCCCTCGGGCTCTCCCCGGGGCTCTCCCGAAACGGACAACAAAAGAAGTGAAGTCATAAGGACTGGTCCCAAGTCTATCTCGTACAAGACAAACGGAAAATGCGATCGACTTCTTTTTTTCACACAAAGTTAGGATTAAAAATACATCATTCTTGCAACGTTTAAAAAGTTTTAAAATTCATTTTGGTTTTGAAAACAAAATGGCTTCTTTCCACTATTGCAGTCTTTTTGACTCACCCTGTAGAGTAACATGAACGCGCACACTATTTATGCCAATATCATGGTAATGAACCATCTACAGTGGGTTCGAGAACTTTTTTTAATTTGCACAGAATATGCATGCATCTGATTTGTGGATTATTTAGCCAGTATTGATTTGTGCCAGAATTAAATGGATTACCAAACTAATCTTTGCTATTACCAAACTAATCTTTACTTTTTGTATTATGCGCTTAACAAATGTAATTTATTATTATTATTATTATTGACTGATAGATTATTTTCTATGTTTATAATTATTGTAACGTATTGAAACGTAAACCATGTTATAATACTGTATTGATCTCATATTTTCAGGGTATCATAATAATTAATTGGGCTTAACATTGAGACTAAAATGGTCATGGTCCAATGATTATGACAAGTATTACACCGTCATGAAAAAGTGTCCTAATTTTTTTGATACACCCTGTATTGAAAGTACCCGCCACGATAGCATTGAACCAGCTGCTGTCCTCCATATACATCCGTCGGTCAACATATTCAGGACTTCGTCCATGCCTACCATTAGGGCTATGCAGCCTTCACATGGTAGCAACGTCCTTTAATTCCCTTCCAGTTTTTAGCGCACCTTTATTTTGAAAAACTTTAAGTAATATTTCTGTACGCGCACCATTTTTCTTCACTGCACATTTTCCGTCTGGCTACGGACGTCACGCACACCAACAATCCAGTTTAGCTGCGGTCTCAGCTGTAAAGGATTTCACCTATCAAGTATCAAGGACCAGCTCCCTCAACAAGGCCAACGCATGCGCACAAAAGCCGACGTTGCAGGGGATGGCGGAACCAGTCTAAAGATAGACTGTCACACTTCCGCGGAAGGTGTGCCGGGATCATTTTTTTGCCGACATTTTCAACTCATCAACACAAATACATTGCGAAAGTTGACTTGGGAAAGTTATCCCCCATCCCACTCCTCCCCCCCCCCCCCCTCCCCCTCAAAAAAACCCCACACACACTAAACCGCATCTCGCATCTTGGTTTTCAGATCAGACGACTTACCGGAAACAAACTTTTTTTTCTTTCTTACCTTGAACCCTGAGTCCATGCATGTTGAACACATCATGCATACTATTATAATCATATGCTAAATAGGTTAGTCCTTGAAAGATAAGCCTAGATGATTTTCTTTTAAAAGTCCTCTTACGAAAAGAAATTGATTAAACTAGTGAAGTGTAGATAATTTTATAAGCGTAAACCAATGAATTATAGCACTGGAACATCATTCTTTGGATAAAACATAGAACCGGGTAGCGAACACGCCCTATGTACCATTTCGAAACTGCTGTCGCCTGTGTTTGTTGTTGGTGCTAATTTTTTTCTGGTAAATCTCGATGGTTGATTGCCTACAGGTTTCATTACCAACTGGATCAAACCCGTACAGGTAAGAGGCATTATTTAAAGGCATAAGTACACTTTGGCTAATTCACCCACGCCTGTTCATTTGGTGGCAGATGAATGGGGAATTTCTACTTTGAGATATTTCCAAAGGATATGACTGGTAAGAGTGGACCTAAGGGTTTAAATGGTTTATAGGTTTTCAATCTTTCATAAAGTCATTTGATTTATCTGATTTGAAACAGAAAATCTTTTTTTAAATCATGAATCACTCAGCAACGTATATTCGTAATATTAGCGGCTATGCTACTTGCATTGTCTTGGCAGCAGCCAGCCGATTGTTTTGAGTGCGCATATCACAACCACGTTGATTTAGGGTCAGGATTGGAGCTGAAGGATTCTACATGTGTATTAGATACTGGAACAACATTTTTATTACCGTGTCGGGCGCAAACATAAGAAACAATACTGGGCAAATTAGGTGGTTTGGATTCGCATGTGTTTTCTACGTTTTACATTTCGAAATATTGCCAACAAATTGGGTGCAATAGCAGGAAACAGAGCCCAAAACCAAATTCCGTTGATATTTTCTGTCATCTTTATTACAAATTAACGTCTGTAAGAAAACTCGAGCGTAAAATTGTTTTTATAATGAAAAACACCATAAAAAAGGAAATATCGTAAAGAGCCAAACGTGAAAATAATTCAGTAGGCCTATTTACGGTTTTAAAACGTGTTTTTAGTTTTTTAGCACTAATGACACTTGGTTTAACCAAAAGCTTTTCTGAAGCTCTATTATTAAATTAAAGCATCTCTAAAGTTATTATAAATCTACCTCAAAACATGAAATTAATAAAATTGGGTTTAAAACACACATTTGTTGCCTAAAACTTGGGACTTTGTTTATCTCAGCTAAAATAATGCCTGAATCGAATATATCAAACAATTCCGCAGTTTTTGGTTTCTCCTTGAATCTACTATGTTACAATATTTCCACCAATTTGAGATTAAGCTGTTGATAAGTCGCATTGAAATAATGAAAATAATGATTTTTTTAAAAAACATTTTAGACCAAAAAGGCGGTGAAAATGAACATTTTGTGAAATCTGTAACGATAAATGTCATTATTATAGGTCATCTACAAATCCTGCTACAAAATTGGAGATCTAATAACTTTATGACTAAAGAAAACCACCGATGAATCAAGTATAGGGGCCTACACATGACTTTAAACTGTGAAATGTTCATAACAAAAAATGCTCACATAATTGTCTTATTACGATATTAATATTTAAAATACAATTTCTTTGATTTTATGCTATATCCATCATTCTCTTTTACAGTTTCCTACATTAATACGTCTAAAATGTATAAATGGAAGGATGGCGCTGTTTTATTGATTGTTTTTCTCGTGTTGATTTGTAACGGACAATGTGAACTTCAGTTTGGCTCAGGTAATATGGTAACATAGTTTCTATTTGACCGTCAAAATTACAAAACACAATTGTTGTATAATTATTTATTGGTTCAGAATAATATCAATCGCCATTGGTCGATATCGCCTATGATTATAATTACATATTTCCTTTTTTAATTATTATTATTTGTTGTTGCGGTTTATAGCTTATAACACTCCCATGAACATCATCTATTATCAGTACAACGCGAAGTTCACTTCGTATGACCAGTATGTTAAGAATTACTCAATTAAAAATTGTTATCATTTCATTTTTATCAATAAATATAATTATTAAAATACATAAATCACAAAAGTGAATGTATATCCATCACTGAAAAATTAAACTAGTCAGACACAAGCTGGACTAACTTTAAAGTAGTCGAGAAGGTTAGTCAAGCCTGCTGGACTAGCTGAAACTAGTCAAGCAGGTTAGTCAAGCCTGCTGGATAGGTTATGGCCGACTTGACTAGCTTAAGCTAAAGGTTAGTCCGGCTCAGCCTGACTAGTTTGAATTGTTCTGCTGGACTAGTTCGTGGCTGGACTAGCTTTAGTAGACAAGCTGGCTTGACTAGCTTTAGGATTATTCAAGATGGCTGGACTAGCTTTAGGTTAGTCAAGGCACTGAGATAAAATATCAATGGCGGCATGCAGATAAGACGTACGTCATCCCCGGTCCGGTTTTGCTAGCCAATCCAGACGTAATTTGCCGTAGTTATTTCATTGTGTGGCCATATTGTGTACATCATAGTGTTTGCCAACATCTTTAGACTATTTTATGCTACATTTTGTTTGGAATGACGACTCGAAGTAGGAAAAAACTAACTGTAAAGAACGACGGTAGCGCGGGCATCTCGAACGCTAGCGGGTCAGCCATAGCTATGGCTGACCAGTCTACTACAGCTAACACTGTAGCCAGCAGCCCCGCCAACAACATGGTTAATACGAGTGCTATATTGAAAGGACAGCAGAGCAATCACCCGTGGCGAAGCGAAACCAAGTACTGCTTAGGACGGACTATCATCAAGCTAGTCGAGCGACTAACGTAAAGCTAGTCCAGCAATGCTGGACTAGGCTAAAGCTAGTCAAAATGAGCATCATCTGGACTAGCTTTAAGTTAGTCAGGCTGACCAATTTAGATTTTCAGTGATGTATATAAATTCACCTTTACCTTTTCTGTCAGATTTCTTATTAGTCTAATCTCCTTTTCATACGTTTAGAGGCAGATGCCATATGTGGTACCAGGCCAGCAATGAGGCCACAGCCTCGTATATTTAATGGCCGGGACGCACCGACGGGAGCTTGGCCTTGGACGGGTCGCGTATATCCTGACCATCCTGAATGGGAATGCATAGTGGTACTGATTAATGAACAGTGGGCAGTAGGTGCCACTGATTGTGGGTTAGTATACCTTCCATCTCCCGGGTCCATCTCATCACAAGACCAGTTGTTTTTCCATGTTCAGAGTGCACTAGTTCCTATTGATATACGGAAGCCTGCATAACTTTGCTTATCAAGGGTTCTTAATAGATCCTACTGCAAATGATAAAATCGACGAGATTGCAATCCACCATTTGTTGTTTTTCTTAAAATTCACTATTTTAGGCCTAACACATACGATATTTCAGAAATTGGATTTGGGCTAAACTTGTGCCTATCTCGACGTATAAGATAATCGCGAAGATGAAATTCCCTATTATAGCTAAATCAATCTTGAAATCAATTACCAATCAAATGCAATCAATTACCGATTAAATTATGTAGCTGAAGTAGTAGGCACACAGATTAATGCCCTGTATGTAGTTCTTGGTAGACAACGGGTTAAAAGTGTTTTAATATTATTTGAGACAACAAAACAAATAAAGTGTGTACATGTACGTGTCTTTGCAATGAGATGGCATAGTGCTAGACGTGGTGGCAATAGTCAAATCTGAGGATAGACCGATCACTATTCCCCCGGACTATACTAATCGTCCGCAAGACATAAATTGCCCGCTTAGGAGCGCTATTAATTCGGTCTGGTTAACCTATTTGTTATCAATTACTACGAGAGGATTGCCCAGTGCGCGTGTACAACCAGGCAATCATATTTAAATTCGGGGCGTGTACGAGCGGTACAACTTGCTAACTGCATGGGTGAGTTTCCATTATAATACAGCCGGTTGGTTGCACACGAGAATTATGTGCTTTGGCAACCAGCTTTTTTGATGGAAGGCGAATATTTAAATTTGGTGCCGGTTTTTAGGGCACCAATTTACATGAATTTATAGCGCTGCTAAGCGGGTCTTGTAGCCTAATGGTCAATCTATCTATATTCTACCTAAACAGAACAAATTTGAATACGCCAAATGCCTACATAGTGTTCGGCGATAATGAAATAAATGGCACATCTCCAAACCGCCAAGAAGTTGGTATTCAGAAAGTCTACCGGCACCCGAATGCCCTTTTCGTTGATCATATTGCTGATTTACAAGTATTCAGACTAGAACGACCGGTGACGATCACAGATTTCGTACGGCCAGTGTGCCTAGTAGAGTCCATTAATGATTCTCCAAGGAGCGATTGGGAAACTTATGATGATTGTTGGATAACAGGATGGGGAGAAGTAAATGCCGATGGTAAGATATATTTCATTAATTTGTCCGAGTGCATTGACTGTCTCTTAACCCTAACCCTACCATATACACCCCAAAATGCCACGACAGGGCACGTTGGTACCACCCGGCGTGGACGTTTTTCGATGAAAAAATGGACCCAGCCCATATAGTTTGCGCAAACTATCCTTGACAGTCGTAGTGTAGTGGGGAATTCTAAGGCTCTGGTGCGAGAGGTCCCTGGATCAAATCCCGGGGGATCGGGGGATATTTTGGTCGATTTTCCACGTTGAAGAAAAAATTCTGAACAAAGTGGAAGGTAGAGTTAGGATTAAGAAGCAATTTTTTGAATTTCTTTTTTTCTTCAAAAATTGTCTAAGTTTTGTCAATATAACCCTAACCCTACCATATACCCCAAAATACCACGACTGGGCACGTTGGTACCACCCGGCGTGGAAGTTTTTCGATGACAAAATGGACCCAGCCAATATAGTTTGCGCAATATACTGCGCAAACTATCCTTGACAGTCGTGGTGTAGTGGGGAATTCTAAGGCTCTGGTGCGAGAGGTCCCTGGATCAAATCCTGGGGGGGGGGGGGGGGGGGGGGGGGTCGGCGGGATATTTTGGTCGATTTTCCACGTTGAAGAAAACATTCTGAAAAAGTGGGGGGGGGGGGGGGCGGGGGGTAGAGTTAGGGTTAATATATAGGTTAATTTGCTATGTTTTAGAAGATGAATGCTTGAATACGTCGTTGAATATAAACAATAAACAAGCTGAACATATGTGAATACCCACTGCTGGGTCCCCTCCTTTTATTATCTACGAATACACTGTCAGAAGAATGAATTGTGCAAGGTTTAACATAATTAAAGACCTCTCCTTTATTGAACTATGCATTTTCAAAATCCTTTGTTAAATAATGCAAGTCATTAGTGGTAACAGATGATATTGACCTTGCTTAGGTTTTTTAGTTTCATTTTTTTGACTTGGGTAAATGTTACTTCACAACCCGATTCCACACCCTCTTCTGTGTTCGCTTCAATCATCGGGTGTAGAGCATAAGAAAATAAATCATTTATGTGTCTCTCAAATTCTTTTTTGTCAACCCGGCATAATTTAGTTGATAGACCACTTTTTGTCAACCCGGCATAATTTAGTTGATGAACCATTGACATTTAATTTACGTGTACATAAGGGAAAACCAAAGATGAACTACAATTCGAATCGTTAAAATCGTTATTATTATACCCTGATTATACATATTGACTCTTGAGGTGTTATATAATACGGGATGCAGTTGACACACAATTTATGAAGAATATACACCAGACACATGGAAATTTTGTTTACGTAAATCATTGATATAAGACTTGCGTAAAAATATCCAGCATGTAAATAATATGGATTAATTGGAATAATGTTCTTATTTAATCATCAATGCTATCACATATTTTGATGTGGTTTTTTTACCATTTTAATACAGGCGTTTATCCCCAAACTTTACAAGAAGCACCCTCGCAGTTTCTATCGGTCAACGATTGCAAAGACATATTTGCTGAATACATAGGACTCCCGTATAGCGAAGCATACATGTGTGGACGTTTAGGATCAAATGGAGAACCACGCGCATGTGGCGTAAGTGTAATACGTACATTTACCTTTAAGAAAATCCTAAAATTAAATATATAATATTGAACATACTTTTTACTAAAAAAAATAGATGTCTTAATGGCACCAGAACACTCAATTGAGAAAGACCAAACCAGACAGCCCTGGTGCTCAGTGAATCCAATTTGAAGATTTATGATTTTCTAATGAAATCTTAGGTTCACTCTTCCCAGCCAGACTAGCCAGCGCGGACATTTGCCTTTTAAGAAGTAATTAAGTCTCCATCCGGGTCAATGAACCTTAAAAAGAGGTCAACCGCTAGTCATCAGATTTTGCCTTTAAACCACTGTTAACTACTTTAAGATAAGCAGATAATCTGCTTAAATCTGCTTAATTATGTAAATCTTAATACATGTACTCAAGATCGATGTGTTTTTTGTTGTGTGTGTCTTTGTTTAAGGATGATGTTGGAGCTCCTATGGTTTGTTATGGCGATGATGGGCGTTGGCATTTGTTGGGACAGTTCTTGGCCTATTATGGTGCTTGTGGAGACAATCATTCTATATTCGTTCGTCAATCTTATTACGTTGAATTTTTAGCAGAAGTTGTGAAACGTGTTGAAGGTTAATATTATTATTTTCTTTCTTTTTCTGAAATATATCGGTAAATGCAATAAATGAAACGTTGTGGCAAATTATGCATAACGGACATTATAATTTCCAATTAGTAATAAAACCAAAAATTCCGATGTATATTTCTACGTTTTTTACAGAATGCATTGCACCGGACTACAGATGCAGTGATGGTATCACGTGTGTCCTGGAGGATGAGCTCTGTGATGGTCGAGACCATTGTCCGGAAGGGGATGATGAGATAGGTTGCCCAGCTGGTGAGTCCTTTGTAACAAAATCATATGGTGTAAATCTCCAGATGTTTATTTAGATATTTAGTCTCCCGAACATTATGTGATATAAACTAACCCCGTTATTATATTGTATACTATGCTGTAGGAGAAATATGTGAAGATACCACGTGTTTAAATGGAGGGAGTTGCGTAGAGACCGATGAGGGTGGATATGTGTGTGAATGCCTTCCTGGTGCTTCAGGTAGAATTTGTGAACAAGGTAACCATCTTTAAACAACTTTCTTTATGTGAAGGTTTATGGCATTTTTGGCCGTGTACTGTTAGACCTAGAATAGTTCATGTCCAGTCTGTGGCTACTTATGAATAGTTACTTTAAATCGCTCAATGTTTACGGGTTTTTTTATATTGGGGAATGAGGGACTTTCGGAGTCTTTGATCACTTGTATTAAATTACTATATCAAATCAACATAATTTATGTTCAAGGATGTTCTTTGCACATAAAATGGACCATGATTGTGTCAAATGTTTGATATTGGCCATATATACCAAGTTACGGGTGGTGTCAAATGAAAATGTGTAAAACCGGCATGACCGAGGGTATATACGTCATGAAAAATATCGTTTCCTTAGAATTACAAGGTCATGATATAAATTGCCCGCTTAGGAGCGCTATTAATTCGGTCTGGTAAACCTATTATCAATTACTACGAGAGGATTGCCTGGTTGTATATTTAAATTCGGGGCGTGTACGAGCGGTACTCCTCTGCTAACTGCATGGGTGAGTTTCCATTATGTTGCAAATTACATCCACGCTCATGCGTTTAAACTACTCAATGGGCGTTGCAATACAGCCGGTTGGTTTCACACGAGAATTATGTCATATAGCAACCAGCTTTGATGGAAGGCGAATATTTAAATTTGGTGCCGGTTTTTAGGGCACCAATTTATAGCGCTGCTAAGCGGGCCTTGTAGCGTAATGTCTACGATTTGGTAAAATAGTGGCGATATATCGGCAGTGATATTACAACGTGACGTAGAGTGTGTACGCCTGTCTCTGTGTTAAAACAAGATGTTTATATGCATGTTTAACTATATATCTTTGGCTTTGGGGTTTTGTTAAAATAATTAAGTAAAGGATATTTAAAAACAATCGTTTATACATCACAAAAATGACATAAGTTTACCATACGTCACTATGAAATGCCACTGAATGATATGTAATACCACCGATTATACTTCACTATGTAATACCACACTGCCGATGTCAGTTCAAACTAAGCGACTTTGAATATGTCCAACGCTTATACATTTACCCATTTCATATCAGGCGGAGCTGGGACATCACTACGTTGATTATAATACTTATTAGCGTTGATCTGCGACAACGGCAATCATTGCCTTGGTTGTTGGTCAAAACACCCACCGCAACCAATTTCATGCATATTTGTGTGCTGGGTATCATGCTCAAAATCATTGTCGTTGAACTTTATTCGCAGTTATGGTAATATTATAATACTAATGTAGTAAAAACTGATTATTTTTCCCATTCAGTAAGCTGTGGTCCTTCAACAATAGAAGTAACATCTGGAACTCCTGTGAATCTTACTTCCTTGCTGTATCCGGAACAATATCCAGTTTCTCTGACATGTGAATACACCGTGTCTGTTCCAGACGGGTACAAAGTACTCGTTGAATTTCTGGATTTCAATGTGCCCTCGAATACGAACGATATCTTTTATATTGACGACGACACCATTATCAACATGCTCAGTGTGCCAGAGAATCTAACATCTGACGATGAGTCTTTGAGCATTCGTTTTGAATCAGATATTTTGAGTACAGATAGGGGATTTTTGTTGACATTAAGCGCTGTCAACGTGACAGGTAGGTTTGATTATTCTTACATAATTAGCACATAATAAAATCTAAACACTGTTCAACAACTCCCCCATACCTTAAGTACAGTAGCAAAGCGTTGTCGATTTGAGTTAAACGGGAGTTAAACAACGCTGCTATGGGCAATCATCGCGCCGATCGATCCGCACCACGCGGATACTGTATTCACGCGATACGCGATCGCAGACGCAATGTGTGTTGTTTTTGGAATGACCATGCCTACTGTTTTCATCGAGTTTTGAAACTTACAGGAGCTTAATTATATAGGTTAGTTTGGTCATTTCAGTTTTTTGATAATTGAATGAAATTGTTAATAATCAAATCCGTAATCGTTGTTGAACGGGATTAAATCATGTTTCAGTTGCCCTCGTGAAAATAAACCACGCAGCACAAGCCTTACACAAGGTAAAAATTGGACATTATTACGAGCGCCCTCTTCGACGTTCAAACTGTGTGTTTGTGAATAATCATGAACCGCAAAGGTACTGTGGTCACGCCTCCTGGATATAAACTGAAATATCAACGCCGCCTAGTGACGCTATAGGGTGTTGCTTCGTCTGCTTCATTTTAATATTTAAGTATAATAACAGGGGATGCAGTCTATCGTCGCTATATTTAAATGATCATTATGTTCCAAAATGTTGAAATATTAGTGAAATAGCCCATCAGATATCACTATCTATAGGAGTGTTAGATAAAATATTGGAATAGCAATTACGGAATTATTATTCCATGATGGTAAGATGTTTTAAAGTCTATGAAACAAGTACGGGTAAGATTCAAAGCTTATTTTCTCAATGAATTACGTTCATATCATATTTATTTTCAGAATTCCGTACTTCCTTATATACTCAAGTTATATTTTATTCCATTGAAAACAATCCAATGTAGTGATATTAGAATTACTAAACTTTGTTCACCAAAACTACCAGAAGTAAAAAGCCCATTTCATAATCATGCGAGTTTACTCTCCTTTCAAATATCCCGCGTCAATCCCAAGAATAAACTGAATGGTCTGTAATATCGATGAATGACCCATGATTGATTTCTTTTGATTCACTTTCTACCCGAGTCGTCGGTGCTCATCAAAATACACCGTGATGCAATGTAACGCAAGGCCAGTCTCTATTCAATGTTATTGATTGAGATAATGTTATGAATACTGCATGTAGTATTGAGATAAGTCATTGATGTCTGACAGTGCTATCGATTTAGGGATTATAATTCCGTGAAGTAGACATTAACTTTTCTGTTTGATTTACTGATTAACATTTGAATTGCATAATGTCTGGTTTACCGCGAACTTTGGGATAATATATAATAATGTTCTCGTGCAATTGATTGACCGGGAAGGGACCTTTATGGATTTTAATGGAAATCAGCCCAAACTTACAACTGTAAGGATTAAGAAAAATCAGTTGTGCAATAACACGTTGTTTCAAAATATTCTATCCCCGGCTCGGACAGATTTTATGGTCATTGGGAAATAACGACATTCAAATAAGTATTTGGTATTTCTTAATTCTCTGCCACTGTAATCGGGAACTGTCACTGTGGCCGAGTGGTCTAAGGCGGTGGTCTAATGGAAACTTTTGCGCGTGAGTTCGAATCTCACTGGAGTCACCTTTTTTTGTCTTTATTTTACTTATGATTTTGAAGTAATTATAAATCGTATCGCCCTGTAACTCAGAAAATATTCTTGATTTATTATCAGAAATGTAATTCGGCATGAAATCTACTGTCTAAAAAAAAGTTTGGTACATAAACTATGATGTGACTTTGATAAAATGTGTACACAAATATTATCTAAATATGTTCATTTTGCATGTTGGTTCTCGGGGAGGGGCATCCATTTTCAACTTATTTTCTACTACAAGGGAGTTTGTTTTCTTAACAGAATGCCCACTGAAGAAAATTGAAGCTGCATACATAATTTGTACCACACGCAATTTCTATAAATTGATGTAATGTGTTATTCGAAACATTAAATTGTAAAAATACATTGATATCACGAGGTTCGAAATAGCTCAGTCGGTAGAGCTTTAGACTCTCAATCAACAAGCCGTAGGTTCGAATCTTGATTGAAGTTCTTAATGTTATTTATTTATATTATTTTACGTTATTTATTTATTTATTTATTTAATATTATTATCTATTTACATTTTTTTTATTTTAAATTGACATTTTTTCATATTGATTTTTTTATTATTTTAAACTTTCTTCTATCTTGATGGGTTTATTTATTAATTATGTGTTCATTTGATTTTCAATTAATTGAACATTAATGTTATACATTATATTTATTTATTCATTTGTTTGTCTAAGGATTTAATAACTTACCTAATTAATGAATTAATATATTCATTTATTTATCTATTTATTTATTTATCTATTTATTTACCCATTGATTCATTAATTATTAATACATATTTCGATGTGGTCGAGCTCATAAGCTTATCTTTTCATAAATAAAAAGATCACATGGTGTTTCAATTCGTATTAAAGCAAACACAAACTATTAACTTCAATTTTATAATACATTGTTTTAAATATAATTTCCAAATCTGTCGTAACCAGCCCATACTAAAAGCGTGTTCAGGTTATTTGAAATGACATTGGATTACAATATCGCTGACGCTAAACTGAATGACTGGATTAATATATCGCGCTGACGCTAATAACGAGGTCGTACTACATATTAAATTGAATGATGATAATCGATTGGCCATCCACTATTTACTATTGAAGTGTTACGTGTATGTAAACCAATTATTACCATATCAATTGGATCACGCTTTCAAGTCCTGAACACTGATTGAAAAGATCGCTACATAAAACCAATGGGATGTGCTAGCATTAATAAAGGTGTGTGACCCATTTACCAGGGAGCTACATAATCACTTCGATAGTGAAAAGCAATTATGCAGTATCAGACCTGGATCACTGCGCATGAATGGTATGAATGGGTGCTTATCCCTTTAAGTACACTTGTCTCAATCAGGATAAAAAATCTCGATAAATACGAAATAAAATAACATTGACAAAACTACATACTGTGATAGGATTCGAACCCGTAACCCGCTGATTTCAAATCCGACACCTTACCGCTGAGCTAAATCTATTCGATGTAAATTAAGTAAGAAAAAAACATTATACAGTTCACCATAAGCTTAAAATGCTTTATATTTCCTATTTTACAGAGTTTTCGCCTAAAAGCAGTTAAAAAGCTGTTGCACTTAAAGAATCTAATTTTGATTTAAACGACACTTAACAATTAAGGACATCTATTTCGTTCGTATACACACTTCAATGTGTCGATTAACAGCCACAGTCTATCGTTGCATCATGGGGTTTAAACGATGGGTACCTGATGACTCGGGTACGTACATCGACTCGTGTGACTTTTGTCTAGGACAATCACTTGAGAGGAACAAAAGATGTTACCTGTCAATCAAAAATAAATCGAGACTAGATAAACTAGCCATCAAGCGATGGCGCTCTTGATAATGTCCCTGCTCTAAGGCTTGTGGCAGACGCGCGAACACCGTTGTTGATTGGTGATGCACAACGCTGAAACATGATTTAACCCCAAATAGGCCTATACGTTTTCCACTGCTTGAATTGTTTGGAACAGAAGTGGTAATAGTTCATATGAAACAACCCAAGACAAAGGTAGTAGCCTTTACATACATTTTCTGAACGAGAAGAATATACAATGAAGCAATGTGTATTTCAACGTTTTGGATAAGCGATCATATTATGCACTTTAATATTACCAGAAACCTTCCTGGCCAGGTGATGTATGTCATTTTATTCATGACATATGTTTCACATATATAAGAATAATTCCAAATGGAATGGAAATCCCGCTGCATAAAGGACTAAGACAACAGAAAAACCCCGCACCTGTTCATAAATGAGATACGAAAGTGTTGATCAAGAAATAATTTTAAAAAGAAGTGTCTCGAAAAGCATGATTGGACTGACACGAGTGATGTTCTCGCGAGATTGTAAGCGGTTACCGGTAAGTTCGATTATAGATATATCTATAACATTGATCTTTAAATCTCTTCTTTTTTAGGAATCAATGAATGTTTATGGAACCCGTGTCAGAATTCAGGTGTATGTACGGATGAACTAGATGGTTACAGTTGCCAATGTGTCGATCCACGATTTGATAGATATTGTATCTCCCCAGGTAAAGTAGTAATAGTAAATCGTCAACCTTATCAAGTATTTCTAGATATTATTACAGACGTACACCTCAGCATCATTCTATTTCATAATAAATAGATCGTTTTACTTTAAAGAGGTCAACGCTTCAACCTGCCAATTTCCTAGGCGGTTTATCAGGGTATGAGGGTGATTTAAAATTAAAAAAATGAGGAGAGAAGGGTTGCGAGAACATAATATGCAGGATAACAAATGTTATGTATTATGTATACAGTTTGCAACGGTGCTAAAATGGGTAAAATAAGGTTAAAGTAAAATATTGACAAGGTGTACTCTCAAAGTTATAACATTATTTACCTTCATATCAGTAGGTTCTCAGAAAAAGGGTTTTTGATGATTTGTCTTCGTCCACGCTTGTCTGTACTGTACCGTATTGTTTATTCGTTTATTTACTCTTAATGAATTAACCGGTTTACAACATGACTCTCCACAGTTGACTTCTGCGGACCTGAGGATATCGTTCTCGAACCAGGCACGCCAGTCCCTTTGACCTCGTTCTACTATTTTATCGGTAACAATTTCGAGTTGTCATACAGCTGCAGATACAACGTGAGAGCTCCTAAAGGTTATCGAGTTCACGTTGAGTTCGTCAACGTAAGCTTGGGAATAGAGTACTACGATAATCTCTTACTTGATTCTCAACCTTATAGAACGGATCTTAAGGAGTACGTTTCGGAAGATAACCGTCTTGAAATCATCTTCACCACACCTTTTGGCTTTCCGTATACCGAATTCAGTATTGTGCTGAACGGTATTAAACCTGGTAAGTGGACAATGTGAGCTTACTTACCACTACTCACACCTACTCCTTAAAAAAATTGACAATCAAATAAATAGAAGACGCGAAAAGTTCGGTTTCGATCAAATTAGAACAGTTCGAACAATAAATAGAGAAGTATAATTAAAATGTTTAGCCCTTGCGCAAAATATATCCCGATAATCTCTGAATGTTATTGTATGTAGTAATAAATTATTCCATGGTTCTTTTGAATTTGACAGACGTTGAAGCCTGTACCAGCAGTCCTTGTCAGAATGGTGCACGCTGTCTAAATACAGACATTGGATTTACTTGTAAATGTAGACGTGGATACACAGGAAAGACATGCCAACGTGGTGAGTGAATAATAACCCGAGGACGGTTTGAAATGGGTAATGTTCGCTCGTTTCTATGACGCGTAATAAGCATTATTCAATTAGCCCCTATTGTTTCTTCCATGAGACAGTGCACGTCTCCGCGTTATCCCCTGATTGAAGCGCACATAACATGTTCCCCTAACACAAAAGGTCCCTGACCAGGTACTTTGATGTTGGCTTATCCAAATTCAATAATCGGTACGAGCATTCTGAGATACACATTAATGAGCAAATTTCTTCTCCGTAGTTTGGTACCTCATTTATAAAAATCGAGTGTATAGTTTTGAAGTTTTGATTGTTTCAATGACCATAACTACCAACAAAATTGTTGCACTGAAATTGGGTTTATATGGATATCATTGCTTAGTGTGTGATCAGTTAGCTGTAGAACGGGGCCCCGTTTCAATTGAGGGCGCTCTATTTAGTGACGCTCTGCCGTCATTTCTTTACACGGCGATTCATCAAGTGACGGAAGTCTGTCGACCGCCGGAATACGAACATAAACTACTTTTCAATAGAGGGCGGGCTTGAGAACGGGAGTGCGTTTCCAAGGGAACGGCCTCAAGTCACAGTTATTTTCAAAATTCATAAAAAGACGATTTTGCCGATTTTAAACAACGAAATAACTCTCTTATCACAGAGATAACCGTTACAAAGGCATCACTTCTGAATACTATAGGGCTTATATTTAATGTAAAAATTATCACACTTGACCTGAAAATTCTATACAATGGTGTAATCTCGTCTAGAAAATGGTGGTCTCATCGCAGCAAACCGGTCAAAAAAGACATAGTTTTAGCTTGTGTCGCGTGATGTTGGGGTAAAAGGTTAAGTTAAATAAATAAACTGGATGTCGCAAGGAGTTCTGGTACCGTATGCTGCTCTCAATTCGATGGATAGTTACTTTTTATGCAGATAATTGGGGGTAAAAGGCGTAAATTCAACCATTGCGCAAATTGACGAGTGTGCGTTACCTTGGTTACGTACACCCGTCTTTTTAAAGCGCCCTCAATTGAAACGGGGCCCCGTTCTACAGCTGACTGGTGATTGCGCATTGAAAATGTGTATGTACAGACTGCCTTTCGATACCCCTTACCCATTCATCCAGATACCTGACTGGTGCAGATCAGACAGTGGACAATACAAATCAATGGGATCACATAGGAAAACAATTCTAGTGCAACTTTGTTGTCGTTAGTCGTGGTCATTGAAACAATCATAACTTCAAAACTATCCACTTTATTTTTGTGAATGAGTTATCAAACTTCGGAGAAGAAATTTGCTCATTAAATGTTTATCTCGGATTCTTGGTACCGATTATTAATTTTGGATTAGCCAATATCAAAGCACCCGGCCAGGGACTTTTTATTGTAGGTATATAAGCGTGTGGCAACTCATGGGACTTGCATTACGACTATTCACTATTAGCTAAAAAAAACCGCGCATGGAGAAATCTTGTGGTCGCCTGCTCTGCAGCCGAACAATGTAACGATATTGTGATATACAAAGGAAATTAGAAATACCTTTACAAAAATTCAACGTTATTGATCATGTGTGTAACTCAGGCTTGTCAAGATGCGGACGGAATTCATTCACCTGCAACAACGGGCGTTGTATCAAGGCACTCTACGTATGTGATGGTAGAAACAATTGTGGAGATGGTAGCGATGAACTCAACTGTAAGTTATAAATCTATGACTGTTTTAGTGCATTATTACGATTTCTTTAGATAAACATTACTATCTTTTTACGGTGATTTATCAACAATATCGGTATATGAAAACAGGAAATTATTTTCACAAAATTAAGAGCTGAACATACTCAACAACGCTCCAACGCTTGCACACTCTCACACGTGCGTATTAGTGTCCATAGCCCCCGTAGGCCTTCCAGGGTAACGTAAGAATCATTTTGACATTGGTTTTATAGGATTATATCGTTTCCATAACACTAAATTCTCTTTAACATTGAATTGAACAGAACCAAAGTCAAACTATTTTAAGCATAGCCTACCTCTTGTAACTTCCGAGCTTTTTGTTGGCTACAGACTGAATATGTTACCTTTATTCGCAGTATGCAAAGTCATGAGAAATGTTAGCCTCGGCCCGAGGCTTCTGGGCTCTGGGATACGTTTTTTTTCTCTCTCTCTCTCTCTCGCGTTAGAAAAAAGGTATCCCGAACCCCAGGGGCCGAGGCTAGGGAAATGTCAGAATCTTTAACATATTCAGTATATCTTTTAGGTGATTGCGAATTCAATTGTTACAATGGCCGTTGTATTCCTGAGCGTTATGTCTGCGATGGCAACAACCACTGCGGTGATTTAACCGATGAGCTTAGACCAAATTGTAAGTAACCTCGAAATATTCATCCATCTGAAATGACTAAAAACCGATTTTTGTTTTTGTTTGGTAACCAAGCCCAGCGAACTTTTTCGTTGGATCCAATAATACTTGTTGCACTGCAAATCTGCAATTCAACTTCGGTACAATTTCAAACAAATTTGCTGCACAAAATTCTGCCGTAACGAGTTTCGAACGAACCAGGCACCTTTTTAGTTTATGAGACCACAGCTCTAACCATTAGGCCGAGAGGTGTTGGTTGAATCTGTATAGCGTACAGTGAATCTCCTGTGAACCACGCACTAGCTACGATGCTGTCATACCAGGCTTAGTAACGAAAATATATATTGCGTGCGGCGAGGTGAATGTGTGTATTGTAACAATGCCACGATACCCACAACCCTAGTTTATATCTCTAAAAATTATAACATGCTCAATATGTAAATTTTGAATACAACAGTTTACCGTGGTCCCATAAGTGAAATTGAATGGGGATTTGTTGCTGATGTTTAGACCAATTACAAGTTTTTTTTATTATAAATGCTCACAATTGTTATATTGGTTGGTTGATCATTGCCAAGTAGAGATTTACTATAGGGTCCTTTGCACGTGTAGTGTAGTCGATACATTGTGCTTAGAACTGTGACATACCAAATAAGCAATCAAAGTTAACACTTTTCACGCGGAAGGCGTCTGCAGACGACATTCAAAAATGTCCCAAAAGGTTTCAAAAAATTCAAAATTATTGAGTCTCATTGATTTGGAATCACCATGAGAAACGCATTGAAATAAGTACAAACATGCCTTGTATTGGTTCAGTACTTTTTGAGATAGGCTTTGAAAGTTGGGAAAGGTTTCTGTTTTTTTTCTCGGAAACATCCGTTTTGTATATGGTAAAACCAATAGCTGCGTGGAAAGTGTTAATAACACCTCTATCTTTACCATGATGATAAAGGCTTCATGAACAGTAATTTGAGTGTTTTTCTTTATTTTCAGGTTGAATGCATTATGTGAGAGTCTGACGTCATTGGTATGCATCATAGTATGGACTATTTGGATAGATACAGAGATGGATTAATAGTTAACAAATAGACATATTATATAGATATTAAATTAAACATACATTTTTTAGTTAATCAAATAATCAATTTGCGGTCGTTATAAAAGAGCTATCGGAATCAGGACATTCTTCCGCTCATATGAAAAAAAGAATCACTGAAATTGATCCTTGCTATCAAGAGTTATGCCCGCTTTAATAAATGAACCCATTTTAAATCCTTTGAAATTATCCGTCTATGTGAGTTGTAAAGAGTACAGATTAATTTTTTAAAATTCAAATGGTCTTTATACCAGAGATACTCGGACAATAAAGCACGTATTCAAAGAACATATCATTTCACTCATCTTAAAAAAATAATCACTGGAATTGCCCCTGGCTGTCAAGATAGTTATATCTATGTATTGGTAACTATCCGGGGAGGGCTAGGCCTAACTGCTTTGAAATACATTTACATTTTTATTTTCATTTCAGAGCGAAATTGATTAACACCCGGATTAACATGACTGTATTCCTCATAATATAAACACAAAATAAGACAAAAAGGGAATATTTTAGTGTTGAGTCAGTTTTTAGCGACAGATAATGGATTTAAAATCTCATTTGATTATTAATCCCTCTTTGTGAATATGTACTCTTTATTCCTGACTTTTACATTGATAATTTTAAAGGATTTAGCATTGAATATTTTGTTCATATGAGCTGAAAATCAGCATTTTGAATAAGTGCTTATCTTTTTTTAAACAAATATTAATTTCCGTACAACTTCTTATTGACTCACCCTGTATGGAGACCTTACTTACATTGAATGCGGGCAACTATATATTCTTATCTTTCTATCAGTGCAACAAACATTTTAAATATTACAACACACTATCGGATTTTATTATTTGGCGACTATATCTCGTTTAAGTCTGTTACGTGCAAGTCACTTATACGTGTGAGTCATACGTCCTGTATTTTGCAGTACGGCCTTAAGATCAAAAATCAATATAAAACTATTGTGATGTAAATTATGGTATATTGTCTGATTTATTGTTTTCATAATTCAACAAAAATACCAAGAATGTGACGGGCTCCACACCATATGCCGCAACTCACCGACACGCCGTTGGACAAAATTATTATAGGCAGATAGGTGGGGAAAATAACCTCTTGCAAACCACCTGTACACAATTTCAGATTCAATGGGAATGGAGCTAATTCAACGTCATGTATAGAAAACATGGTTCATTAAAGTTACCAATTAGTCCGACTTTGAAATCACGTATAAATGAATACCGCTGAAATGAAAAACTCGTTGTTCGTAGCGGGGCTCGATCTCACGACATTGTGTTTATGAGTCCTGCGCAACCGCTCGGCTACACTACACAAGCTTCACGAATCATGAATATTATTGAGTTTCCACATCAGTTTAAATTTTGTTCTGTATCACCCATTGATATACTCTCTAAATGTAAAAGAGTGGTTTTCAACTCTTTCAAGGAGTTAAACGCAGGAAAACACGTTTTTGAGTGAAAAAAACACTCTAAAAGGAGTAAAAAGGGGATTTTATATGACAATGAGGGCGAAAAATTAACTTTTGCACTCATTTTATAGTGACAATTATCCACTCTTAAACGGGTTGTCCTGCGTTTCACTCCCTCCACTCCTTTCCGAGTGAATGACCACTCTTTCCACTCGTTTTACATTTAGAGAGTAGCTTTAAGAAAATTAATGCGCCCAATATGATAGAGATGTTTCTGTCAACCCCATGTTCGATTGAAAAAGCGTTACATTTTAATCAATCAGGTTCTACCTCCAGGGAATCACGAAACTAGTGTGAAACCATCATTCTTGGATTATAAGCTTTATTCAGTATAATCCCTCATTGAAGTATTTACCCTAGACTAACTCTGCCTCCCATACATGAAGATAACACCCAAAATCAGGACTGTAAATATCGAGCTTCCAAATTCGCGAGACTCTCTTACACAAACACCAACGACATATTGAATCACGATGAAACTGTGATGATTACGTTCATCATGTTCATACGTGATGTAAGAGTATTGCAGATACGAGTGCGGGTATATGGAATGAAATATAAACGTATTCATTGTTCACAATAACGTTTTCTATCGAAGTTTGACAGACATCCGTTGTATGTAAAATGCGCGTTATTTTGATCTGGTTGCTATGGTAACCAGACAAGGCCTCTGATTGGCTAAACACGGGAACAAAAGTAACTAGAAAACTAAATGTTGCATGTTCACCATACTTTGGTAGATGATATATGGGAACAATGCGCACGAACAAATGAAGCCGGATTTTTTATACGATTGCCATGGTAACCAGGAACCGACCAATCAGGTAATTTTACGTTATAATTCAAATTTGGAAAGATAAATTGAAAATCTGGCTTCATTAATTCATTCCTCTATTCGAGCTTATTATCCATTCCAAATATCACCCTGATACGAGGTTTCGTTTTTGAGTTACGTTTGTTCCCATATTGCAACTTTGCGTGTTTTATAGTTTTGAGATATCGTGCAAAACGTATGAAAAAGTTGCTAGAAAAAAAAGAGTTGGCATTTTTGATAAAAATAGTTGTTCAATTATGGAAGAGCATGAATTTAGACACATTTTGGGTGAAAATAGCAATTATATTAGCATTTTTATTGATTTTTAAAGATAAATGGTTTGCTCATCAACAAGTCGAAAAGGCCGCCAAAAGACGTCGAAGATCAAAAGGTGAGTAAACTTTACTCGGCAGTCGCGGGTTTTTTAAATTTACCTTTTGTCTTTAGCCCATCCAGTAAATGAGAGTTTTAATCAACCGTAAACTTAATGTTTTACTCCTTTGGGGGTAAAAATGTTCTCAACTTTCTACCCAACAACTTGTACCCGGCAATTTTGTACTCCTCATATTTGCAGTGATTGCTTGGCAGCTTCCAAGGGGAATTCCATTCGTGCAAAGTATTTTCTTGACTCTTCTATCAGCTTACCGATAGTAGCCTCTATTTTGGGAATTTGGCCATTCCCGTATTCTGCCACGACGAGCCTCATGTATGCAGTCTGGTGCTCTTTTTCATCATCTTCTGAAAATCCATTTTCCTTACCCTGATGTCCACCAGGATGCGATATCCTCGGCACTTCCACTGTTGATAGGGGGGGGGGGGGGGGGGGGGGGTTGTCAGTGAACATACCAAGCGGGTACACATCGCGTCCAAGCACCTCTGAAATGGACCCTAAATGGCGTTAACCAGAACACTATTTTGCTACCCCTAAATGGCGTAACACATACATACCCACCCTATACGGCGTTACCAACTCTCAATAATGCACCCCTAAATGGCGTAATATGCTCAAAATAATCTTAATTCATAATCAAGTGACATTCATACATCCCTACATACACACCCCACACACACAGCTTCATACACTGCAAAAAGGTTGCTTAAAATACGTTGCTAAAAGTACTTTTATCATCCGTTGGTTGACGTGTTGATTAAAATTCATTCAATATTGTAGAAAGTTAGGCGTTGTATAAAAGTAAAAAATCCCCAGCGTTGAGCAATTCGTCGAAAAAAATGTCCTTAAAATGTTGGTGGAAACGGTTTCTGTTGCTAAAATATGTTGCGTAAAAATATTCCACTTTGGCAACTGTTGCATGAGCATTGATGAAAATCGTGATTTCGTCATTCAATCATTATGGCGTCTTGTGCACGAGCAACTGTTTGCACGAGCTGAGATCTCTGGATCTGGATAAATTATAATATGGTAAATAAAACGGTGAATTCGCATCAACATCAGAGTTTGTGACATCTGACAGGCGTTTTGTGAGTCCGATTTTGAATGTTTGAAGCTTGGTCTGTCAAGAAGATGATGTGATAGATCGGTCTAAATCTCTGTGGTCGTCCATGTAATAAGCTTATTTCGTCATGTTCGTATAGGTTTAAAATACCCAACAAATCACTAAATAAAAGCCCACAACCAATAAACAATAATAACACTCAACACTAGAAGTAGAGTAACTAGAATTGTTCAACTGTTGGTGAAAACATGTTATCCAACGGTGTTGGGCAAATTTTACTCAACAGTTGAGCGGTTGCATACTAGAACAACGTTGTGTAAAATGTTGAGTAAATATTTAAGCAACCTTTTTGCAGTGTACACCTATACAGATATGCATGTGATATGGTAATGTATATGTGAAAAGTCGCACATGCAACAATTAGTACCCCTAAACGTCGATACCTCGATGCTGTAATGGATACCCTAAAGTGCGATGCGCTCTAAAAAGTACCCCTTTTTCAGAAAGACGTCGACGACGTCGTGTGCTGAAATCTGGACCCTTTTCGACGTTCTTTTTTAACGCGGATGCGTACCCGCTTGGTATGTTCACTGACCCCCCCCCCCCCCCCCCCCCCGCGTGTAGTGTATCACTGACTGTGGCCCTTGAAAAGCTTTAAAAACAAAGAGAGACATCCGAAAACTTGCCAATTTTGCCCTTGAAAAGGTTTTTTTTAATTATTTGTGGCGCTCAAGCAACAATATTTGAGACTGCATCCCTCGAGTCCTAATCAATTACGATGTTTAATATTTACTCCAAAATACTACGAATCAACCTGTCCAATGATGATAAATTAAATAAAATCCATTTGTAAACCAGGCGGCTGTATTCACTATCATTGAATGGCAATCTAATTAATATATCAGATTTCTGGCTTCTATAGCCAATAAAACAGAAATGCAATATGGTCAAGAGCACTCAGTTACATTTTAATGGGATTTTTAAAATATAGAGCTACATTTGTATACACCCGACATAAACAAAATATCACACTTCTACTATGTAGGCTAGATAAAAGTGTATAACTGTAATTAAAAATAGTGTTTCACCGTTCTTTCCTGCCTGCTACGATATTAATATACACCATTTCAATTTGAAATTTTCCGAACATTTGACTGACGACACGCCTGCATGACTCATGCCAACCACCTCATTCTAAGTTTGGAATCAGACTCACCGTACAGGCTCTCACAGCTATGTAACAAATGTAATATAGTGTTATTTTAAGATCGGTGTAAGAGTTTTTGTTTATTTACAGAAAAGTTAGAGAAATATTTGTATATGTTGGACGTAATGTAGGGCCTAGGCCTGTATAAATGCTTTTTACTACGCGATCTTTAAGCATAACAAACAGCCACATAATACAGAAATGTAGCTTTATCCATGAGAAAATATCTTGGGTGAACCATCACTAACTCCTAATCCTAAAGCCACAATTTCAGCCCGAACAGTAGCTACCCGGGTATAAAAAGAAAATCAAAATTTGGGATTATGATATCTGCGAATCTTTCTGCATATCTTGTCTTGTCAGAAATCCTGCTACATGTTACCTTCATTTCCGAAGTGTTCCAATCTCGATTTGAAATGGTCAATTGTAGGAACAAGCAGTGATGAAAACAATCATACAAGCGCAAGTGTATGGAGATGTAAATACCAAAGGTATCTTATTGGATTTTTAAAACATGTGCTGAAGTCAAATACAAATTTAAGCTTGTATATTTTAAAGTGGATCATATTATTGTTCCTGGGAACTTTCTTTTTGTGTAAGTTGTCGTTTGACCGTACGAAATCATGCTATACCAGCCATTATTACCAAGCTTTACCAGGCCCTGGACACATGCTGTAGTGTACGTATGAGCTACACCCAACATCATGGCTGTGGGCAGATTCTGCTTCAGCATCTTTGTCCGGTTTTTGGTTATATACCAGGTTATTCATCTAAACACTTGCCGAGGACAGGATGCTTTTGTCATTTTCAGATGGATTTACTTTCCACATTGCGATTCCAATCAAATTACTCTAGGAGATGAGAGAGATTATGGTATCGTCCTAAAACCAAGCACAGATACTACTATTGATAGAAAACAGCCTTGCTTCACTTACATCCACCTACCCACGGACTATTTTTCCCCACCTTTACCACCACCAGTCAATCACACCGGCTACCAACCAGGCTTTATCATCTGTTCCCCATCGACCATTGAGATTACCTCACCAGGCGCGGCAATGCGATTTGAAATATTACAAGCCAGTATCAACATACCACCCTCCTATCTCTATGTGGAACCAATATCGAATTCATCAAATTCTGGGGATCAATCAAGTGGAGGAGAAAGTACAAGGTAGGTGCAATTCTTACTCAATTCTGCACAGTTTGATTACTGTAAAACCAGAAATGTCCGCGAGTTAAACTTTTTTTAATAAAAAAATTAATAAAAAATTCGTGAATCGGCAATCCAGGTCTAATTTACGGCATTCAAATTTCATGAATATAAACTTTGCATTGCACTGCTCTAAGTTGGTTAGAAATATTCCGAGGCATGACATTTTTGCGAATAAGTGCTACTTACGATCAATGCGATGAATATGAACGTAAACGTTTGTGCTCATTCACTTCCCGATATAGTATTCAACAAGTTACCCTTGACAACCATTATGTTCTGATGGGTAATTGCATGAGGAACTAATATGCACAGTAAAATTATGATTGGGATAGGTATAAACATATTATTGTAGAAAAAAAATCGATATAAATTATCTAAATTCCAATAGCATAGGGGTAGAACAAGTAGTTATTGCGATATCCCAATTCGAATCTCAGATGGTGTAAAATGTAAAAATTTGGACATGCAACGTGAAGGGTGGCGAGTTCAAAACACATTTTTTGTGTGTTGAAAAGTGCAACTGTGGCCTCGAATTTTGCCACCATGGTGTGATATTAAGGATCATTTGTTTGCGTAAGCTGTCCAACAAAATGTTGTGCAATACAAGGGCCACATTTTAGTTTGTGACGTAATCGATGTAATGTTTTTTCAAGGCCAAGGGGAAAATGCATGTTTTTGTCCAAAACATGCATGAAAAAAGTTTGGGTATAACGCGATATTGAGAGGCCCGATGATTAATCTCTAAAGTTGTAATCTTTGGTAACACAATTAAGTATTCCAAGGTCAAAGGTCATCTGGGGTCAAATTAAACAAAAAACTCCCTTTTTCGTACGCCCAACGGTTATGGGGTCTAAGGTCAAAATATGTCACATTTTAAAGAAGTTCAAATGACAAAAGCGATATTGCGAAGGTGTTGACCTAGGTCAAATAAACAAAAACAAAATCAACGGTGACTAATATAATGACTATTTTAAGTTTTTAAAGTCTATTCAATATCGCGTTATATCCAAACTTGTTTCATGAATGTTTCTGGACAAAAATCATGCATTTTCCCCTTGGCCTTGAAAAAACATTACATCGATTACGTCACAAACTAGAATGTGGCCCTTTTATTGCACAACATTTTGTTGGACAGCTTACGCAAACAAATGATCCTTAATATCACACCATGGTGGCAAAATTCGAGGCCACATTTGCACTTTTCAACAAAAAAAAAGTGGTGCGATACTTTTTTCCATGTGTATATATGAATAAATTATAAATGTATAGATGCATATTGATAATTACACAGTAAACAAAGACAAGGGGGATGTACAAACTTGTCAGGATCTTGCAAAACATATATACAAAATGTCGTCTGGAAATGACGTTAACGAAAAAAGGGATATTGGCCAAACAACATAGAGGACAACTTAGGCATTTTCTAGTGGAGTAAATGGTTTTTACCTTCTTCACTCGGATCTGTAATTGAAATCTTGACCTTGGGTTCTCTACAATGTCTACGTCAACGGCATCGAATACTTCAATTCTTCCTAGGTGTAGTTGTTAGGTTCGCTGGATTGCTGTGATGGTTGTATCTTCAGAAAACCAATGCTTAGCACCAGGCTGCCGAAAACGGGATTCGAAACTCAGAACTCACGCGGTTGTCATCGGTCAAAGGTCAAAGGGTGCGGTGTGTGTACTTCCGATATTTACTCCTAAGCCCCCTGCGATGGTCGTGTTAACTTTGTTTGAAAACTTCGGAGTAACGTTGTATTTAGTACCGTGTGGACAACTGTCCGGAATAGAGGAAATATTTGTGGAATTTTGATAGATGCAGGGTCTAAATTTACGCCCATCACTTATGCCCGTCTGAACATGCCTTATGTAACGTTTCCTATTATTATTGAAGCGATCGGGAAATAACACATAGGCTTACTAAAGACCTTAACAAAAAAAACACACTTTTCTTATAGTAACTATTTGTTGACCAAAGAGGCTGATAGACATTTGTATATATCTTTTTGGCCCAATTTGGTACAAAATTTGCCACCAAACAACAAAGAAAAGCCATGATTAGCACCATTTAATGAACATCTGTACAGTTTCCAAATTCGCATTTTCAACATACATTTAACTATAATATAGTACAGTTTTTCCAAGTACGTGCCATTAGTACCAAGACTAGACCAAGGCTGGTGGATTAGCGCACTGATATCTAATCGAACACAGCCATATACTAAAAGTACTACTGTAACTATTCTTGTAGATTTTATTGATGAAATTTTCTACATTTTTTGTATTATTATTTTTTGTCCTCACGTGTTTTGTTTCTGTTGGAAGTGCTGGAATATCAGAAATGATTGTCACACATTTTGCTATGGCATTGATAATTACAGACATGCTCATTTTATGGAAAGTTTGAACTGCTATATATATAGATATTTCTATCCTCTAATCAATCCCCTAATGAATTACATGACATCGGTGATTCACTCATAACGATAAGAGCCCACTATACCTAAATTAGGCTAATTGACATATTAGTTACGTTAAGGTCGCTAATGGAATATTTGCACAAATACAGCGATTGAATTAGTAAACCATGTTTATGTGATGGGCCTATGCGATATTAAGAAAGCAAAACTTGATTTTTATATTTTATTATTTAAAATAAATAAAAAGGTGTGTATTTCAAAATAAAAATGAAGCGTAACTTTAACAATATTCTTAAACAGCTACGAATGTTTAAGCAATTCTCATTTGATCTTAGAGAAATCGGCGCCATTTATATGAGACAACTTAACATGGCGTACATTAATAGCGTGACCATCCTCGCGCAGTGCGTGGTAACTTTGCTTTGGTTCCATAACGCGCACTCCTGCAGTGCGTCGAATATGCTTTTCCCGCATGCTTATGCAGCGCATTACGCCGACGCATGGCGTCACTGCAAAGGATTGGATGGAATGTGTGTGGGTTATTCGATACTAACAGGGGCAAAAGTTGACAAATACGGTCAATTAATCTAAAGGGACAAATTTGATTACATAAATGTCTAAAGTATGATTAATTAAGAATGAGAATAAAGGCATTGTTTTTGTGCTAGACCCCCGGGATCTGGCACTAATAAGGCTTGGAACTAGAAATTGATGTTTTGAAGCACTGGTGCATACTCCACAACCTTCGGCTGCTGAGCGCAAGCGTTGTCCATCGTCTTCCAATATTAAGGATACGGCATTTTCTTGTGGTGGAGCTACTACGCATGTGTCGGACTTGAGCGTTAGTGGAGTATGCTCAGGATGCATCCGTTGATTGTTTGCTTTTCCCATGTTAACAAGGATTCTAGTTTGTAGAAGTAATACAATGCGTGTTTAAATGTTTGTACATGGTATGTTTCAAATGGATGATGAAGTAATTAAATGTGGAAAGAAAATCCATGGGTATAAAATTGTTTGAGGACGCCGTTTCGTTGAATTTTAATTAAGAATGTTCATAATTTAGGAATGAGCTATCTCCTTATTTGTGGTAAAAGGTCAGCCAGGGTCACTTGAGTTTTCGTATGCTTCGAACGCGAATGCTACGAACTTGCGTGAAAGCTCATGAACTATGCCGTGTGCCGGGAAACGATATTATGATATGTGTGCGCTTTGTCAACATCAACAAGTCACATCACATCACACTCATTGTGTATATATCAGTAAATATACACGTAAATCTGTATGTAAACTTCTTTGTCAACTGGATAATGTCTTGAAAACTCGGACTAAGGCCGCGGCGCTCGTACTAAAATGCAAGGATGCTGTTGTGCCGCCCTAAGGATCACTTTTTGGCAAGAAATCCATAAACATGGGGTATGATTGAATGTACAAGGGTGGAGCCCGGGGGATTCCAGGGGGGATTCACGGCCGCTCTTAGGGGTGGAATTGTAAAAATGCTAATTAAAGTATTTGCTTCAAATAACCGTATCAAATGCTGGTTCTGTGTAACTATGTACATGTTTTTGTCGAAATTGAGTTATGTGCAGATCATGAGAGAGAGTTACAAACTTTGTTCTACACATGTTCGGGTCCAAAGTTATGGCCCCCTAATCTGAAATTTTGACTAAAAAGTTTCAACAACAAAAAATCCATTTCCCCCGATTTTTGGCACTTTTTGGTCAAAATTTCCCAAAATATTAGATAAGGTTAAAAAAAAATGGTCCCTTCATTAGTGTCTTTACATCATCATTAAGTGATTTGGGCATATTTTACTCACAATTATTTTTGTTAGCTTTGTTAAAAAAAAATGGGGGCAAAAAAGTGAATTTTGTGATTTTCTCAACAACAAAAAATCAACATTTTTGGTCAACATTGACGTCAAATTTGGATTCTCTGATCCATTTCCTTTCCAATAATGTATACTTTTATATGCATTTGAATAAAAGTTCAATAATTACAGCACTCACAAAATTTAAAAAAATCAAATCAAAAACTTCCTTGAGTCCCCCCTTAAACAATCAAACCAGGGATTTCTCGGACCATTAGCTAATACATAATCCAAACAGTAGCAACTGATGCATAAACCAAGTGTGAATTATGAGCCAATGACACCAAACCAGTGATACTTTGATATTATATACTTTGATATTACAGTGATATTTTGGGATAGGAAACTCCTATACTGCGTATATAACAGGTCGCGTTGTTTGATTGATATGGTAATGAGCTCAGAGAGCTCAGTATCGTCATTCGCCATTTGACGTAATTATACAACTGCGCCACTTTATGAGAACCCACACAAAAAGGTAACAATTACAATAAGGTCACATCAACGACAATATGCAAGGAATTTATGTAGACTTGCATCAAGTCAGTCAGACACAAACAACGACAGTGTGGTGTAAAGTGAAAAAATGAATTCAAAATGTTTAAAACAAATATATTTAAGGCTTGTAAAAACCGTCCAACACGTAAGTCATAATTTTCGAAATCGCACAGTTGTTCGGGAATTTGTCCAACAATTCCATGCAAACTTCAATTAGGCCTAATCAATCATCAGCGTAATCAAGATATGAAAACAAACAAGTAAAAGATGAAATAGCATCCGATCAGTAATTTGAGTTTCACCCCCTCCCCCGACCAAATGCTCAACAAACGGCTTCCCCAATGACTGTTGTCTATTTTGCACGTTCTACCATATACAGGGTGAGTCAAAATATTCAGGTCCCGTTTTCAAGACAATACTATATTCCATCATGGCAGAATTACAACATATTTACGAAAAAGCGCGAAATTCAAAGTGTTCCAAGTTGATGGATATCAACACTACTGTAAATTAGTTATTCATGCTAGAAATGGGTTTCTCCCCTCACATCACCGAGCTGATTAAATCCCTCTACAAAGACCAAGAGGCTACAGTAAGAACAGATAATGGCGACTGTGAGTGGTTCTCAATTGGGCAAGGCGTTCGTCAAGGATGTATTCTGTAACCCTACTTATTCAACATTTACGCAGAATACATCATGAGGCAGGCTTTTGATGGATTTGAAGGACAAGTTTCAGTGGATGGTCGCACAATTACCAATCTCCAATATGCTGATGATACCACCCTGATAGCGTGAACTGGGGATGAACTCAATATCTAATATACAGAGTGAAAGCAGCCAGTGAGAAGTTGGGCTCTTCCTGATGGTTAAGAAGTCCAAAGTCATGATCTGTGGAAATAACAGCAAACAACAAGAGAGAGTCGATAACATTAAAGTTGATTGTGTTGACACCATACATTTCCTTGGATCACTCATTCTTAAAGATGGTGGAAACTCGGGGGAGATTCAAAGGCAACCGGCCATGGCTAAAACATCAGCAAATGCGCTATCAACCATTTGGAAGGATAGAGGAATCACAAAGGCCACAAAAGTACGCATTATGAAGGCATTAATCTTTCCGGTTGCTACATATGGAGCTGAAACCTGGTCTGTGGGAATTGCGGATTCAAAGAAAATATCAGTTTTCGAAATGTGGTGTTGGCGCAAGATGTTAGGAATATCATGGAAAGAGCAGACCAATGAATTTGTCAGAAGCCAGATTGGGGACCAAACTTCTCTGTGTAATAAGATCATGCGCAACAAACTGCAATTATTTGCACACATTGCTAGACAAGAAGGTGACAACCTAGAAAAGGTGATAACTAACTCAAGGAGCTGTCAAAAGAAACTCGTAAACGTGGCAGACCAAAACTCCGATGGACTAATGGCATTAAGGAAGCAACAGGTTTATCTCTTATCTCTGCACATCGCATGTCACAAAATAGACAAAGATGGCGCTCCATCAAAAATAGGGTCACAGAATCAGTACTGGAATATCAGAAATGATCTGCCATGGCATTAATATGTAAAAATACCAAGATGACTGTCGACTCGGGGTAGACGATCATGTGCGTAGCAGTTCTATTCATAATATTGTGTGTGCTGATCATAATACTATCATTGCTTTATTCCGTTAATGCATATAAGAGGTATTAAATCATGTCCTGCCCAGTTCACCTCTCGCTGGTCTAATGGTCGAGAGACATGCTTTGAAATGCAGAGGTCCATGGTTCGATTCCCACTAAGACCACTTTTTCAATTCAATTGATTTATTTTTCTTTCAGTTAGGGTTAGAAATATATTTCAAGTCCAAAAAGTGTGTAGTTCCTACCTACTATGTATGAACTAGACAACCTCAGGTAGACAGTCATGTGGGTATTTTCATTGCTGCGTATAGATGTACTTATTTTATTGTCAGTTCTTTTACTGCTACATAGATATTTCTATCTTCTGATCAGACACTATTGAGCTGCATGATATCAATGAATGTGGTGTATTTTTAAAGATAATTTTGCTAGTAATGGTTCACTTTTTATCATTAAATCTATGAATGATTGTTCAATTCCGTTAAAGTTTTCACAATGGCTGTAAAACCAACATTAGATGCAATTATTTGACTTCAATCACACAATCCAGGCAATACATTTGGTAAATGTTGATCAAATACTCCCCTCCCCCTGTTCCTCTGTCCCCCTATCCCCTGCCCCCAATAAAAAATAAATGTTGATCAAAGTTGATTCTGGTAATCTTATTCCTGGAAGAGTTAAGGTATTTGAAGGGAAATGTTGCTATTCCAAATAAAGAAATACATAAGAAGTGAAGGGAACTCTACAACACGCGAGAAAAAAAATAGCGTAGGCCTTCCCATTCACCTGTTCTCTGACCTTACCCAACAATCAGTGTCGGGTTTACTTACTTAGTTTCTGAAGAAACAACTTTTATCAATATTGATTTGGGGGAGGGTGAGAGTATTTGATCAACTGCATACCAAAGTGAGCCAACATTTATTGACTGAATTGTGGCCTTTTCTGAGTTTTTGTGTTTCCTAGGAAACTAACATTTATCCGACACTGGTTATGGGTATTTAAATCTAAAACAAGTTTTCCATGACTAATTATTTTTTTGTCAAACAGATTTGCTGTATTTCCTGAAGACCTGAGCCCATGCTATGCCGTTTTTGAAGTCAGCCAGTTATTTGTCTACATACAGACCGAAGTTTCCCTGCGGATATCTAGCCTCAACATAACGCCGACAGACGTGACCGAAGAGAGCAGTATGAAACTTGGAAAATGTAAATTGACTAAATATAGTAAAGTAGTGAAATGTTCAGAGCAAGTTATATCATTGATAGAGAGACGTTTTCAGCGAACAGGTACATGGGGGGAATTCGCGACTAGCTGTGATATTGAATGCCCTGATGAATGCCAATGTACTCTTGAGTACAGCCAAGTCACATCTATCTGCTTTGGCATCTCACAAAAAACATTACTTATATATCCACATGATGTACCAATTACAGGTCTGTACTTATACGATAACAACCTTAATTATGTTGATAAGCATGCTTTCAGTTTTGGAGAAAACTCTTCAAATATTTTCTTGAATATGAGAAAGCTTACCTTATCAAGAAATAATCTTGTTAATCTACCATCTGGTTTATTTGTAAGATTAACGCATCTGGAATATCTCGATCTTGAACGCAATAACCTGACACAATTACAACCTGGTACATTTACAGGACTCAACAACCTCAATCAGTTATTCCTTGAATACAACACACTGCAACAGTTACACCTAGGTATATTTTCAGGACTCAATAACTTGGAATACTTACACCTTCACCGTAACCATCTACAACAGCTACAATATGGGTCACTAACAGGTCTCACAAACCTGAAATATTTAAGCTTACATTATAACAGCCTGATAAAGATACATCCTAATACATTTATAGAGCTAATATACCTTCAGGAATTATACCTGGATCATAACAATCTTACATGGATACAACCTGGTACATTTACAAAACATTTGCACCTGCGGATATTATATATTCGCTATAACAACTTGTTAAAGCTACAGTCTGACACCTTCACAAACAGGAGTGACATCAACATTTTATACCTTCAACATAACGCCATGACACAGTTACAACCTGGTACATTCGCGGGACTGTTCTCCATGCGTTATTTACAACTTGATTATAATAATCTGAAACAGCTACAGTCTAGTACAATCACAGATCTCCCAGAACTGACATACTTACATCTAAATCATAACGCCCTGACACAACTACAGATAAATGCACTCGTAGGCCTCAATCGACTTTTAGTCCTGTACCTGCATAACAATAGACTGACACAACTGCCTTCTGGTGTATTCAGAGATCTTGCCAATCTGAACATCTTAACTCTTCAGAATAATCACCTCAGTCAACTACAATCAGGTATATTTGCAGGATTGTCTTTGCGGATTGAGTTGCAAGTACACCATAACAACATTACTCTACTAGAGAATGGCGCGTTAACTAATCTTACAACATTGAAAACACTACATCTTAATAACAATCACATCATCTGGCTATATTCAAATGTATTTCATTCCTTGTATAACTTAAAATTTGTGAACCTCACCAGTAACAACATAGAAATAGTAGAGAATGATGCATTCAAAGGTTTGGTTCGACTTGAGACTCTTTTACTGACCAATAACCACTTGACTTCTTTAACAAATATCAATTGTGTACACATGCCTCTGCTTAAAGTCCTCATGTTGTCTGCCAACCACTTGAATAAACTTGAAGACCAAGTCTTAAACGAATGCCAACATCTTGATCTTGTGGATATGAGTAAAAATCCTCTGAATTGGATAACCAGCAAGGCATTTAATGAGTTGCCAAATTCAACATACATACATGTTGATCTTGCAGCTACTTGCTGCTTTATTAAGTCTGCAAATTGTACATCTGCAAGCCCAAAATCTCCATTCTTATCATGTGACAGATTGTTGGACCAAACTGTCTTATTGATTTGCATGTGGATTCTTGGTATTGGTGCCATATTTGGCAACGCATCTGCTATCGCCTATCGGTTCAAGACTAAGAGAAAAATAACAGTGCAGGTTCTTTTAATTACTAGCCTAGCCGTGTCAGACTTCCTCATGGGTATCTATATGTTGATCTTGACATCCATTGATGCTTATTATACAAAGTATTTTCCATCACATTCTGAACAGTGGCGTCAAAGTCACTTGTGCAAAGCTGCTGGAACTATCTCTGTAATATCAAGTGAGGCTTCAGTCTTCTTAGTCACCCTGATAAGCATAGACAGGTTGATAGGCATCAAATACCCTTTTAGCAATTACCGTTTGAGAACCAAATCAGTCCGGATTATGATTACCGTATGTTGGATCATTGCATTAATAATTGCCATAACATCTCTAATCTTGATGAATTTGACAACTAACTTATACAACATTTCTGAGGTATGTATTGGACTTCCTCTCTCAAGAACCAATATATACACGACAAAAACATCAACCCTTGAGTTTGTTGTAGAACGTTCAAAACTAGAAATAGCTTCATGGGCACTATATGGTTATGAAAATACTGTACAAGAGAAATTTAGAATTGAGATAGCTCATTCAGAACAAATTGGTAGCAAACCAGGCAATTTCTTTTCTATTGTTGTATTCTGTGGTCTCAACCTCCTTTGCTTCCTTATTGTAGCATACTGTTACACAGCTATATTCATATCTGTCAATCGTACTGCTCGTCGAGCAAGTCGTAACATAGACAGACACGAAGAGCTTCGGATGGCAAAGAGGATGGCCGCAATTGTTGTGACAGACTTCTTATGCTGGGTACCAGTTATAATACTCGCAATACTCATACAGCTCAATGTAGTGACAGTTCGACCCATAGCCTATGCATGGATAGCTACATTTGTTCTGCCCATCAATTCCATGATTAACCCTTTCCTATACACATTGGCAAGTGTCATATCTGATAGGCTTGAGAAGAGGAAGCAATTAAAACAAAATAACATGACAAATACAACATCTATCAATCTGACACCAGTGGACCAAACTACACTCTAGAATAGACCAACATGGATTACAAAAACTATTGCGACTGTTCATTGCTCAGTTACACAATATGACAAAGTTAACAAGATAGACATGATAATGATGCTATAATGAGGACAGATTGTAACCAATTACCACACACTCAAAACTCTGGAAAAAATCCAATTAAACAATCTCCTCAGACTTGGCTTTCATCTTCCATGGTCATTCTCGAGTCTTTGCATCATTTGAGGACATTAAAGACAAGTTTCAATCAAACCTTAACCAAAAACATTCAGCTAGCATAATGCCTTTTAAGCACAAATAAACCTTGTTTCAGAATAAAATTAAAACACATTAAATAATCCATACTGTTTCATGTCCATGTTTGAAACTTCACCCTATTAGCTATACAATTTGGTGAATAAGACTTGATTCAGTTGAGACAATAATAAGGCCACAAAGAATTGTTGTGCTGCCCACAAGAACCAAAAATGTTGAAGGCGGGTCTGTTGATTTCTTTTCTTTTTTCCCTTATTTTTTTGCTGACAATTATTACTGCACATGCAGTAAGATCTTTGATCCTTTCTCGGCTGTACTATGGCAAATCTTTGCTTGGTGGCCTGTCAAAATCAGATATGCAACGACTCCAAACGGCTTCAAAACCGCGCTGCACGCCTTGTCTATCATGTTGATAGACGCACTAGCGCTGCTCCATTGATTCATTCCTTTTCTTTCATTCATTTTATTATTTCCATCATAAAAATCCAATTCATTTAAAAAACCCATTAATATACAAAAACGATGGAGGAGATGCAACAAAAGGCAAATACTGAGGGGGTGTTTCACCACCTTTACAAGAAAAATATGCATAATCAGAAGAAAACAAAACTCACACACAAGCATCAACACACACCCCTACACACCCCCAACCAACAAGGAACAAGTATGTCATGAAAACAACACGATAGTTTAAGGAACATGAAAACATTTGAATAATTACGATATAATTCCGATGTCATTTGATCACATTAACTTTTTTTAGATTTATTAATATGATAAAGCTATTAAATAAATGGGATTAAACATGCAACATGAAGATGTCATGATAGACTACAATTAATTTTTTTAGATATAACATAAGGCTCTCTTTAAAACTTTTAACACTCGATGACGTTTTTACTACACGAGGTAACAGGTCCCAGAATTTTGGCCCGTCAGTTAATACAGATTTGGTTTTGTGGATGTCAAAACGGTAGTTTCTTTTATTTTTTGTATTGTAATTATGAATTTTGTCTAAATGGGTAAATAAATAATCAAATGATGAAGGAAGGAATCCAGCGTTATACTTATACATGAAGATACCCATATTTTATCATATACTTCAAATATGTTTGAGGTATTTAATTTTAAAATAATTTCAAATAACGGTTTGGTGTGACACAGATATGAGCTATTTGAAACAATTCTTAAAGCTCTCTTTTGTATTCTAAATCATTTTGTCATGTATTTCTTTGAGGCACTACCACATAATAAAATCCCATACGTCAAATAAGGCGTAACAAGAGTGCAATGTAGTTTGTACAAAGACGTTTTTGGCAAGAAGTGTTTGACTTTGTTTAGGACGCCAACATTTCTCGAGCAAATTTCCATGACAAATTTGCATCAATAGTTATTCCTAAAAATTTTGCTGAGGAAACATGGGGGTTGGTTTACATCCATCAACACGTTAATCGCTTCGAGCACTTCTGATGTTGTAATTTGTTCCCATGAGCATTAAGTTAGTCTTAGTTGCATTGAACGATAATTTATTACATTTAAACCAGTTACATACTTCTTGCAGTTCTCTGTTTACCGTGTCGTACAATACATTAATGTCATAATTGGAATAAAATACAGTTGTATCATCAGCGAACAAGATAATATTTAATATTTTTATGTACAACAAATATCATTCATATAAATAATAAAAAGCAGTGGTCCCAAAATAGAGCCCTGGGGAACACCACAAAGGACATTTTCATATGGTGATGTAGTATTATTTTAAGATACATACTGCTTTCTATTTGATAAATAACTGGTAAACCAATCATGTGAAACACCACGAAACCCATAATGATACAACTTATTAAGTAAAATACTGTGGTCCATAGTATCGAACGCCTTCGACAAATCCATAAAAAATCCTAGCGTGTACATATCATTGTCAATAGTATGATTTAAATTTATAACAAAATCCAATACCGCCATATAAGTAGAGTGTTTTTTCCTAAAATCATATTGTTTGTTGTATAAAATGTTATTTTTGGATATAAAGTCATAGCATTTTAGAAAAACATGGTAGCACCGAAACAGGTCGGTAATACGTCTCTGGATTGTCTTTTTTATAAATAGGAACAACCTTAGCTGTTTTAAGATCATTAGGAAAAATAAGAGGGGGCTGATGTTAAATACCAAGAAGACCAAGATGGTAGTAGATCAAGGTCAGTGTGATGTGGACAGAACCTTTTCTCTGGACGGCAATGTCATAGATGAAGTGGAAAGTTTTGAGTTTTTGGGCTCCATCATCAACAATAAAGGTGACTGCTCCCAAGAGATCAGGCGCAGATTTGCAATCGCTCGTGGTGTGGTACAAAGCATGACCAAGCTGTGGAAGAGTAAACTTCCGTCCTCCCTCAAGGTGCGGCTACTAAGATCAACAGCCTTTGCTGTAGCATCATATGGCTCCGAATCTTGGACAATGAAGTCAGCGGACAAGAAAGGGTTGGATTCTTTTGAGATGTGGTGCTACCGCAGAATCCTGAGGATATCGTGGACCGAAAAGAAAACAAATGAATGGGTACTCAAGGAGCTTGGCGTCAAGAAAACCCTACGGGCTGATATTACTGCCAGAAAGCTGTCCTATTTTGGTCATGTCACAAGACATAATTGCCTTCAGAACACAAATATCCAAGGCAAGATTGACGGAAAGAGGAGGAAAGGTAGACCTGCGACAAGCTGGCTTGATGAAATCAAACAGCTCACAGGAGCAAGCATCACAAAGGCAACAAGAGCTGCTGGTGACCGCAGACAATGGCGTTCTTTCATTCGAACCACACCGGCATTGCTGTATGCTACGTGACTAAAGAGAGAGAGAGAGGAAAAATACCAGTACTGAGTGACAGGCTGTAAATTGTTATCAAAGGATAAGAAATTTCATTTACTATTTGCTTGACGAGATCAGACTTAATGTTATCGAAGCCTGGGCTTTTTTTGCTACCAAGTCTGCCAATAATCTTGACTATTTCATTTTCATCTGTGGTTTCAAATAACATGTAGAACTAAAGTGTTCACTTTTTAAAGAGTGCGTGAAATCTGTACCATTATGGTTGATACTATTAGCAAAAGATGGACCAATATTGGCAAAATATTTGTTGAATTCGTTTGCAATTCTTTTTGGATCATTAGTAACATTCCCATCTGTTACAAATTTATCAGAAACTGGTTTATTTGAAGATTCGTAAGCTGCATTGGTTGCCGGTCCAGCAGAGAGTTGATTTTAAAATCTTAGTGCACGGGTCCAATTGTATACAAGGTTCATCCCCACAGTATTTGCAAGATCTCATTTATTTGTATACACCAGGGAATGCTGGACTTAGGTCAACTCAAGATACAACCCGTCTTGGGACCCCTTCCACCAAAAGAACCTATGGGGATAAATGGTTTTTCTGTTTTAGGACCCAATTTATGGAATATCTTACCTACAATCTTGTTCAAAACCTGTTGGGACACTATACACGTGCGCATCAAATATCTTTCAAAATTAGTAAAAAGCTGTCAATTGAAAGTATGATAGTCAAAACTAGTATATAAAGCTGCCATCCCTCTCAACCCCCCCCCCCCCCCCCAAACCAATGTTGGGGCTGATATATATAACACAGCCCGTTGCTGGACGATGCTTTTATATGGACCAACATTGAGTTTAGGGGGAGGGACCACCGTTTCACAGGACATGCAGGAAGTGTCCCAACAGTTTTGAACATGATTGTATTAAGGGAGTGGAAAAATGAGCTATAAAAAATACAAAAATCGCTATATCTCGAAAACGGTAGCTTCGATTTTAACCATTCTTTTTAAGAAATGAAGAACATTGCTTCTGTAACATTTCGAGTTGAACTTCATAGTCTAATTACGTATACACATTTAATGAAATACATAAATAACGTGTATTTTGATAAAGTGTCATAGTTTCAAAGTATCTAATTTACAGCGGCGAGTGTTTCAAACGATTGCATCAAGTGGCGGTGCGTCAAGACGACGAAAAAAAAACATGTTGTACAAACCTGATCAACTCATTTATTTCAAATCTTAATTGTTTAAACATTTGAAGTAAAAATTAAAATGTAACTAAACTGCCGCGCTGAGATTCGAACCCATGGACAGAGTCTGCGGTGTCAGTCGAAACCACTACACTAGTAGGGCAATACGTTGTACTAGTATAAGAAGATAAGGTATAACAATTTATCTTGTTAAACTAATATTCTTCTTGAGATGATTTAGTATGGAAATACACTTATTATTATCGGTCTACCACGGTTAACATTATATACACTTTCATACTGTTCAAAATAATAATCATTTTTGCGAATTCAACACGATTAACCACGGTCTACCAATAATATCTTAAAAGATGATCAATACTTCCTTTCTATTCATTCTGGTAGACCGTACATAGGGTTCTATTGAAATTGATGGTTGACCGTGGTTGATCAATACAGTGCTAGAGTTAATAAGCAAAATGCCTCTTCAAAAAGCTGACTCCCCAGTTAGCTCAGTGGTATGTTTCCTGTCTTAGAATAAGTAGATTGCTGGTTCGAATCTCGATAGGTTCTTGTTTTTATGGTTTTGTTTTCGTTTGTTTAGTTTTGTATTTCATTTTGGAAATGTTTGTAACTTTTCATTCTAAAGTTGATTTCATTTTTCCGGACCTTACGAATTGGTATAATATGTTTAATAATAACATGCGATTTATAGGTGATGTATTACGTTGTCAAATGGATATTTTGTGTTTGTTGACATCTACCTCTATACGAATACGAATCTTAATTATTATGGCGTCTCAATTAACATGCTTCAATTAAGAGTATATTAATCTGAAATAAACAGTCACCCCCACCCTACCACAATAACACAATCATTAGTTTATTTAATTACATTATTTGTTTTACCTATTATCTTATGAAATAAGTCTTTATTAAAAAGTACCATTTAGGTGCGTAATTCAGACAATGCCCCTTTAAATTGAAGACATTACTAACCCATTATTTTCTTAAATAAACGATACTAATGGCACATTATCGCTCTCTAATATTGCCAAATATAAGATAATTTGGAACTTATTTAATGCAGTTACAAGGACTTATATGAATTTAGTACATTATTTTTACAATGCTTTAATACAATCTTGTTCAAAACCTGTTGGGACACTATACACGTGCGCATCAAATATCTTTCAAAATTAGTAAAAAGCTGTCAATTGAAAGTATGATAGTCAAAACTAGTATATAAAGCTGCCATCCCTCTCAACCCCCCCCCCCCCCCCCAAACCAATGTTGGGGCTGATATATATAACACAGCCCGTTGCTGGACGATGCTTTTATATGGACCAACATTGAGTTTAGGGGGAGGGACCACCGTTTCACAGGACATGCAGGAAGTGTCCCAACAGTTTTGAACATGATTGTATTAAGGGAGTGGAAAAATGAGCTATAAAAAATACAAAAATCGCTATATCTCGAAAACGGTAGCTTCGATTTTAACCATTCTTTTTAAGAAATGAAGAACATTGCTTCTGTAACATTTCGAGTTGAACTTCATAGTCTAATTACGTATACACATTTAATGAAATACATAAATAACGTGTATTTTGATAAAGTGTCATAGTTTCAAAGTATCTAATTTACAGCGGCGAGTGTTTCAAACGATTGCATCAAGTGGCGGTGCGTCAAGACGACGAAAAAAAAACATGTTGTACAAACCTGATCAACTCATTTATTTCAAATCTTAATTGTTTAAACATTTGAAGTAAAAATTAAAATGTAACTAAACTGCCGCGCTGAGATTCGAACCCATGGACAGAGTCTGCGGTGTCAGTCGAAACCACTACACTAGTAGGGCAATACGTTGTACTAGTATAAGAAGATAAGGTATAACAATTTATCTTGTTAAACTAATATTCTTCTTGAGATGATTTAGTATGGAAATACACTTATTATTATCGGTCTACCACGGTTAACATTATATACACTTTCATACTGTTCAAAATAATAATCATTTTTGCGAATTCAACACGATTAACCACGGTCTACCAATAATATCTTAAAAGATGATCAATACTTCCTTTCTATTCATTCTGGTAGACCGTACATAGGGTTCTATTGAAATTGATGGTTGACCGTGGTTGATCAATACAGTGCTAGAGTTAATAAGCAAAATGCCTCTTCAAAAAGCTGACTCCCCAGTTAGCTCAGTGGTATGTTTCCTGTCTTAGAATAAGTAGATTGCTGGTTCGAATCTCGATAGGTTCTTGTTTTTATGGTTTTGTTTTCGTTTGTTTAGTTTTGTATTTCATTTTGGAAATGTTTGTAACTTTTCATTCTAAAGTTGATTTCATTTTTCCGGACCTTACGAATTGGTATAATATGTTTAATAATAACATGCGATTTATAGGTGATGTATTACGTTGTCAAATGGATATTTTGTGTTTGTTGACATCTACCTCTATACGAATACGAATCTTAATTATTATGGCGTCTCAATTAACATGCTTCAATTAAGAGTATATTAATCTGAAATAAACAGTCACCCCCACCCTACCACAATAACACAATCATTAGTTTATTTAATGACATTATTTGTTTTACCTATTATCTTATGAAATAAGTCTTTATTAAAAAGTACCATTTAGGTGCGTAATTCAGACAATGCCCCTTTAAATTGAAGACATTACTAACCCATTATTTTCTTAAATAAACGATACTAATGGCACATTATCGCTCTCTAATATTGCCAAATATAAGATAATTTGGAACTTATTTAATGCAGTTACAAGGACTTATATGAATTTAGTACATTATTTTTACAATGCTTTAATACAATCTTGTTCAAAACCTGTTGGGACACTATACACGTGCGCATCAAATATCTTTCAAAATTAGTAAAAAGCTGTCAATTGAAAGTATGATAGTCAAAACTAGTATATAAAGCTGCCATCCCTCTCAACCCCCCCCCCCCCCCCAAACCAATGTTGGGGCTGATATATATAACACAGCCCGTTGCTGGACGATGCTTTTATATGGACCAACATTGAGTTTAGGGGGAGGGACCACCGTTTCACAGGACATGCAGGAAGTGTCCCAACAGTTTTGAACATGATTGTATTAAGGGAGTGGAAAAATGAGCTATAAAAAATACAAAAATCGCTATATCTCGAAAACGGTAGCTTCGATTTTAACCATTCTTTTTAAGAAATGAAGAACATTGCTTCTGTAACATTTCGAGTTGAACTTCATAGTCTAATTACGTATACACATTTAATGAAATACATAAATAACGTGTATTTTGATAAAGTGTCATAGTTTCAAAGTATCTAATTTACAGCGGCGAGTGTTTCAAACGATTGCATCAAGTGGCGGTGCGTCAAGACGACGAAAAAAAAACATGTTGTACAAACCTGATCAACTCATTTATTTCAAATCTTAATTGTTTAAACATTTGAAGTAAAAATTAAAATGTAACTAAACTGCCGCGCTGAGATTCGAACCCATGGACAGAGTCTGCGGTGTCAGTCGAAACCACTACACTAGTAGGGCAATACGTTGTACTAGTATAAGAAGATAAGGTATAACAATTTATCTTGTTAAACTAATATTCTTCTTGAGATGATTTAGTATGGAAATACACTTATTATTATCGGTCTACCACGGTTAACATTATATACACTTTCATACTGTTCAAAATAATAATCATTTTTGCGAATTCAACACGATTAACCACGGTCTACCAATAATATCTTAAAAGATGATCAATACTTCCTTTCTATTCATTCTGGTAGACCGTACATAGGGTTCTATTGAAATTGATGGTTGACCGTGGTTGATCAATACAGTGCTAGAGTTAATAAGCAAAATGCCTCTTCAAAAAGCTGACTCCCCAGTTAGCTCAGTGGTATGTTTCCTGTCTTAGAATAAGTAGATTGCTGGTTCGAATCTCGATAGGTTCTTGTTTTTATGGTTTTGTTTTCGTTTGTTTAGTTTTGTATTTCATTTTGGAAATGTTTGTAACTTTTCATTCTAAAGTTGATTTCATTTTTCCGGACCTTACGAATTGGTATAATATGTTTAATAATAACATGCGATTTATAGGTGATGTATTACGTTGTCAAATGGATATTTTGTGTTTGTTGACATCTACCTCTATACGAATACGAATCTTAATTATTATGGCGTCTCAATTAACATGCTTCAATTAAGAGTATATTAATCTGAAATAAACAGTCACCCCCACCCTACCACAATAACACAATCATTAGTTTATTTAATGACATTATTTGTTTTACCTATTATCTTATGAAATAAGTCTTTATTAAAAAGTACCATTTAGGTGCGTAATTCAGACAATGCCCCTTTAAATTGAAGACATTACTAACCCATTATTTTCTTAAATAAACGATACTAATGGCACATTATCGCTCTCTAATATTGCCAAATATAAGATAATTTGGAACTTATTTAATGCAGTTACAAGGACTTATATGAATTTAGTACATTATTTTTACAATGCTTTAATACAATCTTGTTCAAAACCTGTTGGGACACTATACACGTGCGCATCAAATATCTTTCAAAATTAGTAAAAAGCTGTCAATTGAAAGTATGATAGTCAAAACTAGTATATAAAGCTGCCATCCCTCTCAACCCCCCCCCCCCCCCCCCAAACCAATGTTGGGGCTGATATATATAACACAGCCCGTTGCTGGACGATGCTTTTATATGGACCAACATTGAGTTTAGGGGGAGGGACCACCGTTTCACAGGACATGCAGGAAGTGTCCCAACAGTTTTGAACATGATTGTATTAAGGGAGTGGAAAAATGAGCTATAAAAAATACAAAAATCGCTATATCTCGAAAACGGTAGCTTCGATTTTAACCATTCTTTTTAAGAAATGAAGAAAATTGCTTCTGTAACATTTCGAGTTGAACTTCATAGTCTAATTACGTATACACATTTAATGAAATACATAAATAACGTGTATTTTGATAAAGTGTCATAGTTTCAAAGTATCTAATTTACAGCGGCGAGTGTTTCAAACGATTGCATCAAGTGGCGGTGCGTCAAGACGACGAAAAAAAAACATGTTGTACAAACCTGATCAACTCATTTATTTCAAATCTTAATTGTTTAAACATTTGAAGTAAAAATTAAAATGTAACTAAACTGCCGCGCTGAGATTCGAACCCATGGACAGAGTCTGCGGTGTCAGTCGAAACCACTACACTAGTAGGGCAATACGTTGTACTAGTATAAGAAGATAAGGTATAACAATTTATCTTGTTAAACTAATATTCTTCTTGAGATGATTTAGTATGGAAATACACTTATTATTATCGGTCTACCACGGTTAACATTATATACACTTTCATACTGTTCAAAATAATAATCATTTTTGCGAATTCAACACGATTAACCACGGTCTACCAATAATATCTTAAAAGATGATCAATACTTCCTTTCTATTCATTCTGGTAGACCGTACATAGGGTTCTATTGAAATTGATGGTTGACCGTGGTTGATCAATACAGTGCTAGAGTTAATAAGCAAAATGCCTCTTCAAAAAGCTGACTCCCCAGTTAGCTCAGTGGTATGTTTCCTGTCTTAGAATAAGTAGATTGCTGGTTCGAATCTCGATAGGTTCTTGTTTTTATGGTTTTGTTTTCGTTTGTTTAGTTTTGTATTTCATTTTGGAAATGTTTGTAACTTTTCATTCTAAAGTTGATTTCATTTTTCCGGACCTTACGAATTGGTATAATATGTTTAATAATAACATGCGATTTATAGGTGATGTATTACGTTGTCAAATGGATATTTTGTGTTTGTTGACATCTACCTCTATACGAATACGAATCTTAATTATTATGGCGTCTCAATTAACATGCTTCAATTAAGAGTATATTAATCTGAAATAAACAGTCACCCCCACCCTACCACAATAACACAATCATTAGTTTATTTAATGACATTATTTGTTTTACCTATTATCTTATGAAATAAGTCTTTATTAAAAAGTACCATTTAGGTGCGTAATTCAGACAATGCCCCTTTAAATTGAAGACATTACTAACCCATTATTTTCTTAAATAAACGATACTAATGGCACATTATCGCTCTCTAATATTGCCAAATATAAGATAATTTGGAACTTATTTAATGCAGTTACAAGGACTTATATGAATTTAGTACATTATTTTTACAATGCTTTAATACAATCTTGTTCAAAACCTGTTGGGACACTATACACGTGCGCATCAAATATCTTTCAAAATTAGTAAAAAGCTGTCAATTGAAAGTATGATAGTCAAAACTAGTATATAAAGCTGCCATCCCTCTCAACCCCCCCCCCCCCCCCCAAACCAATGTTGGGGCTGATATATATAACACAGCCCGTTGCTGGACGATGCTTTTATATGGACCAACATTGAGTTTAGGGGGAGGGACCACCGTTTCACAGGACATGCAGGAAGTGTCCCAACAGTTTTGAACATGATTGTATTAAGGGAGTGGAAAAATGAGCTATAAAAAATACAAAAATCGCTATATCTCGAAAACGGTAGCTTCGATTTTAACCATTCTTTTTAAGAAATGAAGAACATTGCTTCTGTAACATTTCGAGTTGAACTTCATAGTCTAATTACGTATACACATTTAATGAAATACATAAATAACGTGTATTTTGATAAAGTGTCATAGTTTCAAAGTATCTAATTTACAGCGGCGAGTGTTTCAAACGATTGCATCAAGTGGCGGTGCGTCAAGACGACGAAAAAAAAACATGTTGTACAAACCTGATCAACTCATTTATTTCAAATCTTAATTGTTTAAACATTTGAAGTAAAAATTAAAATGTAACTAAACTGCCGCGCTGAGATTCGAACCCATGGACAGAGTCTGCGGTGTCAGTCGAAACCACTACACTAGTAGGGCAATACGTTGTACTAGTATAAGAAGATAAGGTATAACAATTTATCTTGTTAAACTAATATTCTTCTTGAGATGATTTAGTATGGAAATACACTTATTATTATCGGTCTACCACGGTTAACATTATATACACTTTCATACTGTTCAAAATAATAATCATTTTTGCGAATTCAACACGATTAACCACGGTCTACCAATAATATCTTAAAAGATGATCAATACTTCCTTTCTATTCATTCTGGTAGACCGTACATAGGGTTCTATTGAAATTGATGGTTGACCGTGGTTGATCAATACAGTGCTAGAGTTAATAAGCAAAATGCCTCTTCAAAAAGCTGACTCCCCAGTTAGCTCAGTGGTATGTTTCCTGTCTTAGAATAAGTAGATTGCTGGTTCGAATCTCGATAGGTTCTTGTTTTTATGGTTTTGTTTTCGTTTGTTTAGTTTTGTATTTCATTTTGGAAATGTTTGTAACTTTTCATTCTAAAGTTGATTTCATTTTTCCGGACCTTACGAATTGGTATAATATGTTTAATAATAACATGCGATTTATAGGTGATGTATTACGTTGTCAAATGGATATTTTGTGTTTGTTGACATCTACCTCTATACGAATACGAATCTTAATTATTATGGCGTCTCAATTAACATGCTTCAATTAAGAGTATATTAATCTGAAATAAACAGTCACCCCCACCCTACCACAATAACACAATCATTAGTTTATTTAATGACATTATTTGTTTTACCTATTATCTTATGAAATAAGTCTTTATTAAAAAGTACCATTTAGGTGCGTAATTCAGACAATGCCCCTTTAAATTGAAGACATTACTAACCCATTATTTTCTTAAATAAACGATACTAATGGCACATTATCGCTCTCTAATATTGCCAAATATAAGATAATTTGGAACTTATTTAATGCAGTTACAAGGACTTATATGAATTTAGTACATTATTTTTACAATGCTTTAATACAATCTTGTTCAAAACCTGTTGGGACACTATACACGTGCGCATCAAATATCTTTCAAAATTAGTAAAAAGCTGTCAATTGAAAGTATGATAGTCAAAACTAGTATATAAAGCTGCCATCCCTCTCAACCCCCCCCCCCCCCCCCAAACCAATGTTGGGGCTGATATATATAACACAGCCCGTTGCTGGACGATGCTTTTATATGGACCAACATTGAGTTTAGGGGGAGGGACCACCGTTTCACAGGACATGCAGGAAGTGTCCCAACAGTTTTGAACATGATTGTATTAAGGGAGTGGAAAAATGAGCTATAAAAAATACAAAAATCGCTATATCTCGAAAACGGTAGCTTCGATTTTAACCATTCTTTTTAAGAAATGAAGAACATTGCTTCTGTAACATTTCGAGTTGAACTTCATAGTCTAATTACGTATACACATTTAATGAAATACATAAATAACGTGTATTTTGATAAAGTGTCATAGTTTCAAAGTATCTAATTTACAGCGGCGAGTGTTTCAAACGATTGCATCAAGTGGCGGTGCGTCAAGACGACGAAAAAAAAAATGTTGTACAAACCTGATCAACTCATTTATTTCAAATCTTAATTGTTTAAACATTTGAAGTAAAAATTAAAATGTAACTAAACTGCCGCGCTGAGATTCGAACCCATGGACAGAGTCTGCGGTGTCAGTCGAAACCACTACACTAGTAGGGCAATACGTTGTACTAGTATAAGAAGATAAGGTATAACAATTTATCTTGTTAAACTAATATTCTTCTTGAGATGATTTAGTATGGAAATACACTTATTATTATCGGTCTACCACGGTTAACATTATATACACTTTCATACTGTTCAAAATAATAATCATTTTTGCGAATTCAACACGATTAACCACGGTCTACCAATAATATCTTAAAAGATGATCAATACTTCCTTTCTATTCATTCTGGTAGACCGTACATAGGGTTCTATTGAAATTGATGGTTGACCGTGGTTGATCAATACAGTGCTAGAGTTAATAAGCAAAATGCCTCTTCAAAAAGCTGACTCCCCAGTTAGCTCAGTGGTATGTTTCCTGTCTTAGAATAAGTAGATTGCTGGTTCGAATCTCGATAGGTTCTTGTTTTTATGGTTTTGTTTTCGTTTGTTTAGTTTTGTATTTCATTTTGGAAATGTTTGTAACTTTTCATTCTAAAGTTGATTTCATTTTTCCGGACCTTACGAATTGGTATAATATGTTTAATAATAACATGCGATTTATAGGTGATGTATTACGTTGTCAAATGGATATTTTGTGTTTGTTGACATCTACCTCTATACGAATACGAATCTTAATTATTATGGCGTCTCAATTAACATGCTTCAATTAAGAGTATATTAATCTGAAATAAACAGTCACCCCCACCCTACCACAATAACACAATCATTAGTTTATTTAATGACATTATTTGTTTTACCTATTATCTTATGAAATAAGTCTTTATTAAAAAGTACCATTTAGGTGCGTAATTCAGACAATGCCCCTTTAAATTGAAGACATTACTAACCCATTATTTTCTTAAATAAACGATACTAATGGCACATTATCGCTCTCTAATATTGCCAAATATAAGATAATTTGGAACTTATTTAATGCAGTTACAAGGACTTATATGAATTTAGTACATTATTTTTACAATGCTTTAATACAATCTTGTTCAAAACCTGTTGGGACACTATACACGTGCGCATCAAATATCTTTCAAAATTAGTAAAAAGCTGTCAATTGAAAGTATGATAGTCAAAACTAGTATATAAAGCTGCCATCCCTCTCAACCCCCCCCCCCCCCCCCAAACCAATGTTGGGGCTGATATATATAACACAGCCCGTTGCTGGACGATGCTTTTATATGGACCAACATTGAGTTTAGGGGGAGGGACCACCGTTTCACAGGACATGCAGGAAGTGTCCCAACAGTTTTAAACATGATTGTATTAAGGGAGTGGAAAAATGAGCTATAAAAAATACAAAAATCGCTATATCTCGAAAACGGTAGCTTCGATTTTAACCATTCTTTTTAAGAAATGAAGAACATTGCTTCTGTAACATTTCGAGTTGAACTTCATAGTCTAATTACGTATACACATTTAATGAAATACATAAATAACGTGTATTTTGATAAAGTGTCATAGTTTCAAAGTATCTAATTTACAGCGGCGAGTGTTTCAAACGATTGCATCAAGTGGCGGTGCGTCAAGACGACGAAAAAAAAACATGTTGTACAAACCTGATCAACTCATTTATTTCAAATCTTAATTGTTTAAACATTTGAAGTAAAAATTAAAATGTAACTAAACTGCCGCGCTGAGATTCGAACCCATGGACAGAGTCTGCGGTGTCAGTCGAAACCACTACACTAGTAGGGCAATACGTTGTACTAGTATAAGAAGATAAGGTATAACAATTTATCTTGTTAAACTAATATTCTTCTTGAGATGATTTAGTATGGAAATACACTTATTATTATCGGTCTACCACGGTTAACATTATATACACTTTCATACTGTTCAAAATAATAATCATTTTTGCGAATTCAACACGATTAACCACGGTCTACCAATAATATCTTAAAAGATGATCAATACTTCCTTTCTATTCATTCTGGTAGACCGTACATAGGGTTCTATTGAAATTGATGGTTGACCGTGGTTGATCAATACAGTGCTAGAGTTAATAAGCAAAATGCCTCTTCAAAAAGCTGACTCCCCAGTTAGCTCAGTGGTATGTTTCCTGTCTTAGAATAAGTAGATTGCTGGTTCGAATCTCGATAGGTTCTTGTTTTTATGGTTTTGTTTTCGTTTGTTTAGTTTTGTATTTCATTTTGGAAATGTTTGTAACTTTTCATTCTAAAGTTGATTTCATTTTTCCGGACCTTACGAATTGGTATAATATGTTTAATAATAACATGCGATTTATAGGTGATGTATTACGTTGTCAAATGGATATTTTGTGTTTGTTGACATCTACCTCTATACGAATACGAATCTTAATTATTATGGCGTCTCAATTAACATGCTTCAATTAAGAGTATATTAATCTGAAATAAACAGTCACCCCCACCCTACCACAATAACACAATCATTAGTTTATTTAATGACATTATTTGTTTTACCTATTATCTTATGAAATAAGTCTTTATTAAAAAGTACCATTTAGGTGCGTAATTCAGACAATGCCCCTTTAAATTGAAGACATTACTAACCCATTATTTTCTTAAATAAACGATACTAATGGCACATTATCGCTCTCTAATATTGCCAAATATAAGATAATTTGGAACTTATTTAATGCAGTTACAAGGACTTATATGAATTTAGTACATTATTTTTACAATGCTTTAATACAATCTTGTTCAAAACCTGTTGGGACACTATACACGTGCGCATCAAATATCTTTCAAAATTAGTAAAAAGCTGTCAATTGAAAGTATGATAGTCAAAACTAGTATATAAAGCTGCCATCCCTCTCAACCCCCCCCCCCCCCAAACCAATGTTGGGGCTGATATATATAACACAGCCCGTTGCTGGACGATGCTTTTATATGGACCAACATTGAGTTTAGGGGGAGGGACCACCGTTTCACAGGACATGCAGGAAGTGTCCCAACAGTTTTAAACATGATTGTATTAAGGGAGTGGAAAAATGAGCTATAAAAAATACAAAAATCGCTATATCTCGAAAACGGTAGCTTCGATTTTAACCATTCTTTTTAAGAAATGAAGAACATTGCTTCTGTAACATTTCGAGTTGAACTTCATAGTCTAATTACGTATACACATTTAATGAAATACATAAATAACGTGTATTTTGATAAAGTGTCATAGTTTCAAAGTATCTAATTTACAGCGGCGAGTGTTTCAAACGATTGCATCAAGTGGCGGTGCGTCAAGACGACGAAAAAAAAACATGTTGTACAAACCTGATCAACTCATTTATTTCAAATCTTAATTGTTTAAACATTTGAAGTAAAAATTAAAATGTAACTAAACTGCCGCGCTGAGATTCGAACCCATGGACAGAGTCTGCGGTGTCAGTCGAAACCACTACACTAGTAGGGCAATACGTTGTACTAGTATAAGAAGATAAGGTATAACAATTTATCTTGTTAAACTAATATTCTTCTTGAGATGATTTAGTATGGAAATACACTTATTATTATCGGTCTACCACGGTTAACATTATATACACTTTCATACTGTTCAAAATAATAATCATTTTTGCGAATTCAACACGATTAACCACGGTCTACCAATAATATCTTAAAAGATGATCAATACTTCCTTTCTATTCATTCTGGTAGACCGTACATAGGGTTCTATTGAAATTGATGGTTGACCGTGGTTGATCAATACAGTGCTAGAGTTAATAAGCAAAATGCCTCTTCAAAAAGCTGACTCCCCAGTTAGCTCAGTGGTATGTTTCCTGTCTTAGAATAAGTAGATTGCTGGTTCGAATCTCGATAGGTTCTTGTTTTTATGGTTTTGTTTTCGTTTGTTTAGTTTTGTATTTCATTTTGGAAATGTTTGTAACTTTTCATTCTAAAGTTGATTTCATTTTTCCGGACCTTACGAATTGGTATAATATGTTTAATAATAACATGCGATTTATAGGTGATGTATTACGTTGTCAAATGGATATTTTGTGTTTGTTGACATCTACCTCTATACGAATACGAATCTTAATTATTATGGCGTCTCAATTAACATGCTTCAATTAAGAGTATATTAATCTGAAATAAACAGTCACCCCCACCCTACCACAATAACACAATCATTAGTTTATTTAATGACATTATTTGTTTTACCTATTATCTTATGAAATAAGTCTTTATTAAAAAGTACCATTTAGGTGCGTAATTCAGACAATGCCCCTTTAAATTGAAGACATTACTAACCCATTATTTTCTTAAATAAACGATACTAATGGCACATTATCGCTCTCTAATATTGCCAAATATAAGATAATTTGGAACTTATTTAATGCAGTTACAAGGACTTATATGAATTTAGTACATTATTTTTACAATGCTTTAATACAATCTTGTTCAAAACCTGTTGGGACACTATACACGTGCGCATCAAATATCTTTCAAAATTAGTAAAAAGCTGTCAATTGAAAGTATGATAGTCAAAACTAGTATATAAAGCTGCCATCCCTCTCAACCCCCCCCCCCCCCCCCCAAACCAATGTTGGGGCTGATATATATAACACAGCCCGTTGCTGGACGATGCTTTTATATGGACCAACATTGAGTTTAGGGGGAGGGACCACCGTTTCACAGGACATGCAGGAAGTGTCCCAACAGTTTTGAACATGATTGTATTAAGGGAGTGGAAAAATGAGCTATAAAAAATACAAAAATCGCTATATCTCGAAAACGGTAGCTTCGATTTTAACCATTCTTTTTAAGAAATGAAGAACATTGCTTCTGTAACATTTCGAGTTGAACTTCATAGTCTAATTACGTATACACATTTAATGAAATACATAAATAACGTGTATTTTGATAAAGTGTCATAGTTTCAAAGTATCTAATTTACAGCGGCGAGTGTTTCAAACGATTGCATCAAGTGGCGGTGCGTCAAGACGACGAAAAAAAAACATGTTGTACAAACCTGATCAACTCATTTATTTCAAATCTTAATTGTTTAAACATTTGAAGTAAAAATTAAAATGTAACTAAACTGCCGCGCTGAGATTCGAACCCATGGACAGAGTCTGCGGTGTCAGTCGAAACCACTACACTAGTAGGGCAATACGTTGTACTAGTATAAGAAGATAAGGTATAACAATTTATCTTGTTAAACTAATATTCTTCTTGAGATGATTTAGTATGGAAATACACTTATTATTATCGGTCTACCACGGTTAACATTATATACACTTTCATACTGTTCAAAATAATAATCATTTTTGCGAATTCAACACGATTAACCACGGTCTACCAATAATATCTTAAAAGATGATCAATACTTCCTTTCTATTCATTCTGGTAGACCGTACATAGGGTTCTATTGAAATTGATGGTTGACCGTGGTTGATCAATACAGTGCTAGAGTTAATAAGCAAAATGCCTCTTCAAAAAGCTGACTCCCCAGTTAGCTCAGTGGTATGTTTCCTGTCTTAGAATAAGTAGATTGCTGGTTCGAATCTCGATAGGTTCTTGTTTTTATGGTTTTGTTTTCGTTTGTTTAGTTTTGTATTTCATTTTGGAAATGTTTGTAACTTTTCATTCTAAAGTTGATTTCATTTTTCCGGACCTTACGAATTGGTATAATATGTTTAATAATAACATGCGATTTATAGGTGATGTATTACGTTGTCAAATGGATATTTTGTGTTTGTTGACATCTACCTCTATACGAATACGAATCTTAATTATTATGGCGTCTCAATTAACATGCTTCAATTAAGAGTATATTAATCTGAAATAAACAGTCACCCCCACCCTACCACAATAACACAATCATTAGTTTATTTAATGACATTATTTGTTTTACCTATTATCTTATGAAATAAGTCTTTATTAAAAAGTACCATTTAGGTGCGTAATTCAGACAATGCCCCTTTAAATTGAAGACATTACTAACCCATTATTTTCTTAAATAAACGATACTAATGGCACATTATCGCTCTCTAATATTGCCAAATATAAGATAATTTGGAACTTATTTAATGCAGTTACAAGGACTTATATGAATTTAGTACATTATTTTTACAATGCTTTAATACAATCTTGTTCAAAACCTGTTGGGACACTATACACGTGCGCATCAAATATCTTTCAAAATTAGTAAAAAGCTGTCAATTGAAAGTATGATAGTCAAAACTAGTATATAAAGCTGCCATCCCTCTCAACCCCCCCCCCCCCCAAACCAATGTTGGGGCTGATATATATAACACAGCCCGTTGCTGGACGATGCTTTTATATGGACCAACATTGAGTTTAGGGGGAGGGACCACCGTTTCACAGGACATGCAGGAAGTGTCCCAACAGTTTTGAACATGATTGTATTAAGGGAGTGGAAAAATGAGCTATAAAAAATACAAAAATCGCTATATCTCGAAAACGGTAGCTTCGATTTTAACCATTCTTTTTAAGAAATGAAGAACATTGCTTCTGTAACATTTCGAGTTGAACTTCATAGTCTAATTACGTATACACATTTAATGAAATACATAAATAACGTGTATTTTGATAAAGTGTCATAGTTTCAAAGTATCTAATTTACAGCGGCGAGTGTTTCAAACGATTGCATCAAGTGGCGGTGCGTCAAGACGACGAAAAAAAAACATGTTGTACAAACCTGATCAACTCATTTATTTCAAATCTTAATTGTTTAAACATTTGAAGTAAAAATTAAAATGTAACTAAACTGCCGCGCTGAGATTCGAACCCATGGACAGAGTCTGCGGTGTCAGTCGAAACCACTACACTAGTAGGGCAATACGTTGTACTAGTATAAGAAGATAAGGTATAACAATTTATCTTGTTAAACTAATATTCTTCTTGAGATGATTTAGTATGGAAATACACTTATTATTATCGGTCTACCACGGTTAACATTATATACACTTTCATACTGTTCAAAATAATAATCATTTTTGCGAATTCAACACGATTAACCACGGTCTACCAATAATATCTTAAAAGATGATCAATACTTCCTTTCTATTCATTCTGGTAGACCGTACATAGGGTTCTATTGAAATTGATGGTTGACCGTGGTTGATCAATACAGTGCTAGAGTTAATAAGCAAAATGCCTCTTCAAAAAGCTGACTCCCCAGTTAGCTCAGTGGTATGTTTCCTGTCTTAGAATAAGTAGATTGCTGGTTCGAATCTCGATAGGTTCTTGTTTTTATGGTTTTGTTTTCGTTTGTTTAGTTTTGTATTTCATTTTGGAAATGTTTGTAACTTTTCATTCTAAAGTTGATTTCATTTTTCCGGACCTTACGAATTGGTATAATATGTTTAATAATAACATGCGATTTATAGGTGATGTATTACGTTGTCAAATGGATATTTTGTGTTTGTTGACATCTACCTCTATACGAATACGAATCTTAATTATTATGGCGTCTCAATTAACATGCTTCAATTAAGAGTATATTAATCTGAAATAAACAGTCACCCCCACCCTACCACAATAACACAATCATTAGTTTATTTAATGACATTATTTGTTTTACCTATTATCTTATGAAATAAGTCTTTATTAAAAAGTACCATTTAGGTGCGTAATTCAGACAATGCCCCTTTAAATTGAAGACATTACTAACCCATTATTTTCTTAAATAAACGATACTAATGGCACATTATCGCTCTCTAATATTGCCAAATATAAGATAATTTGGAACTTATTTAATGCAGTTACAAGGACTTATATGAATTTAGTACATTATTTTTACAATGCTTTAATACAATCTTGTTCAAAACCTGTTGGGACACTATACACGTGCGCATCAAATATCTTTCAAAATTAGTAAAAAGCTGTCAATTGAAAGTATGATAGTCAAAACTAGTATATAAAGCTGCCATCCCTCTCAACCCCCCCCCCCCCCCCCAAACCAATGTTGGGGCTGATATATATAACACAGCCCGTTGCTGGACGATGCTTTTATATGGACCAACATTGAGTTTAGGGGGAGGGACCACCGTTTCACAGGACATGCAGGAAGTGTCCCAACAGTTTTGAACATGATTGTATTAAGGGAGTGGAAAAATGAGCTATAAAAAATACAAAAATCGCTATATCTCGAAAACGGTAGCTTCGATTTTAACCATTCTTTTTAAGAAATGAAGAACATTGCTTCTGTAACATTTCGAGTTGAACTTCATAGTCTAATTACGTATACACATTTAATGAAATACATAAATAACGTGTATTTTGATAAAGTGTCATAGTTTCAAAGTATCTAATTTACAGCGGCGAGTGTTTCAAACGATTGCATCAAGTGGCGGTGCGTCAAGACGACGAAAAAAAAACATGTTGTACAAACCTGATCAACTCATTTATTTCAAATCTTAATTGTTTAAACATTTGAAGTAAAAATTAAAATGTAACTAAACTGCCGCGCTGAGATTCGAACCCATGGACAGAGTCTGCGGTGTCAGTCGAAACCACTACACTAGTAGGGCAATACGTTGTACTAGTATAAGAAGATAAGGTATAACAATTTATCTTGTTAAACTAATATTCTTCTTGAGATGATTTAGTATGGAAATACACTTATTATTATCGGTCTACCACGGTTAACATTATATACACTTTCATACTGTTCAAAATAATAATCATTTTTGCGAATTCAACACGATTAACCACGGTCTACCAATAATATCTTAAAAGATGATCAATACTTCCTTTCTATTCATTCTGGTAGACCGTACATAGGGTTCTATTGAAATTGATGGTTGACCGTGGTTGATCAATACAGTGCTAGAGTTAATAAGCAAAATGCCTCTTCAAAAAGCTGACTCCCCAGTTAGCTCAGTGGTATGTTTCCTGTCTTAGAATAAGTAGATTGCTGGTTCGAATCTCGATAGGTTCTTGTTTTTATGGTTTTGTTTTCGTTTGTTTAGTTTTGTATTTCATTTTGGAAATGTTTGTAACTTTTCATTCTAAAGTTGATTTCATTTTTCCGGACCTTACGAATTGGTATAATATGTTTAATAATAACATGCGATTTATAGGTGATGTATTACGTTGTCAAATGGATATTTTGTGTTTGTTGACATCTACCTCTATACGAATACGAATCTTAATTATTATGGCGTCTCAATTAACATGCTTCAATTAAGAGTATATTAATCTGAAATAAACAGTCACCCCCACCCTACCACAATAACACAATCATTAGTTTATTTAATGACATTATTTGTTTTACCTATTATCTTATGAAATAAGTCTTTATTAAAAAGTACCATTTAGGTGCGTAATTCAGACAATGCCCCTTTAAATTGAAGACATTACTAACCCATTATTTTCTTAAATAAACGATACTAATGGCACATTATCGCTCTCTAATATTGCCAAATATAAGATAATTTGGAACTTATTTAATGCAGTTACAAGGACTTATATGAATTTAGTACATTATTTTTACAATGCTTTAATACAATCTTGTTCAAAACCTGTTGGGACACTATACACGTGCGCATCAAATATCTTTCAAAATTAGTAAAAAGCTGTCAATTGAAAGTATGATAGTCAAAACTAGTATATAAAGCTGCCATCCCTCTCAACCCCCCCCCCCCCAAACCAATGTTGGGGCTGATATATATAACACAGCCCGTTGCTGGACGATGCTTTTATATGGACCAACATTGAGTTTAGGGGGAGGGACCACCGTTTCACAGGACATGCAGGAAGTGTCCCAACAGTTTTGAACATGATTGTATTAAGGGAGTGGAAAAATGAGCTATAAAAAATACAAAAATCGCTATATCTCGAAAACGGTAGCTTCGATTTTAACCATTCTTTTTAAGAAATGAAGAACATTGCTTCTGTAACATTTCGAGTTGAACTTCATAGTCTAATTACGTATACACATTTAATGAAATACATAAATAACGTGTATTTTGATAAAGTGTCATAGTTTCAAAGTATCTAATTTACAGCGGCGAGTGTTTCAAACGATTGCATCAAGTGGCGGTGCGTCAAGACGACGAAAAAAAAACATGTTGTACAAACCTGATCAACTCATTTATTTCAAATCTTAATTGTTTAAACATTTGAAGTAAAAATTAAAATGTAACTAAACTGCCGCGCTGAGATTCGAACCCATGGACAGAGTCTGCGGTGTCAGTCGAAACCACTACACTAGTAGGGCAATACGTTGTACTAGTATAAGAAGATAAGGTATAACAATTTATCTTGTTAAACTAATATTCTTCTTGAGATGATTTAGTATGGAAATACACTTATTATTATCGGTCTACCACGGTTAACATTATATACACTTTCATACTGTTCAAAATAATAATCATTTTTGCGAATTCAATACGATTAACCACGGTCTACCAATAATATCTTAAAAGATGATCAATACTTCCTTTCTATTCATTCTGGTAGACCGTACATAGGGTTCTATTGAAATTGATGGTTGACCGTGGTTGATCAATACAGTGCTAGAGTTAATAAGCAAAATGCCTCTTCAAAAAGCTGACTCCCCAGTTAGCTCAGTGGTATGTTTCCTGTCTTAGAATAAGTAGATTGCTGGTTCGAATCTCGATAGGTTCTTGTTTTTATGGTTTTGTTTTCGTTTGTTTAGTTTTGTATTTCATTTTGGAAATGTTTGTAACTTTTCATTCTAAAGTTGATTTCATTTTTCCGGACCTTACGAATTGGTATAATATGTTTAATAATAACATGCGATTTATAGGTGATGTATTACGTTGTCAAATGGATATTTTGTGTTTGTTGACATCTACCTCTATACGAATACGAATCTTAATTATTATGGCGTCTCAATTAACATGCTTCAATTAAGAGTATATTAATCTGAAATAAACAGTCACCCCCACCCTACCACAATAACACAATCATTAGTTTATTTAATGACATTATTTGTTTTACCTATTATCTTATGAAATAAGTCTTTATTAAAAAGTACCATTTAGGTGCGTAATTCAGACAATGCCCCTTTAAATTGAAGACATTACTAACCCATTATTTTCTTAAATAAACGATACTAATGGCACATTATCGCTCTCTAATATTGCCAAATATAAGATAATTTGGAACTTATTTAATGCAGTTACAAGGACTTATATGAATTTAGTACATTATTTTTACAATGCTTTAATACAATCTTGTTCAAAACCTGTTGGGACACTATACACGTGCGCATCAAATATCTTTCAAAATTAGTAAAAAGCTGTCAATTGAAAGTATGATAGTCAAAACTAGTATATAAAGCTGCCATCCCTCTCAACCCCCCCCCCCCCCAAACCAATGTTGGGGCTGATATATATAACACAGCCCGTTGCTGGACGATGCTTTTATATGGACCAACATTGAGTTTAGGGGGAGGGACCACCGTTTCACAGGACATGCAGGAAGTGTCCCAACAGTTTTGAACATGATTGTATTAAGGGAGTGGAAAAATGAGCTATAAAAAATACAAAAATCGCTATATCTCGAAAACGGTAGCTTCGATTTTAACCATTCTTTTTAAGAAATGAAGAACATTGCTTCTGTAACATTTCGAGTTGAACTTCATAGTCTAATTACGTATACACATTTAATGAAATACATAAATAACGTGTATTTTGATAAAGTGTCATAGTTTCAAAGTATCTAATTTACAGCGGCGAGTGTTTCAAACGATTGCATCAAGTGGCGGTGCGTCAAGACGACGAAAAAAAAACATGTTGTACAAACCTGATCAACTCATTTATTTCAAATCTTAATTGTTTAAACATTTGAAGTAAAAATTAAAATGTAACTAAACTGCCGCGCTGAGATTCGAACCCATGGACAGAGTCTGCGGTGTCAGTCGAAACCACTACACTAGTAGGGCAATACGTTGTACTAGTATAAGAAGATAAGGTATAACAATTTATCTTGTTAAACTAATATTCTTCTTGAGATGATTTAGTATGGAAATACACTTATTATTATCGGTCTACCACGGTTAACATTATATACACTTTCATACTGTTCAAAATAATAATCATTTTTGCGAATTCAACACGATTAACCACGGTCTACCAATAATATCTTAAAAGATGATCAATACTTCCTTTCTATTCATTCTGGTAGACCGTACATAGGGTTCTATTGAAATTGATGGTTGACCGTGGTTGATCAATACAGTGCTAGAGTTAATAAGCAAAATGCCTCTTCAAAAAGCTGACTCCCCAGTTAGCTCAGTGGTATGTTTCCTGTCTTAGAATAAGTAGATTGCTGGTTCGAATCTCGATAGGTTCTTGTTTTTATGGTTTTGTTTTCGTTTGTTTAGTTTTGTATTTCATTTTGGAAATGTTTGTAACTTTTCATTCTAAAGTTGATTTCATTTTTCCGGACCTTACGAATTGGTATAATATGTTTAATAATAACATGCGATTTATAGGTGATGTATTACGTTGTCAAATGGATATTTTGTGTTTGTTGACATCTACCTCTATACGAATACGAATCTTAATTATTATGGCGTCTCAATTAACATGCTTCAATTAAGAGTATATTAATCTGAAATAAACAGTCACCCCCACCCTACCACAATAACACAATCATTAGTTTATTTAATGACATTATTTGTTTTACCTATTATCTTATGAAATAAGTCTTTATTAAAAAGTACCATTTAGGTGCGTAATTCAGACAATGCCCCTTTAAATTGAAGACATTACTAACCCATTATTTTCTTAAATAAACGATACTAATGGCACATTATCGCTCTCTAATATTGCCAAATATAAGATAATTTGGAACTTATTTAATGCAGTTACAAGGACTTATATGAATTTAGTACATTATTTTTACAATGCTTTAATACAATCTTGTTCAAAACCTGTTGGGACACTATACACGTGCGCATCAAATATCTTTCAAAATTAGTAAAAAGCTGTCAATTGAAAGTATGATAGTCAAAACTAGTATATAAAGCTGCCATCCCTCTCAACCCCCCCCCCCCCCCCCCCCCCAAACCAATGTTGGGGCTGATATATATAACACAGCCCGTTGCTGGACGATGCTTTTATATGGACCAACATTGAGTTTAGGGGGAGGGACCACCGTTTCACAGGACATGCAGGAAGGCAGGAAGTGTCCCAACAGTTTTGAACATGATTGTAGGTCTCTTGGTGAAGTAAACAGTGTAAAAAAATTCAAGAAACTTACTAAAACTCACCTTTTCCCTAAAGATTAGTTCACTTCCTGGCCTACTGGGTTTTTGAATTGTATATATAACTCTGTACTTCATTTCAATCGTATTTTTAAACATTTTGTAATTGTTTATTGTGTACGTTATGTAATACTTTTATAACTGTATGCAACAGTGTCGCGCTCTCTCAAAGCGCTTTTAACTTTGCTTGTATAATGTTGGTGCTTTGCTGCAATGCATCTTTTTAATCATATTTTTAAAATAATTGCTGTTATTTTGTTGTTAAATATTGTAGGCTCTATAAGCACCGGTAAATAAATAATAATAATAATAAGACAAAATTGGTAAATATATTAATTTCACTTAAAGTTGATTTTAAGTGAAAGTTGGTTTTAAAACAATTAATTCAAGCCACCTTATTCATTTCAAGCAGAAAATAGTAATATTTTGGAAATTTGGGTAAAATTTAAATCTTAAAAAAAAAGTGACCCTAATTTGGGTAAAATTTAAATCTTAAAAAAAAAGGTGACCCTAATTGTAAAGATTTTAGAGACGGTGGACTCTCAGGTACAGCCTCCGTAAAACTGCCGTAACTTCTTCATTATTCATTTAATCTATATAAAAGTATACATTTTCTTGAAGGAAAAGGTTCAATAAATCCAACCATGAACATGAAATTGACAATTTTGGAAAAAACTATAAAACACATAAAACACATGTTTTTTTACCCAATTTAGGTTTATGCAAGATAACTCAAAATATATTTTGTCAAATTTTGTCATACTAGTTTTATCATAATCCTAATAAAATTCCCTAGGAGGCGTTTTTTTTATTATTATTATCTTTTTTTTGTTGAATTATAGACCAAAAAGTGCCAAAAAACGTGATTTTTTACCAAAAATGTGATTTCTACGTTTTTTGATATTATTATCAGCATTACAAAAGAATGACGATGATAACAGTATCATGGGCATAACTTGCAGGCCGAGACTCAAGATGGAAAACGGCTACAAACGGCTCCAAAGGATAACTATTTTCACTATCTTTACACGGTATGAAGTAGGCTCACAATATCAAATCGTCCTTTTGTGACGTCAATAATGGACTACGGTAAAAGAGATCATTTCCGTGCAATTAATTGTTTGCTCTTAGCAAATTGTCAATCCACAAATGTTATAGAGGGGGCTCACACTGTTTTACCGCCACAAATCCTTGATGAAAGCTAGTATTAGCCACTTTAAAGGGGCAGTAAAACAATTATCAACCTTATTTCCCGTGCCACGCGTCGCTGCATGTACGCGTCTAGCACAGTGAGCGAGGCCATACGTTGAATCAACCGTAAAACAATTATCAACCATATTTGCCGTGCCAGCCACGCCGCGAGCTCCATGTACTCGTTGAGCACAATGAGCGAGGCCATACGTTGAATCAGCGGGCCGTAAAACAATTAAGACGTACACGAGAATATCTAGGTGCGCCGACTTTCAGTAACTTCGTTTACGCCGGTAAAAAATGACACGCCCATCCAGAAAAGTGCTGTTCTCAACCGACCCGATTGTTATAATATATGCATATGAAAATGCATCGCAGTTGCGATGTTGTAAGAAATTGGCGCATGTGATTGAAGTGCACTGCGCATAAGACGCACGGGGGTATAGATGTTCCATTTGTTCAGGGTGAGTCAGAAAGAACGGGGACATTTCTGGCAACGGTGCAAATACAATACCAGGACTCCTTTAAATCATTACCGTAATAGTGCTCGAAAATCGACCATAGATATTCATATAATTGTTTGCATCGATGTTAGTCCTTTATTTAAAAGCCATTCTGCATTCTCTGCCAATGTTGCGCGCTTTCTTCTGGAAATTATATTCGATAGTGGATTGTCTCTGAAACCTGTACTGAAATTGATGTAACGTTGATTTTATTATTATTTTAAAATAATAGCTAATTAAAACAATCTTTCTATAGACTATTATTGATTTTGAAATACGACTGAAATCTTCGAGGCGCATTTGCCAAAACAGTGCCCGTTCTTTCGGACTCGCCCTGTAGCCTATCCCACGCCATATAAACACACCCAACCCCAACTCCCCCATGCATTTCGTATCTGCACATGGGACAATGACGATACATTTTAGAAAGTGGACAACATTTCCGAAGTTAAACGTAATTTAGTTATTACTGAAAAGAAACTTTTCCTTGAAATATTCTGAACATGGGGGCGGGTGAAAGGAGATCTCTGAAATATCATTGTGCCAAAATCACTAGTTTTGCAATATCTAATTAAATATGCAAATTAGCTATTGAATTATTCAAATCTCCAATTTTCAAATTAGGTGCCAAGATTAGATTCCTAAATACGTTTATAATATGTTTCACCATGTTTGACAAAAGCATATTGCACTACTTTTAAATGGTAAACATGGTAACCATTGATTTGTAATCAAAAATGCAACAATGTATGTTACTTTGTACGATGCACTCATTGTTTTGAAAATCCAAATATACCAATAGATTGGAATGCATAGTACAATATAGAATATCTACCTTTTTTTTAAAAAATTGCCCAAAATAAGGTATTTGGCCAAAAATAGATATTTTGAGCAAAAATTAGGTTTTTTTTAGCAAAATGCGTGAATCTCAATTTATGGAAATAAATTTAGGACAGTACATAAATGGGAATGTACCTGAAGGTCAGGGCTACCATATATGGTAAGGGCATGCCCATACTTGGAATGCATCGCTCAAGGCAGTTGATGTAGGCCTATGTGTGTCCACTGGAGTGGTAGATTTCACGCGCTTAATATATTAACATTTCACTACAATAATTATAATTATATTTAGTGAAAAGATGACATTGATATACAGTATGCCTTCGTTTATTTATAACTAGATGATAGTTTACCTAGAAAATAGACATTGTCTATGTGCAAGTGTGACAAGTTTGTACATCATGACTTGTGCTATGCCTACTATATCAAATTAATGACATTTGGGCATCGATGGGTCCCAATCATTTTGGGACATCCTGTAGTATATTTGAGTAGAAAAAAGGATCCCTTTCAACATAGACAACATTAATGATATACCAGTGAGTCTACGTGTAGTCATCAGTCATAATAAAATAATTAAACAGAGACATTTTAAATTTTATACCAGTAAATCTACGTGTAGTCATTAGCCATAATAAAATAATTAAACAGAAACTTTTTAAATGTTATACTAATAAATTGACTGTGTAGTCATGAGACATACATAATGTTTAAAAACTAGACATTTAGTAGCATTTTACATTTATAACAATAAGTTGATGCACACTTCATTCGAGTTGAGGTCTTTAAAAAGAATGCATTTTAATTTACGACGCCGTACAGTGTAACACTCCCCGAGTGGGTTCCACACCACCAATTAAATTGCCATAGACTTACATGCATAAGAGATCAAATTAAAGTCTGATTTTTTCAGCTATCGAGCGACTGGTTTGTTCTAATCCTTGATTTCTTTGAAGATACTGATGTCTTCCATCAAAAGAACACCCATTTTGGTGGGTTGACCTTCATTTTTTCCGCAACGGGACGTCGAATACTAGTACACTCTCCAAATTGCTGTCTGCTAGCTATATTCGGTGCATTTGTTCTAGAAGAGGTAAAAGAGAAAAGTTGTGTCAAATCTTACTATTACAGAAAATACCAGGGTTCTTTGGTTAAATATTAAGTTTATAGTCTACAAATCACAAATAACACAAATTTCTTTCATATTAAGAGCATTGTATACCTTTTCTGTACATTTAAATTAATGGTTAGAGGTGGGGTCCTTCTTGAATTAAAAACACAGGCTAGTGTTGGGCGCTAGCACAAATTTATTTGGAGGTGTAGAATCTACAGAAAATATTTGTTCAGTAATTGCTCATTACATGTATAAGCTTTTCTCAACTTTTTTTGTCCATTTTGATATGTTAAATTAACTTTTAAGTCCTTTTTTTGACAAGATTTTCATATACAGCCATTATGTCAAAATAGTGATATCTACCGAAGATAGCAAATTTTATAAAATCATGTTTTCATCAATATGGGCTTGTTTTAAAACCTATACCAATAACAGGTGTAAGAATGAAAGATGCCACAAGAAAAGCCAGCTATAGACCCAAATGAAATGTTGGTTCTTCAAAAATAGCATCCGTCTTTAATAAACGTTTTTTGAGCCAACTAAGTGCTGATTTTCATACTATGTTTTAGTTAAAAATCGAGCCAGCCAGCTCAGAGCACAATTGTTGGACGTAATTATTCTCGTCGATGCATTCTGTGTGTTATTAATATCATGTTTATTTAAATATGAAACTCACCTTATCTGCATCAATGCAGGCTTTCAAGCTGGTTCCATCATGCCTTCTTGTTGGTAGTCTTCCTCATAAACTAAGTCACAATCCTTCGAAGAACTCGGGGTGGGGGTAGGGTTCTCTTCAGTAGTATCTTTTCTTTTCATCTTGCAAACCTGTTGATTTTACAATGAAAAAGTAAAAGTAAAATTTTAAAAATATGATGAGGCATAACATTGTCAACTTCAAATTTGCTCAAAAATTATTGGGCTAGCTAGACCAGGCATACAAAAATTAAGGGTAGGGGTTGTGGTTTCCAATAATAAAGGCAGATTAGTGAATATTTACAGAGAGTCCACCTTTTCTCTGTATCAAATTTAATATTTAATGTAAGTTGCTCTGATTTTAAGATGTATTAAGCTTATACTATTATAGCGCCTAGGATGGCTATGCTTATTATGATGACGGAAAGCTGACCATGGGCTAATTTAAGCCAACAATTATCCTTGTACACTGAGCCCATATATAAAATATGTAAAGATATTCCTATATCCTATTTTTAAAATTTGGCAACCCCTATGCGACCATTTGGGGTGGTCATTTTAACCACCATCTTAAATGTGATGTTCAGTAGCAAAATAAAAATGCCAGAGATGAATTTGCAATGGTCATAAACATATATTTAAATATTTTATATTTAAGCTTTTATCTTAATATATATATATGAATTTTCCCAATTTGATCCCTGTTGGTGACCATTTTGTCCGCCATATTTGGGGTGGCTATTTTAACCACCATCTTTAATGTGATGTTCAGTAGCAAAATAAATATGCCAGAGATTAATTTACAATGGTAATAAACATATATTTAAATATTTTATATATAAGCTTTTATCTTCATATAATATATATGAATTTTCCCAATTTGACCACTGTTGGCGACCATGTTGTCCGCCATTTTGTCCACCATCTTGAACATGTGTACCTGAGCAACATAAAAATGCTGGAAATGAATTTACAATGGTCAAAAACATATATTTAGTGATTGTATATATGCTTTTGTCTTATATTTTAGCCGATATAAATGTGAATTTTCTCAATTTGACCACTTTTGCGGTCATTTTGCCCACCATCTTGAATTTGATGTGCATTAGTATCACAAAGTTACTGGAAATTGATGAACAATGGTCAAAAACATATATCTAGTTATGTATGCTTTTATCTTATATATTACCCGGCATATATTAATTTTCTCAACTTGACAACTTTTGGCGGCCATTTTGTTCGACATCTTAAATTTGACATACATTAGCAGCACACAAATGCTGGAAATTAATTTCAAATGGTCAAAAACATATATCTAGTCATTTTATGTATGCTTTTATCATATTATTTAACTGATATATATGACTTTTATTAAATTTACCATTTTTGGCGGCCATATTGGCGGCCATATTGGCGGCCATCTTGGATATCTGGAGAGCCTCGGGTTTTTTCCCTGTTAACATCCCAAATGAGTTTAAGGACCTTAAAATGAAACAAAAAAGTTGTTTTGGTTTAGTACTGAGGGGTGCTTGGGAACCCCCCCCCCCCCCCCCCCTGTATACATACCCACTAAGTCAACGTATGACTGCATTACAGGTTCAATAGATGATCAAGGATTAAATATCTTTTGAAAAGAAGTGCTAATCATCAAATAGTCATAAAATAGTCAAATCATTTATTTAAGACTTCATGCATAATATTACTGGCATGGTAGTCATTTTGACGATGACTTTTGTTGCAATTAAATTGTAACTTCATATACCTTGTTTTTTGTAACTACAAACAAAATCGAATTTAATTACATACAAAGGCGGAAGCCAACGATCAAACCCATATTAATTAGCTGGGGAGCGGAGGCCCATTTTTAGGTTTTTTTGGTCCCGGTGTGCTGGCACAGGGAAACATATGCCAAAATGTTCCTTGAAGTCTGTAGCATACAACCTAGGTGGACATCCTTGCCAACTCGGATGTTAAGTTGACCTTTGACCTCGAGTTAGGGTCAAAGTTCACATGTGTTTCAATGGGACGTCAAAACTTCAATTTAACATGGGAAAATTTTTTGTTCGGCTGACTGTTTAGAACAAAAAGGTCAATCACAAGTTTAATTGTCGATCAATACTTTTTGACCTATGTCCTTTTGAAAATGACATGTCAGCAAAATCGGCCATTTTTTACCGTTTTTCACGAAATTGGCCAAAAATGACATGTAATCATTATTTTCAAAATATTATTGGCCCTTGGATGATCGGAATACATCTAATATTGCTGGTTAATAGACCTACTTTGATTTTAAGACAATTATAAAATCTACCGACAATGCAGTTTCCATAGCAACCACCATTTATGTCTAAATTTCCTCCATTTTGACCCATTTTTGACGTTTTTGTAAGCCATTTAAGTCTGTTGCCATGACAACAGCAAACCATTGATGTTCAAAATTTATCTTAATATCAAGTACATTGATATACCAACCTTAAAACATGGTTTATCACTTCTCAATGAGTTTTTTTTAAAGGAGAAAAAAGTAGAATTTTGGCCGAATTTGTGAAAAATTGCCACAAATTGCCTTTTTTTTCTATGACTTGTCATTTTCAAAAGGTCATAAGTCAAAAAATATTGATCGATGATCAAAGTTATGATGAACTTTTTTGATCTAAACAGTCAGCCTAACAATATGATATACTTGTTGTGGTCAATAATTTGTTTTTAATTTTTTTCCCATGTTAAATTAAAGTTTTAATTTTAACGTCCCATTGAAACACATGTGAACTTTGACCCTAAATCGATATCAAAGGTCAACTTAACATCCGAGTTGGCAAGGATGTCCAACTAGGTTATATAGTACAGACATCAAGGAACATTTTGGTATATGACTCCCTGTGCCAGCAAACCGGGACCGAAAAACCATGCACGCTCCCCAGCTATTTGTATTGGTCACCATTTTTCTGCACTCTCAGCTATAAACAGCTCGTCACCCGAAATCAGAATTTGTTATGGAAAGCCATAATATCAATAACCTTTTAACGATACCTTTACTAGTGATCCTCCCATTCAATCTTTAAAATTATTTTTTAAGAAAAAAAAGCAGAGATGCAAAAAGTAATATTAAGTTACAGATTAATTACCATTTCATATTAAGAACTCTCAGACTCTTAATCAATTCAAATCATTTCTGAAAACATATCTCTTTGAAATGGCATTTTGTAACATTTAATTTTATTTTGTATCTTTAGTTTCCTGGTATATTGTGTCTGTCATATGTTTTGCTCTGTTTTTTGTTGCTTTCTTTTGTTATTTGTAAGCGCTATGGGACTTCGGTGTAAAGCGCTATACAAGAGTCGTTGTATTATTATTAACTAAGAAAGACCATTAAGGTTGTTTAAAAATTAATGAAATATTTATAATAAAAAAATGCACCAAAAATGCACAAAAGTTGGTTTTTTTTTAATAATATATTTAAAATTGTTTACTTTTGATGTCTAAGATTGATTTTAAATGTTAATGCCATACCTTCTTTTCAATTTTAATGATAAATTAGGTATTTTTACCAAATTTTGTTGTACGACGTGCCAATTTCAAAGGAACTTTCTCATTCAAGGAAAAATTTGACGTTTGACCCTAAATCGAGGTCAAAGGTCAACTTAACATCCAAGTTGGCAAGGATGTCCACCTAGGTTGTATACTACAGACATCAAGGAACATTTTGGTATATGACTCCCCGTGCCAGCAGACCGGGACCGAAAAACCATGCGCGCTCCCCAGCTATATGGTTTGATCCCAACTTTTCAGAACAATGTGTTCTGTACAGTTGTAAGCTACACGCATAACATTTATTTGTATCTTTTACGCTTCTAAACACATTAAAAATTGTATTTTAAGTTTGAATTTATTGTATTTTATCAAGAGTGATATAAAATAATCGGCTATTGCAGATAATAATGAACTTGATATAGAGGACATCGGAATTCCAGACTTTTTCCCCACCAATTTTTCAATGGAATTCCATACCTTTTTGGCACATGTTCTTGGAATTCCATACTTTTTTGAAGTTTGATCTGGAATTCCATATACTTTTCATAGAGGGAGTCAAAAAAGAAATTGTATTTTAAGTTTGAATTTATTGTATTTTATCAAGAGTGATATAAAATAATCGGCAAATGCAGATAATAATGAACTTGATATAGAGGACATCGGAATTCCAGACTTTTTTCCCCACCAATTTTTCAATGGAATTCCATGCCTTTTTGGCACATGTTCTTGGAATTCCATACTTTTTTTGAAGTTTGATCTGAAATTCCATACTTTTTTGAAGTTTGATCTGGAATTCCATATACTTTTCATAGAGGGAGTCAAAAAATAAATTAAAAGAATTGTCCTCTATAGGGGGGGGGGGGGGGGGGGTCATTATTATCTGGAATAGCCCAATATGGAACAACTTATTTTATGGGAATCTGTGCACTCAATGTATGCTAAAACTATAATAGGCAATTACGAAAATAGTGCCCTCTTTTGGTAGAATTAAGAAATTCTCCATTCAATTATACAGGGCTTTTAGTCAAACTTTGGGATGAAATTACTCATTTAAAGGGTCAACTACGAACGTGGGATAAGGTTAATTTGTATTAAGGTATGTAGTTGTCTTTTTGGGGTAATAATGTCATGTTCCCACGTGACGGAGAGTACAATAGTGAAAGATACAGAGGAACGTCCCATGTCCTGTGTCCCGACTTTTACAACAACAAAAACCTCAATTACAAGGAACAATGTCAAGCATCCAGAACAGTGATGTTCTATCTCAACCTATCTTTAGTATGAAGATGCATCTTTAGCTGCGATGTCGTTAAAGAAGAAAAACTATTAGGCATCGTGTTGACACCTTGTACAGATATCAAATCCAAATAAAAAATGTTTAACGATGAAAATAACATGTTCCACACAAAAAAACAATATTTGAAAATCAGCGGTTTGAAAGTAGAAAGTCCACGTTTCATGTGCTACAAACTTTTGATTACTATATTGATTGATATTAATGCCTTATTTTAGTAGTTATTAAATTTGATCTAACTATAACTAATAACTAAATAAGAATGAGAATAAAATAGAGTTCATAGCTGTTTTGCTATACGTTTGCGGCGACTCCAATGATGGTTCAGCCTATACATTTTGATACCAATTTCTAATGAGACCAATGTTTAATCTAAACCGAGAAAATCATTTCAAGTTTCACCGTCTCCGAGCCCCTTTAACATGTTTAATGAAGCAGTAAAACAATAATCAACATTATTTGCCGTGCCACGGCGCGCGCACAATAAGCAAGGCCAGATGGTGAGATAGCCGTAAAATAATTAGAAGTGCACGAGAATGTCTACAATGTTAGAAAACAATGTTCGTAAAATTATAAACTATAGTTTTTATTTAGTTAAAAGACGGTAAATCGTTGCAGAGTGTGTCGACATATTTTTGAATATTCAAATAGTTTATACACTGCAAAAAGGTTGCTTAAAATACGTTGCTATAACTTGTACTTTTATCATCCGTTGGTTAACGTGTTGATTAAAATTCATTCAATATGTAGAAAGTTAGGCGTTGTATAAAAGTAAAAAATCCCCAGCGTTGAGCAATTCGTCGAAAACAATGTCCTTAAAATGTTGGTGGAAACTGTTTCTGTTGCTAAAATATGTTGCGTAAAAAATATTCCACTTTGGCAACTGTTGCATGAGCATTGAGGACAATCACGCAACAGTTGATGCAAGTTACGCACATGTGAATTTTAGGCAACTGTTGTCCAAAAAAGCCAATTTTGTGAGCTGTTGCATACTTGAACAACTGTTGAGTGAATATAATTGCCTAACTTTTGAGTAACTAGAATTGTTCAACTGTTGGTGAAAACATGTTATCCAACGGTGTTGGGCAAATTTTACTTAACAGTTGAGCTGTTGTATACTTGAACAACGTTGTGTAAAATGTTGAGTAAATATTTAAGCAACCTTTTTGCAGCGCAGGACCACAATTAGATTTATTCTGTCTTGGCATCCAAAACGGAATGCACTGACACATAGTTTAAAATTGCCATCCTTGTTTGACATATATTTGTTCATGAATACCATTTCAACGGTGGTATAGCGACGTCACTAGCGATGAATATTGAATAGTCGATTTTTATAGCAAAAAAATACACGACATGGACATATACTGAATAGTTCATGTCATGTGATCTATTTTGCACCAAAAGAATCACATATGTATTATATAATATGGACTGTTTATACCTTCATACCCAGATAGCAAGACTACGTTTGGTAAACGTTCACAGTAAAAACACCATTGATAAGAGATGTCAGATATCATGTATAAGCCTATAGTTTAATAACGTGTTAAAATAAATTACAGATTCACTACCGAACGGGAATAGTATATCGTCAGCCTGCTTCGATAATTGCCTAACTCACTTTTCAGCAAAATTGAGTTTTTTGCATAAATCGTGACTTCATTACATTATGCACATGCTGTTATAATACCTAAGTCATTGACCAATCAAAAGTGTTGATAAATGAAGAGATTTGTTGCAAAAAGGCCACCAAACCACTCTAACATGTTACTCATTTTGCATTATTGAATTTGCATTGACAAATCCATGGAATTAATCAAATTATTGTATGGCTGTATTCATCCGTTTCTATATGACTTGGATTAGTGCATCCATGCACGCCAATCCTCAATTGGCGTAATCCTCAATTGGCGTGCATGGATGCACTAATCCAAGTCACATCAACAATACAAGCATCATTCCACATAATGAATATCCATCCATCAATAATGCAAAATGAGTAACAGGTACAAAGGTAACAGGTTTCATACTTTTGTTGTTTTCTAAGAACTAGAAAAAATGAGTTAGGCAATTATCGAAGCAGGCTGACGATATGTAGCTCTGCTGCATCGCCTAGAATTCCCATTTCAAGTTACCGGTTCACTACCGGGAGGTAGTGATGTATGTAGCTCTGCTGCATCGACCAGAATTCACATTATTTGCCTACCCCGTGTTGCTATACAAAAATGCTCAATATATAATGAAAACAATTCACAAATTAAGCAACAGTCACAAAATGCCCAACAAATGGTTAATTAATAATACCCAACTGTTGTGTAATTAAAATTGTGCAACTGCTGAGTAACTGGAATTGTTCAACTGTTGGTGAAAACATGTTATCCAACGATTTTACGCAACTGTTGAGCGGTTGCATACTTCAACAACGTTGTGTAAAATATTGAGTAAATATTTAAGCAACCTTTTTGCAGTGTAGTCTTTTTTTAAAATTCATTTTTATTTATTCTTTTTCTTTAGTTCTTTTTCTTTTTTATAATGCAAATAAACAAAGCAACATGCTATGACGTCATGCTAATTAATGTTCATAACACCAAAACACCAATGGTAGTTCTTCAATTAACTGTATCAATATATTTCATCATACCATACTTGTGGCGTGGGCATTTGATGCTATCTACTCTATATAGTGGTTGTTGCTATCTACTGTAGATAGCAGTTAGGGCCTATTTGCTATACAGTATGTACATGACTTAAATATTACTCACGAGTTCGCACTTTAGTTTGTATCAAGTTTTAAATTATAGTGATTGTTATTAATACCATAATATTACACGTGTGTTCCATCTGTATTACCGTTACCTGTACATACGAATTGCGCCATTTGAAATATGTTGAAAATTTGAGCGAATTTTGGTTTATATTAATTGTTCTGATTACATATTTTATAAGCAACGATATGTGAAACTCTCATCGAAATCGATCGATTGGTTCTCAATTTATGATGTAAAACGTGAGGCATGACAGCGCGTGTTTTCAATAACTCAGACAATGTCAGAAAAAAAGTGTTCGAACCCTTAGGCCTAATGTAAAGTCATCCCCCTTTCCCCCTGATCAATGTTTCCAGAAGGATAGAAATGATTAGGCCTACAATATGTTGTGTAAAAGTGTAAAAGGAGCTCTTCCAAGTTACAATAAGTTTTTCACAGACACACTGAGAACATATAAATCCATCGACTTGTATTTGTATATTTAATCGGTTGTCACACCCGGTACAGGAATGAATCCAGAAACCTAACTTGTAAAGGGGAGGTTTTAATAATTATTTATTACTTCATGAATAATCGCGATAGCTGCGTACCAAGTGCCTTCCAATAAAATCAATCGTTAGATGAGAACACGCACGCCGAGCGCAGGTTACTAATAATTGCCCGGAAGTACAGCGCCAAAGTGTTCGATTGACCGACCAATGAAATTAAAGCCTCACGCCCCTAAACTGAATATTCAATGAGTTATGAAGAAACACGATTAAAGCTTATTTCTGATTGGTTGAATAATAAAATGTTAATGAGGGGATGACCCACTTATAAAACTCGCCCATTGCTTGTGTGGTAGATTTCGATCACGACAGGAGCATGCGCAGATGCGATTTTTGTGTAAGTGGTCTGTGATTTTGTCAATATTATATTTTTACTGTGATTTGTCGATCTGCATTAAATGCAAAAAGTAACAACGCCCCCGGCTGGACTCGAACCACCAACCTTTCGGTTAACAGCCGAACGCGCTAACCAATTGCGCCACGGAGGTGATTATTTACTAGGCTGTTTTGGTTTGTCATGTTCACCCGTACACTTCCCCGTACACTTTCTTGCAAAGTCGGGCATCGTTTTTTCTCAAATGTTGCTTGCATATTGCCTTTGCTGTCGCCTTTAATACATGTGCTGTCACTTGAACTTGGAACCAACGTTTAATTTGAACTGTCTATTTTCAATAAAAAAATACTCCAATACGGGAAAAAAATCAGAAAAGCTCACAGACAACAAATAAGAACATCATTTTACTCGACCTAGAATTTCAATCAACGGATTTCAATCATCGGCAAAACCCGATGATGTGAGTGACGTCATTTAATGAGCTCATTAGCATAATTTATGTCCGTGAAATATACAATAGGGTTTTGGTAGTGTGACCCGACTTGGACTGTTTCAATAACTAAGAAGGGGTGGACAAAATAATAAACAGAAAACTAATAATTATTAGCGCGATTATTATTATTCTCTGAGTGGAAGGGGAGGGAGGGCAAGGACTTGGAATAATATGCAGGGAGTGTCAGACCAAAATTGGCCTGATTTTACTTGAAAACATGGGGAGGCAGGGCTTCAACTCTTAAAACCGCATGTGGGTGCACCATTGCACTAATCACGAATATCATTGTTTTCATTTCCACGTCTGCGCAGTGTCAATTTCGCTCATATCCACAAAACACTAAACGGGGCGTTTTAAATTAATAACTGGAGCTGTAGAAAATCATTAGGTATATTAAAGTAAGACGAAATGGTTCTGAAGATCACTTCTGATGTTGTATCCCAATCAGATCGACGTGTAATTTAGGATTTGAAGATGAATGTTTCAGTTCTACTACTTGGTGCGCTTGTGATGGCTACATTGGCTGATGCTGCACCCTCGGTAAGTGTCTTAAAACTAGGATGGTTGAAAAAAATCTTCTATTTAATTTGGGATTGGTTTTTTAGTTCAAGTTGCCAAATTTTCAACATTCTAGTCTAACATTTACATGTTGCATTGCCACTACTGAAATACTGACACCACATAGTGGCCATTAAAATGATTTTTTGTTGCTTTGTAATAACAATTACTACTCAAACGAACACGAATATGTTACAAATCGAAAGTAAGACTGTAACGAATGGAAAGGTCACAAATCTGAAACGCTTTAAACACCAAATTTAGAGTTTCTATGAATTACGCGAACAGGCATATAAAAGGCCTATCGCTTTAGGCAAGATGAGTTCACATTGCTCAAAGGTGACCAAATGATTTCCTACTCGACGACACCCAATATTTTTCTCTTATATGCACACTCAATTAGCGGCGTGAATGTAGAAGGTCCAGGTTTCAAATTTGTATTGATTGTTATTGATTAATATTGATAACTTATTAATTTTACAACAATTTTTTTTTTTTAATAATTTCAAATTATTTGTACTATAACATTTTATTTAAAAAAATATTTCTTCGAACTTATTTTAGGGTATTTTCCCTGTTGCATAATATTCGATATTAACCCTTAACTCCAGGGCGTGGTTTTGTGAATTAAACTACCGGTATTAGGGGAGAAAACGAGTCAAATTGAGGGGAAAATCGGTTTCCGCATGCGCCGGGGATTGAACCCGGGCCAGCGTGCGTGCAAGTCTGATGCTCTATCGAGCCAGATTCAAAAAGTGGTACGAGATTGACCGGGCGATCGCGCGACAAAAGATTGTGTAGCACTGTCGAAGTGTGTAATGTCTAGGCGCGTTATGGGTTAACAGCACATGATAAAAGGTGCCTTGGGATCCTGGCTTTTATTTCTTTATTCATTGTCAGACCCTTAAATGCAATCCTTATCATACTTAAATATGCCATTACTTTGTTACCGTACTAGTTTATATACTCGTTTTGTGCACTTTATTCGTGTTAATTATAGGGGCAATCAAGTGTGGTGCAATAGGCGTGCTCGTTTATAGATCAAACTGGCCAGGGAAAAAATCATGACAAACCTCATAAGGCTGACTAGAACATAATTATATACGGTATGCAAGTTATGAGGTAGGAGTAGAACTTATTGAATGACACCTGGTAATAGTTGCTGTTTGTCTGTTTCCTCTCCATGTTTCAAGGAATTCCAGTCAATTTTCATTTCACACCTATTTTTACCCCATGTCATACTTTTATTCACATACAGTTGTTTGGTCAAAGAGATGCATTTGCTGAGGAAGAAGATCTTCTTGATGACATGATTTTTACCCCAGCTCAGAGAGCAGCGATAGACCTTTATAACCAACAATATGAGGCGTTAAGCGGCGTTAACGATACAACTAAAAGAAAGTCAATATCCTCCACAGATTATCTTGGTGCGGACCGTTGGACAGATGGAAAGATTCCATATATCATAGATGTAGAATGTAAGAATGTAATTATTTTCATTATACAATCATTATTAGCAGTAGCAATGTCTGTATATGAAGAGCTTTTTTGCACAAGGGCTTACAGACCACTCCTACATGTTACTCATTTTGCATTATTAATTAATCAAATTATTGTATTGCTGTCTTCATGACAAAAAAGTAACTATACAGGTAATAAATGGGCTTCTAACTCTAAAAATATGTATCCTACCTAAAAATATGAAAAATTTGTCTTCTTTAATATGAGATATTGTATGCTGGGATCGGGTGATTCCTGAGGAAGTGACACTCCAAAATGTAAGATAAAGTCCGATTTTTATTTTCTACACGCGGACCCATCTACGGGTAACTTATCGATTACCGGTAGTCATGGTAGTGCAATTGGGGGATGCATGCTCAGGTTGGATAGTCGGCCGTATTGTTCCGGTAGATCAATACGCCACACACACGCCAACTGTCATATTCTCCCCCGTGTTGAAATGTAAAATGTGAAAATGAAATTGTGACTTTACCTTTCGTTTTAGATTGTCACCTCTTCAATATTCAACTGATCATAGCGTGCAATATCTCATATTGAAGAAGATAAATTTCTCAACAACTTTATAATTTAGTATTTTTAAGTAGGCTATATATGTTTAGAGTTAAAAGTCGTTGTATTACCTGTATAGTTACTTTTTTGATGACTGTAGTGCATCCACTTGAGGTACCCTGAAATGTAAATCTCAACCCTGAAATGTGTTTCTGCCTATTTTTGTATAATACATACAATATTAAAGCTCGTCAACTTTTAGTTTGTGACGTAATCGATGTAATGTTTTTCAAGGCCAAGGGGAAAACATGCATGAAACAAGTTTGGGTATATTAACGCGATATTGAATAGACTTTAAAAACTTAAAATAGTAATTATATTACTTAGTTCTGTGGCGCAAGATATGTTCCATTTAGACGTTATAGGCTACAATGCAGTGCATGAGTCCAAACATGCCATTTTTGTTGTTGCTCATAAATTCAGCATATACGAAGAGGTCACCGTTGATTATTTTTTGTTTATTTGACCTAGGTCAACACTTCCGCAATATTACTTTTGTCATTTGAACTTATTTACAATTTGACCTATTTTGAACTTTGACCACATAACTGTTGGGCGTACGAAAAAGGGAGTTTTTTCATGTTTGAGGACAATCGGGCAACTTTTGAAATTTGACCCCAGATGACCTTTGACCTTGGAAGACTTGAATGTGTTACCAAGGATTACAACTATAGAGATTAATCATTGGGCCTCTCAATATCGCGTTATACCCAAACTTGTTTCATGCATGTTTTTGGACAAAACATGCATTTCCCCTTGGCCTTGAAAAACATTACATCGATTACGTCACAAACTCAAATGTGGCCCTTTTGTTGCATAACATTTTGCTGGGCAGCTTAAGCAAACAAATGATCCTTTTTTTCTTTTTTCTTTTTTCTTACAATTTTTGGTTTGCAACATATTATATCAAAATACATATTAAGCTAACTTAAAAGATACCTGTAATGATATATTACAAATTAATATTAACACTAAAGACGATGTACATTTAACCATTGAAAAAATAGCAAGACAAAACAAGACAATACATGACATGACCTGACACGATACAACACGACACGACACTGCACAACACGGCATGGCACGGCATGGCACTACATGACATGACATGACACGACACGCAACACCATGACCTGACATGACATGACATGACACGACATGACACAACACGACACGACACGACATGCCACGACATGACACGCCACGATACGACATGCCACGACATGACCCGCCACAACATGACCTACCACGACACGACACGACAAGACAAGACAAGACAAGACACGACAACATGAGTACTTTCAATGTACAATCATACTATCTTATATGTTAATATTTAGAAGTTGCAAGTTCATCATCAAATAAATCCTTTCCATGTGTTTTTAAAATTGCTTACTTGATTTGTTTTGTAGAAATAGCTTTTTTCATCTTTGATATTTGAGTCAATGATACTTTTTAATATCTCAATATCAGGTTTACTTTTGATAAACCTATTTTGAAACACATGATACTTAGTACAGTATAACACATAATTAATCACTACATATTTTGAGTGGTTCGAAAAACCTAAAAAGACATCCTTACAATCAACTTGTATGTTGATTTTCAGTGTATCATTTATCCATAATGCAACATTTTCCCAAAAGCTATTTATTATAGGATCCTTAATATCACACCATGGTGGCTAAATTCGAGGCCACATTTGCACTTTTCAACAACAAAAAACAGCGGTGCGATTATTTTTTCCAGGTGTATATATTGAAACTAAATTATTCAAGTACGTTTTTAATATTGTATGATCAGTCATTAACAGTTTATTGCATTTGGTTGACAACGTACCTCACACGCATACATTAACCTTGAATTATCATGAACCAGAATATGTCAACCATCGTCTGATTTGTCTTAAAAGTAGAATGCCGCCCTCTATTTATATGATGAATTTGAATGATGCCTTATGATGCCTGTAATGTTCTGAAAATACAGCAGGCCATTTTGTTTCCTTCAGAAAATGCAACGAGCGCTAAAAGAGTTCCACTCTAGACAGGTTACCTTATTTGCCATGTTTCAGTATAGCCGTGTTAAATACAATGCGCACTAGCGAATGAAATAAGCCATGCTATTAGTAGGTATAGCACACTAAGATTTCAAATATATTGGAATTCAACAACAAAACAGATTTCATCTTAAAGATTTTGGCAACAGATCTAATTTGGTGCAAGAATCATGTTAATCGAGTAATGCGTTATGGTGATATGGCCATTTGAAAATCTCCTAAGTAGTCGAAAACCTTCCACGAAATGCCATTTTGAGCCACAATTTTTTGTTGTTGTCAATGTTGAACCTCTTGATTTTAATATCCATGTTCTTAAAATGACTAAAAAACGTGCACTCCTCACATGTTTATCACCTGATGGGAAATCAGAAGTGTATTTTATTCCATATCAGGTTCCTGAAAATGCACTATATTTGAAACAATTCAATCTGGAATGTGGAAATTACGAAGTCTAGCTAGTTAAATATACGTAAACTAATTATCTCAAGTTCTGTAGGTAGTAGTAAACTAATGACATTTGGTATGATGGATAACTGTGCTAAGATGTATCTTTTAAACTGACAATCAGTTTGATATCTTATCAAATATGCAAATTAGCTAATCAATTATTCAAATCTCAAAAATACAAATTAGGTACCTTACGCCCTATTTTTTTGACATGATTTACATTCATAAATGCATTCACAATATGTGTCACCGTGTTTAACAAAAGTATATTGTATTACTTTTTAATTGTAACCATGGTAACCATTGATTTGTATCAAATTATGCATAAATGTCCCGATAAATGTCAAAATACGCATGCGCTACACTCACTGTTTTGAAAATCCAATTATACTAATAGATTCCCAGGAATGTGTAGTACACAATAGACTATCTACTTTTTAAAATGTGCCCAAAAATAAGGAATTTTGCCTAAAAATGAGGTATTTTGCCCAAAAATGAGGTATTTTGAGCAAAACATGTGGATTCGTTTAAAACAGTCTAATCTCGAGTTATGGAAATAAATCTAAAATAGTACATGTATGTGGATGTAGTTGAAGAGCAGGGCTTTCATATATGGTAAGGGCATTTCCATACATGCTATGTAGCACTTGCGGAGAATGCATTTTTTACAGGGGTGTTTATATGAAATGAGGCAGCTGATTTATATGTGTGCACTCAATGGGAAAAGTAATAGATTTCACGCGCTGTATTAAAACCACTGAAATACAATATGTTATTTAAAATATTTCTAGGAGGGTTAATAAATTGACACTCCTCCACAATGTCAAGAACATAACTAACTTATATAAAGTGAAAAGATCATATTTTTATATACCTTCGTTTTGTTTATAAATTAGATTTAAAGTTTACCTAAAAACAGACATTTCTCAATTGTTCACGAAATGTGTGTGTGGCAGGTGCGTGCGGCGTGACTTGTGCTATGCCTAACTCTTGATGTAAAGGGTTCGACAAAAGAAATTAGGCTATACCACTTTGTTTATGTCATTTTGAGTAACATTCAATTTTGTTTTGACCAAACAGGCTAGATAGGCATTTAGATGAATCTTTTAGGCATGATTTGATACGAAATTTGCCCCCTAACAACAAAGATAAACCATGATTAGCACCATTTAAAGAAAATTAGTCACTTTTCAAAAGTCACATTTTCAATACACTACACGGGAAGAAAAGACCACATGTTACCTGTTCATAATCAAATAGCCCGCTCGCTCAGGCACAACCCAACGCAGTGATCAATATCCATTTCATTCCCGGCCATTCAAAGTGCCACGCACAGCATTTTCTCGCGGTTTGCGTGCATTGAAAATGTGACTTTTGAAAAGTGACCTTTAAATGGTCCTAATCATGGTTTATCTTTGTTGATAGGAGGGCAAATTTGGTATCAAATTTTGCCTAAAAGATTCATCTATTAAAATGCCTATCTAAAATTGAATGTTACTCAAAATGACATAAACAAAGTGGTATACTTTCTTTTGTTGAACCCTTTATTAGTGGAGAAGTAGAAATGTATTCTTGATGTACGAAAATCACACATCTCCTTTCTTTCTGTCCGTCAATCATGTGACGATCTAATACTTCTATAAGTATTTATAGTATTATTTCTTTTTCTTTTATGTTCCTAGTATAATATTCTCCAATGTCGCTCATCTTAGCATTTTAACCTCTGTCCTGACTATAGGATCGATTCTTTTCTATTTATTACGGTTTGACATGGGATGAACGATTTGTTGTGATTTGTTGGACTTTAATTTCAATTTGTTTTTAGTTGGTGACGCTACATCTAATGACATCTATGTGGCCATTAAACATTGGATTGACAGCACAAACCTCAAGTTCGTCCGGAGAACCAGTGAAAAGAACTACGTGAAGTACACTCTCTCTACAGCCATGTAAGTCATCGCACTAAGGGCATTTCTAAGGCTCACGCATACTTTATATTTTACTTTAGTGCGGCGTAAGAAGATTTTTAATTAAGATACTCTCTGAAGACGTTTCTAAGCCATTCCAGACCTCATTAACACATATTTTTATAAAATATAACTGTTCCCATCTCTTTTTCGTTTTTAGGATATTTTTTTTTAAAACATGAGATGGGCTCTGTGAAATGTTTATTTTAACACTACCATAGTAGAAACAAATCACATTTGTTGAACTGTGTTTAACATCTGTTTGTATGTGACTGTAAAATGAACGCCTAACCAAATCTGACGCTGTCTGCATCCATTATATGGTGATGCATGGTACACTCTTAAAAACAAACAACAAATGTGTAGAAATCAAATATTAAATGTTCGCTATAATTACTTTTTGTTAAAGTAGGCCTATATAATATTTTTTGTTATTATGGACACTAGCGAACGATGTTGGCATTTCTTTTCACATGGAATAAAGATGTGCGCTGTTGTGCTGTGGATTTCAACTTATACTGTTTGGTGGTTAAAGTAAAAATTTGAACTCTAAAAGTGTTTGAACTCATACTCATACTCTTACTCATACATTGTTTTGTTATTTTGTTAAGTGGTTGCGGCAATTCTGGAATAGGAATGATGGGAGGCGAGAGTTCCATCAAGTTAAAGACATCATCTACATGCCTTACAAAAGTAAGTAGACCAGTAATGCCTGTCTCAATATCAGCAGGCATAGCACAAGTCATGCTGTACAAACCTTCCACATGCACACATTTCGTGCACATTTAACAAATGTCCCTTTTTAGGTTAACTCAAATCTAATCTTTAAACAAACGAAGGAATATACAAATGTGATCTTTTCACTTTATATAATCTAGTTAGGTTAGGTTAGGTATTGAGCACTATCCGTCATATATTGATATTCTTGTTTTGTATGTCCTCTAATATGTAAAACCACCAAAATGTCCGGCTGACAACTCAATGTAGAAATATAGATGTTGAAACTTTGCCGATATTTGAGTTCCAGAGCCTCCAAAGTCGAAGGTGTACTTTGAGCACGTCCTCAAAAATGGCGATGTTTATAAAGTATGATATCTGTGCACTCGCAATGAGCTATTCCAGATAATATGTGCACACACCCCCTATAGAGGGGTTCGGATTTTTGCACTTTTTAGGTTCGAATGATCATTATCCAGCCTTTTTCTGTTCCAGTGATCACTGGAAATCCAGGCACTATCTATCTTACATAAACTCTCCCTAGAGGGGTGGGGGTGGGGGTGGGGGAGGGGTGGGGGGAGGGTAGGTTAAACAAAAATCGCACGGTCAAAAAATTTCACACAGTAAAAAAAAATCGCACACTCACAAAATCGCATCGTCACAAAATCTCAGAGTCAAAAAGACAGCGCAGTAAACAATTAATGGACAATTATGACAGTTTTCATCATATTTCTCTATAAGATTTCCTTTTTTTACCAATCTGATCTGGTGCATAAATTTGTCGACTGCATGTACAAATTTGCCCTCTATTTGTCTATTTGGATTACACCCACTCCCCATACAAAAAAAACACTCTAGCGACGGCCCACGGACTGGCAGTAGTTTCCCCCGAATGATCATTTCCCCCCGACTGATAGACTAAACAGGGGGTGGAGGGGGCTAAGCCCACCCCCCACACGAAAATCGAGTTAATTAACGAACGTAATTTTTTAACTTGACCTTGACCTATAATTCAACTGAATTATAATCGCTGAGTGACCGAGTCTAACAGGCTGTAAAAGTGCATTCACACCAATACGTCTTTGTCTACAGAAAACAGAAAGCCTTCCCCGTTGAATCGTTAGTTAATTCATACTATTTACCCAGAAATTAAAACCACCGATAATTCGCACAGGAGCGTGAAATTATGTTTGAATTTGCCCCTGCTTGTGTCAGGTGGAATATGTTAATCACATAAAGTGTTCCAAATTTGTTCAAGGGATCTTGAATAAAAGGTGGGTCACTGACTGAGTGTGCGGACATATATCCTGATTGGGGACAAAAGTTTGGGTATTTTGAACTAATTCGCAAGATCACAGAGGCCGTATCGATCGGTAAATTAAAAAAGAACGGTTAACAACTCGTCGCTGTTCTGACATACCGGCACATCACGAAAAACAGCGTTTTGAGAAAATCGTGTTTGAAAATTTTCCAATTTTTAAAGACTTGTTAAAGAGCATTTACATCAAATGTCACTATCATTGTCAAAGAACACTAATAGATATATACTTATGTTTGTTATGAGCATGTTACAACAACAAATTGCAATTATTAATTAGGAGTAATTATGTCATAAAGTCATGTGCCGGTAAGTCAGACAGTCCTACAGCGATATGCCAGTGATATGCCGGTATGTAGTTACACGGTGGTCTATGGCAGAATATCGTGATGTGCCGGTATGTCAGAATACAAAATGAGGTTTTCATGCCGGTATTATGTTAAAACCCTGGCATATGACACTAATTAGTGCGGTATCTCATTAATTAATTACCTTTTTGTCTCAATTTTTTTTGAGAATAAAGAGTTTCACTTGTAGATCATAAAATGCAACTTAACTCATTTTGCCCAAAATGGCACATGTGCCGGTATGTCAGAACAGCGACGAACTTATTAGAGAACACTGCTAACATATTTATTACGTTACTTTTTGATGATACGTTTAGAATAGATAAAAAAAACATGTATAAATATGTTCCCTCTTTATGGACTATATCTATCAGTTATATTTTTGTTTCCTCCTTTAGATTTTTGGAAATGCGGCGCACGAGACTGGACATGCTATCGGGTTTGTTCACGAGCAATGCAGAAGTGATCGAGATGATTACATAACCGTACATATGGAGAATGTGATAAAAGGAACGGAGGGTAACTTTGAAAAATTTATTACTGATAATTACGAGATACTGTACGACTATGGATCCCTGATGCACTACCCAGGAGATGTAAGTTATTAAAATTCAGCTGAAGTCAATAGCAAAAAGTTATGTCAGGGTTGGGAGGATTGTGTATTGTGGTATTGTAGAGGGATGTGTAATGGGGAGGATTGATAAGTAGCTTTTCATCTGGTAAACCGTTATACTTTTAAGTATTTAAAAATATCCAGGTAGTCGCATATTATATAGTCACTATACCTTTTAAAGGGGCATTGAGAGATTGAAAAAAAAAGAAGATTATTAATGTATTAGAAAAGGGTTAAATAATGGCGCTATACAGACATTCGGTTGAAACAATTTATGTGGTGAGGGGTGCTGATTTAAGGCTGACGGTTTTCAGATGGTTAGTATATGCCTAAGTATTACGTAGGTACCAACAAAAGCTGAATTCCAGTAAAATGGAGAGCGCACCCCAATACAGATCTTTCAGCGCCCCTTTAAATCGGGGCGACCCTCCCTTAAACTACTTTATAGCGCCCAAAGCTGTCCAAAAATGACATATTAAGTTGCTGTCTTGTCAACTCAGACATTTGTTGACGATTTAAGAGTGAATTTTTTCTAGATTGACAAACTTTTGGACACACATTTTTTAGATTTTGCCTAAAGTTTGGGATGTGAAAGACATTTAGTAGTTATGTAAAAATATGGTATTAAAAAATTCAGCAACCCTCTGTTGCCATGGTAACGAGCCTATCTTGTTTTAGGTCATTTTAGGGGAAAATTCTCCTAATTATACTGATTTTAGCAACAAAAAAAGTCAAAGTTTGGCAGAACCCTACACCAAGCTGGTACATTTTTTGCCCAAACTGACTTCATGAATGAGTTGCCCTATCTCTGGTCTAACAAACAACTGATTTAAATAAGTCAGTGTTGCCATATTGATACCCTGTTGCCATGTTCAAATATCACATTTTGAGGAAGTTGAAAAAGTCAGATATTTCTAACCGACTTCAGGTAGCTACAGTTCCCCTCGAGGTGCTTTGTTTTTCTTTGTGCTTTGATTTTATAACAAGGACCTAATACCCTTTGAGTTAATTCCAGAAAAAAAATGGGGAAACCCGGCACTTACGAATCACATGACCTGAAGTCACATGATCCAATTTACGGGAAATTGCATAGCCGGGTATATATGGGGGTTACCGTGCACCCCCAGGACTCCCCCAAACAACTTTTTTTTAACTTCCTTTCACTGTTCTAATACATATTCAGTATGTCACCAACATGATTTTAGTATGCTAAGGGGTTATTCAAGATGGCGTCGAAGATGGCCGCCAAAAGGTCAAATTTCCTAAAATGACATTATATCAATCGTAATCGGGATCAAAATGTATGGTGAAAGTATAGTTTTAATAGTGGGACGTAAGTATTAGACCACTAGGAACTCATATCGAGTACTTTTGCTTCGTTAACATACCTAAATCCAAGATGGCCGCCAAAATGGCTGCCAAAAATGCTAAAATTCCATACATTTGGCATATATCAGCCCAACATGTATGATCAGAGTATAGTTTTAACAATGGGATGTATGTGTTAGACCTCTAGAAGCTCACATGCGGCATTTTTGTTTTGTTTACAAATCTTAAATCCAAAATGGCCGCGAGAATGATGGCCAAAATTGGTCATAAGTCCATAAAATGACATAATACTATCAAAATGAATGATGAAAATATAGTTTTTAACAATGGGATGTATTTATTATATCACTAGTAACTCATTTTTAGTATTTTTGCTTTGTTAACATACTTGAAATCCAAAATGGCTGCCAAAATGAGTCCCAAAATGGCTGCTAAAATTGTCAAATTCCATATATTATAAGGATAATAACAACCAGGATGTATGATGAAAATATAGTTTTAACAATGGGATATATGTATTGTATTAGACCACAAGTACCTCATATCCAGTGTTTTTGCTTTGTTAACATACTTAAATCCAAAATGGTTGCCAAAATGGGTCCCAAAATGGCTGCAAAAATTGTCAAATTCCATAAGATAGGATACTATCAACCAGAATGTACGATGAAAATATAGTTTTAACAACGGGATGTATGTATTAGACCACTAGTAACTACTATCCAGTATTTTTGCTTTGTAATAACATACTTTAAATCCAAAATGGTCGCCAGAATGCTGGCCAAAATTGGTCAAAATTCCCTAAATTGACATAATATTAACCAAGATGTATGATGAAAATATGGTTTTTAACAATAAGATGTATGTATTATTTCACTAGTAACTCAAATCCAGTATTTATGCTTTGTTAACATACTTAAAATACAAAATGGCTGCCAAAATGGGTCCCAAAATGACTGCAATTTTTTTCAAATTCCATAAAATAGGATGATATCAACCAGAATGTACGATGAAAATATAAAGTTTTAACAATGGGATGTATGTATTAGACCACAAGTTACTGCTATTCAGTATTTTTGCTTTGTAGTACTTCAAATCCAAAATTGCCACCAAAATGGTTGTTGTAAATGTAAAAATAGTCTATAAGTGTGTATTTTTGTATCACATTCACCAAATGATATATTCTATTATGACACTAACAATAAATTAATACTGCTTCTCAGGTATTTTAACCTTTGGCCAACATCTTAGATGTTTTAAAATACTCAAACTAGATACAGCCCCTAGGCTTTATCATATATTATAGTGAATGTTGTCCCATTAGATTTGGGGTATTGGTATTACATATAGTATGGTCATTTGCAATACAACACAATTTGTTTAGGTCATTTAACATCAACTTAACCATCTGGCAGCCATTTTGGAAACTGAAACAGAATAAAAATTGTCACAGAGGTGGGTCTTATATCTAAATGCAATAGCTTAGCAGTTTAGAACATACTATTTGGCGAATGTAAAGCAAAATACACACTCATTTTGGAAACCATTTTGGATTTTAAGTTTGTTATCAAAGCATAGATACTGGATATTAGTTACTTGTGGTCCAATACATACATATATACAATCCATTGTTAAAACTATATTGTCGTCATACATTCTGGTCATTATTATTCTTATCTTATGGAATTTAACAATTTAAGCAGCCATTCTGGGACTCATATTGGCAGCCATTTTGGATTTTAAGCATGTTAGCAAAGCAAAAAAACTGGATATGAGTTAATAGTGATATAATAAAAAAAAATACATCTCATTGTTAAAAACTATATTTTCATCATTAATTTTATTAATATTATGTCATTTTACCAATTTTGGCCATCATTCTGGCGGCCATTTTGGATTTAAGATTTGTAAACAAAGCAAAAATGCAGCATATGAGCTTCTAGGGTCTAACACATACATCCCATTGTTAAAACTATACTCTGATCATGCATGCTGGGCTGATAAATGCCAAATTTGTAATTTTAGCATTTTTGGCAGCCATTTTGGTGGCCATCTTGGAGTTAGGTATGTTAAAAAAGCAAATGTAATCGATATGAGTGTCTAGTGGTCTAATACATACGTCCCACTATTAAAACTATACTTTCACAATATATGTTGATCCTGATTTTGATTGATATAATGTCATTTCAGGAAATTTGACCTTTTGGCGGCCATTTTCGACGCCATCTTTAATAACCCCTTAGCATACCCAAATCATTTTGGTAACATACTGAATATGTTTTAGAACAGTGAAAGGAAGTTTTAAAAAATTGTTTGGGGGAGTCCCGGGGGTGCACGGTAACCCCCCATATATACCCGGCTATGCAATTTCCTGTGAAATGGATCATGTGACTTCAGGTCACGTGATACGCAAGTGCCGGGTTTCCCCATTTTTGTTCTGGAATTAACTCAAAGGGTATTAGGTCTTTGTTATAAAAACAAAGTACAAAGAAAAACAAATCACCTCGAGGGGAACTGTAGCTACCCAAAGTCGGTTAGTTATATCTGACTTTTTCAAGTTCCTCAAAATGTGATATTTGAACATGGCAACAGGGTATCAATATGGCAACACTGACTTATTTAAATCAGTTGTTTGTTAGACCAGAGATAGGGCAACTCATTCATGAAGTCAGTTTGGGCAAAAAATGTACCAGCTTGGTGTAGGGTTCTGCCAAACTTTGACTTTTTTTGTTGCTGAAATCAGTATAATTAGGAGAATTTTCCCCTAAAATGACCTAAAACAAGATAGGCTCGTTACCATGGCAACAAAGGGTTGCTGAATTTTTTAATACCATATTTTTACATAACTACTAAATGTCTTTCACCTCCCAAACTTTAGGCAAAATCTAAAAAATGTGTGTCCAAAAGTTTGTCAATCTAGAAAAAATTCACTCTTAAACCTCCTAATTTTAAAAGTATGGGTCGGTCGATCCCGTTAGAACAAGAAATAAAATAAATTAGTACTTTAACAATAAATATTATTAATTAATTAATATTTCACGCTGTAAGCATGGGTGGCAAAAGATTCTCAAGACAACCTCTGAACGCGTATGAAGCCAAAACTTACCATAATCGGGCGGATTTCGCGCGTATTTCTCATAATTTGACACCCTAAACGCATAAGATAGCGACATGATTTCACGTTACTCGCGTAGCGCGCCTAATCACAAAAACAAACACAAATAACGCGTTTTCTTCGTCACGCTGCTTACAGTAAAACAATTATCTACACCCCCCCCCCCCCCCCCGATTTTATAGTACAATAGAACATTCTCGTTGGTGATAAATCATTTGGATGCTTACAATTCCAATTTAAGACATGAATATCCGCATTGCTAAATAACAGTTTCATACAACCTAGTTTCATGAAGTTCTCATAAACATTTCTTCAATTGCGCAATAGAGATCATCCATGTAGTCATGCGCAATTGAATACCAAGGAGAAGCATACCCGGCCTGTTCTGCATTCAATTGAATCGGTGCTACAAATCGACCTACATGTCATGAAACGGGTGTGGGGGAAAAGTGACTTTAGTTCCCAGATTCTGGACTAAACTGATCGTATCGGGTGATACTGGAACACAATGATGTACCAATATCGTATAGATGAGGTGACCGTTGTTTACATCAGTAGTGTTTACAAATTGATTAGCGCCTGGTCTAAAGACATGCTAGAGGTACTAGTCCATGACTACTGCATACATATTATTCGAAAGCAAAACACACATCACTGAGCGCCAATTGTATGGTGCGTAGGCCTACGCATACTGCCGGGCAACCAGATTTAGTGCCTGGTCTCTCACTGTGCTTAGGGATGCAGACCATGACTACTGCACTATTACACCGTAAGCATTGTAAGTAATGATCAATCAAGTGTGAATTAAAGCACATTCCCTATAGGTGCGCACGCATACTGCCGGACACTACGTCACCGGTCACACCATCTATACTAGGACAAATCGTGCGATACTGGTATACCAGTATCTGGGAGCTAAAGTACACTTTTTCCCAGGGGTGAATTCTCTCTGAAAATCTTGAATCTATGTATATACCAGTATCGTTCAATTCTGGGGCATATCACTACTGGTATTAACATGTGTACCAGTATCGTCCGATACACAGTTTATATTACCGACAAGATGGCAGCTAACCCAAAACGCGAATAACCTACTCTATGGTGTTAAACTGTAAGCGCGTGAGTTCGGGTATTTTAAGTTGCTTGATATAATCTGCTAAATCTGGTGTATTTTAATCTTGTTATTTAAATATTAGGCTTTCGCCGTCGATGGCAAAATTACCATGGAACCAAAGGACAAGACCGTCACAAAAATGGGACAGAAATATGGTCTTTCATCGAGGGACATCGAGCTTGTGTACAAAATGTATAATGGTGGTAAGAGATATTTCATACCAATATTACATGTATTTCTACGGATTAAAATATGAAGAATTCTTTAGCTATGTTTATTTCCTCAATTGCCAATCCGGTCGCAATCCGGTATTTACAAATAGCCTACTATCATATTAATGTATATTATGCGCCAACTCAATTACATACAGTCCTCAGAAAAAGTAACTTAGCGGGTACTAAATAGGCCTACTCTGATAACTCGAATCTAATGTGTAGTTTCTTTTTCTACAAAACAGATGATGCATGTTTCATGAAAACTGATGGCATGGACTACCGTGGAAAAATCGCAACCACCGAGGAAGGCGTCGGATGCGATAATTGGAAAAGCCATAAGGATAGCTTTACAGATGAGAATTATGTCTTAGGCGGTCTCGGTGACCACAATCGTTGTCGAAAGCCAACCCCTAACAGTTTTTCACCGCTGACTAACCCTCCAAGTAAACCGTGGTGTTATACGTCAAGTGACGAAGGGTCCAAGAAATATTGTAATGTTGGTTCAGCAAAGACGTGTGAAAGTGAAAAAAAAGGTAAGTCGCCCAATCTTATAATAAAATGATCTTTTAAGAAAAAACTCGATTATTATACTTCTAGGGCCTTTTTTTTTATTTCGATATATTTATTATCAATTTTTTAATACCGTATATGAACTGATATAATTAGGAAATTTTTAAAGTAAAAAAGGGGATAGCCGAAAGCATTATCGTATCTTCAAACTGGCCCTATAATTAATGAGTTGTCATATGCATTGATACATTAATGCATTCAATATTTAGTTGAGTTGAACTTAATTTAAGGGATTGGGACCGCCTCAATAGAATCGACAAGACAGTTAGATTTGAGACGAATGTTGACGACATTCACAAAGTCAAATGACTGTGTTTGAAAGAATGACACATTCTCTAAATGAAGTATCATCGTTCGTCTTCAGAATCCTCGGAGGTCTTGTGAAGTCTCGACTCCGGTGCGGATTACATAATTCCTCGTCGCATCCTAAAAATGTTGCTCTGAATATCAAAATCCATATCATTCTGATTTTTTGTCACGTGGAAGCTTCTGTACAGCTCACATTGCGTATCTAATTGAACCAAGTCTTTTGAAGACTCTGGTGGTGTGGCTTTAGAGTTTTTGTGTCAGATGTAGGCTGTATCCAATCAGTCGTCTTTTGCTTTAATTCCAGGTGTCGAATGTTACAGTGACCCCATGGGAGGGGATTACAAAGGAAACAAAAACAAAGCTAAAATAGGTAATCTAGAGAAACCTTGCATAGCTTACGCTCCCTATGGGATGCAAGAAGGATTCGCATGGTGTCGAAATCCAAAACCGAATGCGTTTGAAGGTACTGGTACCACTGATTCAGGCTCGTTCGCACCGTGGTGCTACACACAAACAAGAGGTGTATTTACAAGCCTGGAATGGGGATACTGTGATGTTGGCGAACCATATATTCCATGCTGGTAAGTGCTTTCTCTTTTTTAGGTGACACTTTCTGACTAAAGAAAGTTGATGTATAGGGAGGATAGCAAGCAGGGAAGACGTGGGAGAAATCCAGGGTTCATTTGAGATACAATGATAACGCAACGCACATGAGAAAAAGCACTCAACTTTTTAGGGGATACTAAAAGGAAAGGTTGATATCTATAGGGGGAGTAAAGTAGAAGAAATGAGAGGGAACAAGGGGCTTTAGACATGTAAGATAAAATGATAACGCACTGGGGGAAATCATAGAAGAGACCATGATGACGTCATGACGGAGGGAGGGTGGGGGAGAGACCGGACAGTGACTCCTTTTTGAGGACACTAAAAGGAAAAGTTGATGTCTAGGGGACTAAAGTAGGATACAAATAGGAGGGACAAGGGGCTTTTGACATGATTTTAGCTACAGTGATAACGCACTGAGCTGAGGAGGCAATCATATTTAGAAGTGACCATGGTGACGGAGGCAATCGAACAGTGACTCCGTAATTTGTAGGGGGCACTAAAAGGAAAAGTTGATGTCTAGGGGAATAAAGTAGTGAAGAACTGGGAGGCAACAAGGGGCTTTAGATACAACAATAACGCTGGAGAGGTACTCAATTGTGAAAGTGGCGGGATTATCGGACTCAAAAAACAAATAAGAGAGATTTTACATTACAAAAAAAACCTCGAACTGGGGTAACATAGAAACAGTCTCATCTGGTATTGTAATGTGTTTGCTTAATTTTCAGATTATACAAGCCACTTAGATAATGACAATGGATAGAACGACTACCGATTGGATCACCGATTTCTAATTTTCAAGTTTAAAAGTTTACTACGAGTATGATAGTTCTGAAATACTTTGGGATTATATTATTTAGCATTATTTCAATTTTGGCCAGCTAAAATGTTAAGGAAAACCGTTGAATATTGCATTTTATTGCTGCCAATTGGCAGCTTTTGTCACAAAAGCTGCCAATTGGCAGCTTTTATCGATTGTTAGTATTTTGACCAGGAAAAATCAAAGAATTGCCGAATCATTGTATTTATGAACACATTTTGGCAGGATAAAAAACAACAATTGTCAAAAGCTGCCAATTGGCAGCTTTGTGGCAGAAGCTGCCAATTGGCAACAATAAAATATAGATTTTAACGGTTTTTTGTTATTTTGGCCAGTGAAAATCGATAAATCACCAAATAATACAATCTCAAAGTATTTCAGAACCTGTTCGATTATATAGGTGGTGTGTTTTAATCTAAGCGGTTAAGGATTAGTAGAGGGTTTTCGGTAAAAGACATTTGTAAGTTAGGCTAGTGTAAGAGCGTTTTTCTGCTGGGACACTGCAAAAAGTTAGCGCTAATAAACGCTAAGTTTCAATCGGTCAGTTTTTAATCCCCCCTGTTTCTACTCGTGAAAAGTTACCGCTAAGTTTATCGATCCTAGTCGATGGCCACGACATTTGACCTTTTGTAATACTAAACAATGCCACACCACCTGAAAAAGATTACTTCACAATAATGTGTATAACCAAGCGTGACACGGTTCACGGCGCAAACCGCTAAGAATCGCCATTCTGTTTCTATTGGGTTTATTGCCGATTATTTCCGATTATTGCTGGTTCCAAACCTGCTTTGTGAAGGTTTTTGGGATTACCAAAAATACCGATTATTGCCCGGTTCTGCCTGTTTCCACTGGGCAGACTTAGCGTTTAGTAACTTGCCCAGCAGAAACACGCTCTAAGACCCCATTACGAAATAAAGCTGTATAATCCTTTAATCCGTCAATAGAGGATCTTGTGGTCGGTTAATTCCGTATTGGCTTACACCAAGGATAAACCGGGTTTTTAGCAGTGGCGTAGCCAGATTTTTGGTGTGTTCTTTTTGGGGGGAGGGGAGTCAGAAGTTGGAGGGGGGGGGCGATATTTGAGTCGTGTCGGCACTGTCGGTTATCGAACTCGATTTTGCATCGGGTTCTTTGGGGGCGGCACGTCGTCCCCCCCCCCCCCCGCTTTTTAATTTATGACTCGACGGCACCCCCCCCCCCCGCTATCGGCGGTAAGTTGACATTTCTTCCCCCCCCCCCCCCCCCCTCATATTAAAAAAAATCTAGCTACGCCATTGGTTTTCAGGGTATATTCCATTGTGTAGTAAAATATTATAAACGTCGAATTGTTTATGTGATGGGTAAAGTGCTCTTCGAAAAAATGATCATCGTTGAACGGACGGATCAGACTCTTCAGTAAACTGAATTAGGACGAAAGTAAAATGAAATACACAGATTTCACCGTTCCAATATGGCAACGGGAGTGCGCCATTTTGAAATATTTTTAACAGTCATCGCCCGGTTAATGATTTAAATAATTTAAAAAATAGCATTTACAATGGAGTTCGTTAGCCAACTCCAACGATTTTGGATTGGAAAAAAATTCTTCTTATTATGATGAATTTTTCAAAATGATAAGATTAACATTCGCGATTACGTGTTATTCCAATACGAATTCAAAATTTAGGATCCGCGTGACCATCGTCGTCTGAAAATACACTGAACTCCTATTGCAACGCCATCTATTGCTAAAACTGTTCAAACTGGCACCTACTACACTAGCAACCAAAAGTATTTTAATAGGACACTTTGCTGCGTGTTAGCTTTTTGGTTTTCTATGTTCAGCAAATCAATGAAAAGTTCATATTAGTTTGTTTTAACGAATTTTGGATATTTTTTAGACATCACTTTAAGGAACACATTTATAACAATATTTTAGTGATTTAAGTTTTTCTCTTTGATATTTTTAGTTAATTTGAGCGTTGTTAATTTTCACATAGCTTGACAATAATACTAAGGTATGCTGGAATGGTGTGTCCCGGTGTGTCCATGTTGTGTGGGTGCAATGAGAAAGTATAGGGAATTTGGATGGTTTCCATTTATAATTTGAAAGTCACGGTGTCAAAATAGTGTTTAAAATTGCCTTCAAATATCCTTATTTTTATAGATGACTAAAGAGATCAATTATCAATAGATGTGAGAGATTAAAGAGTAGTGGTAATATTTGGATAAGTTTTGTTTGAGTGAACAATTGCAACGACTATCTTGAAAGGAAGTCGTTGACAGGCTGTCTACCAACTGCATTGGCTCTAAGAGCTTGATTAATTTATTCATGAGCTATATTCAATGGAAAATCTGTAATGGGATTTGATGGAGGCACAGATTTTCTTCAAATTCATGGAATGGAGCAGATATTGTAGGAAACATGAATTTATTAATGAGAAGAGGTTCAGCATAATGAAATATTGCAGTTCAAATGTAATATCTGGAATGATTTTGACACCATAACCAAGTATCCTTATATATACGTTTGGTTGCTAGTGTAATATAGTTTATCATTCACGCACCATGAACTACCACGTACTGTATCTATGTTATTTATTTATTCGCAATCAATTGATTCTCTCTTGGGTGTATTATTACCGACAGGTTGAAATATTACTTAACGATGGCTTACATTAGGTATACTCTCTAAGAATAAACAACATCGTTTAAAATGTTATCTCATATTACAATCAATCTTATTCTAAAATATGAACTGTTATGGCATTAAGTCTTAATAGGGCCTTTTTGGACTTTTTTGTAAAATTAGAAACACATCGGCCACGACAGTCATCTTCATATTTTAGCAGCATGGCTGATTTTAAGACATCCGCACACGCCATGGAAACGTTTCGAAACGTTTCGGTTCAATTCTCTTGGGTGGTGCGGAACTTGAGAATGGTGGACAAGAATAAGTGATGCAGTGATTTACCACTCGAACAAACAAACTGTGTCACTAGATGCCCCCCGCCCCCCCCCTTCTTTCCCGTTTTCTTCGTAGATGTCTATTTCTGTTTTGTGACCCCAGCCTTTTTTACACTATTCAAGCTCACCCCTTATGACCTCCCCCAAGTTATCTCTCACCAGTGTATCACTGTAATATAAATAGCCAACATAAACTTCTTACCTAACACTTGTACGATTGGCTATGTAAGTGGTGTCAAAGTATGGGTATAGTCACGGTAGAATGCATTCTCTATGCACTAAGCATGCTTACGTTATTTTTTTTTCTTCTTCAATTTAATGATATATTTATATTCACTTCCAGTTTTACGATTAATCCTTGCATTAAAAAAAATAATCGAGCATCAAGCATTACTAATCTGTGTTGGACAATCATTTATTAAAACTCTATATAGTTTAATCAGTTCCAAATTGGCGAGAAATGTTTGTTTTTTATCTCCCCGCGCGCAAAGGTTATCCAAGCGAACGTACGCAATTATGGCCACACGCGCGGCGGTTTTGGCAGCACGCACGTGTCACGCACACGATACACAGTACGCTTGTTGCCTTGATCGCGCCCGTGTCCTTCTGTATTCATTCGCTGCTGTAACAAGGCTTCGCCAATTTGGAACTGATCAAACTATTACGTCCATGCTTCTGATATTATAATTATAGGGAATAATGTATAATGCGATTCTTCAATGTCAATCGATGGTACCATTCATCCAACGTTCATCAGTTGTCATATGGCTACTGATGGCATGATGCATTCTAAAAACTGCCTATTCAAAATGACTTACAATCTTGTCCGAGAGGGACATTTAATAGAAATCTGGAAAATATGAATATAATATGTACAACAGTGGAAAAAGGTGTACCAGATTCTGGACTGTACTAGTATCGTCCGATACTGGAACACCCAGTATCGTTCGATACTGGCACAAAGTCAGAGTTCCAGTATCGGACCGGGGATACTGGCATATATAAAATGTTACTGAAGCATGAGCCAGTATCGGGCGATACTGGAACATAATTATGTACCAGTATCCAGTCAGTTCGCAACCACGCGAAAAGTCGTTCCTTTTCTAACCCAGCAAAGCGACCCGGAAGTACTCCCCCGTAGTGAAACCGCTTCGCAGTCATAGTTGACCTCGTAATAGCACGATGTAAATGAGCTCTTTTCATGATTATAATCACACATTTCAAACACATTTGCCATGAAATTGTATAGTAAAAAGGCATATTATGCAAATAATATTATCTAATATTATCTGTGAACTTCATGACATGTTGTATTTTCGGTGCAGATTATTGCAATCCGACAAACCCGAATTCAAGAAAAACTTGACGAAACTAAAGCCAAATTCATGGTAAAAAAGTCGCTTCTGAAGAATCAGGCATCAATTTTATCCATCGTATCATAATATTCATAGTCTTTTGTGACTAGAAACATGCTTACAATTTTATAAAATTATTTAGTCCGGTCAAGTGAATGCTTATAAAATAGCTCCTCGAATCTTGTCTCGATCTAAATTCATTTCGTAGCGTCGACGGGTTGTTGATCAAGTGTTTAAAGCTCACAATTATATTCAGATTTGCTTGATAGCTCAGAGGGTAGAGGGCTGGCTTTGGGAGCGAGAGGTCCGGGGTTCGAAATCGATCCTTCTGCGCTACACAATGTCATATGATATTTTTTTACAGAAAGGCTATTCTGGTCAAAATGAATAAACATTTCACAATTTCATCACACAAAATGCATGAATTCGGACGTTTTCATTGGAAAAATGGTATTTTTTTTCAAAAATTTCAATAATGAATTCAAACGCGGGCATGAAAATGAAGCGCGGGCGTGTTACGGGAAACTAAAAATCAAGTTGGCGAGGCCTAACGGGGGATCGTAAGTTTCGTTTTCTGACCGAAAATCGGTGAAAATCAAACTCCGTTTTTCTTATCAAAAAGAAGTCGGGCATCAATGTTTTTGATATGAAATTAAAGCTTAAGATTCCGTTAGTACGGAAATTGCTCTTAAAACATCGTACGAATTTTAGTCCAGTCAAGCGAATAGTTACAAGAAGCAAAGTCACGAAAGTTTTTAAATTCTAAAATTAGTGATAAAATCACTGTTTGTGGACCAAATATGTCAGATTTGGCATCATATTATAGAGAAAATTACGAACAATCCACCTACTTCTCCATCATGGCTGCCAGCTAACCCTACCTCAATTAATTCAGGGAAAACAAACTTCCCTTAATGTTTTAGCGCAAGGTTGACATCCTGAAATCGATCTTTGCGTGGGTTAGAAATCGGCAAGGTCACTCATTAAAAACGATACCTGCGTACTGACTGTATCGTTCAATACTCGGTCATTTGGTGTTCCACACTGGAACAATAATATTGAAGGCCTACCAGTATCGAGCGATACTGGTAAATTTCATGTGCCAATATCGTGCAATACTGGAATACCATCTGGGACCTAAAGTACACTTTTCCCCAAAATAAATCTTATTATCATATCTGCCATATTTAACGGTAGTGTCAAATCCTGTATATTTTATACACAAATATAGGGGAGAGCGGGGAGTGTTCGCCCCATTTTCATTTGAAGAGGTCTGGTCTGATATCACGTGAAAGATTGATATCTTGGCTACATACGATCATGATCTCAGTATTCTAGGCCTTACTGTAATGTAAATGATAAAGACAAGTGTCTCAAAAGGGCGAACTTGCCCGACGCCGGGGTAGGTACCATAATATCCAATACATATAGATTCGTTATTTTTCGTTATTTTATTCCAAAATAAAATTTAGGGGTCCAAAATATAGGGGTGGGGCACTTTTGCGGAACATACTCGTTCAGAATTTAAAAGTAACAATAAATACCACATTTTGAAATATTCTCCTCTAATATTAGTGTTACTCCATTCCTGATGACTATTTTTATAATTACAATTATCCTGTAAGAGGAAAATTACAATTTTGAAATTATGCAAAATCATAACTATATAAATCCCTATTGGCGAACCTGCCCCATCATCATAGAGCGTATGTGCCCCATATAGCGCAATAAGTGCATTAACCTATGCCACGGATGTCCCACATACATTGACATACATTGATGGGTTGTTAACTGCATCAAATCCATATTCAATCCAAAACCTACCTCAGGCGCGGATCCAGCAAAATTTCAGGGGGGCGTCAAAAAAAAAATGTGCTGGTATACCATCCAAGCGGTGCACATCACCGCCCTCCGAGCTATGCTCGGACAGGGGGAGTCTGAGTGTAGATGTGCCCCCTCAGATGTAGAATTTTTTTTCAATTTTCGAACTCATTTGGTGCGATCTGGTGTATACTTTTGATCAAAATGTTATCGAAAAGCCACCTCTTCATTTCCAATAAATACTTTGTTTTTTATCAATGCACGAAAGAAGTTGAGCATATACTGAGATATTCTTGATTTAAGTAGAGATGGTTTAAAAGCTCGAACAGGGGGGAGTCTGAGGGGGGATGTGCCCCCTCATAATTTGATTTGTTTTTAATTTTCGAACTCATTTGGTGCGATTTGGCGTATACTTTTGACCAAAATGTTATCGAAAAGCCACCTCTTCATTTCCAATAAATATTTTGTTTTTTTATCAATGCACGAAAGAAGTTGAGCATAATATTCCATGATTTAAGTATAGATGATTGTGAGATACGCTTTTACGACGGGTATTCATAATATAAGTTAAAAAGTTTAACGGGTTCGCCGTCGGACAAGTTTTTTATAAAAGCTTTCGTCAGGATTAGCTCTGACTTCTTCAGGACCAAATTATTATAATATTAAACAAAACATAGAGATTGCAACTTATCTTGTTATCTTGGGCTGCCCCTTGCATAGTATAGGTTTTGAGAGTAGGTGCCCTTTCCTGTGAAAGAATTGGTGGCTCTGAAAAGAGCCTTTCAGATGAGTATAGTTATACAGATAAGTATAGATGGTTTGAAAGCTCGAACATGGGGGGAGTCTGAGGGGGGATGTGCCCCCTCAGAATTTGATTTTTTTTCTTCTTCAATTTTCGAACTCATTTGGTACGATCTGGTGTATACTCTTGACCAACATTTTATCGAAAAGCCGCCTCTTCATTTCCAATAAATATTTTGTTTTTACTAATGCAAGAAAGAAGTTGAGCATATTATATGCTGATATTTTCTTGATTTAAGTATACATAGATTGTTTAAAAGCTCGAACGGGGGAGTCTGAATTGGATTTATTTTTCAATTTTCGAACCCATTAGATGCGATTTGGTATGTAGGCCTACTTTTGAGCAATATTTTATTCCCGGATTTTAATGTAAAGCAATCACTTTATTTTCGATCAATATTGGCTTTTTATATAGGCCTATGCCAGAAAGAAGTTAAACTATATAGTTACCTCCAAAATATCAGATTTCGCGTCAACGTACGTACGCGTATTAATCCCTCCCGACAAACTTCCAATAAACTTCAAACGTTCTTATGTCCCTCGCATGCCTCCTCTCCCGCCTTGTTGTACCCCCCCCCCCCCCCCCCCCCCTCCCCCACCCTTTTCTTTTTGCTTTTTCGTTTGTCCCCTCTTCTTCCTCTCTCTTTCCCTTTATTTTCCTTTCTTTTAGCTCTGGTGCTGAATGTGTTGAACGTGAACGGTGATTTGATAGATTTACCATGTTTTCAGAAGACCTTTATTATTATTCAAAAACTATTTACCAAAATACATCCACATTTTGAAATAAAAAACACAAGTAATATGAACTATAGCAATTGATATAAATATATATCTGAGCGAGTTATGCTTAATACCGTCCCATATGCGAGATTTGATCTTGTGACGGTCAAATAATTTTACCTTATCCAAACTGAAGTCCACCTTGTCCGCTGCAAGTCGAAACTAGACAAACTAGAAATAGAACCGCATCGGCTTTCCATTTATACATTTTGGACTGAGCGATGATAGAAACTGTTAAAAAATATTTGTGTTTGTAAAGTATAAATTAGACAAATTATAGGCCTATGTGTTTAAATGGTAACCTTGTGAATACTGCAAAATCTTTGGGGAAAATTAAGGTATTTTTGTCTCAAAATTTCCCTTGACCAAATCAGGTATAACACTTTCTGATGTTTGAATATGGACAGGTGGTGTGCTTTATTTCGCATTAGGTTCTACGTGCCTGTATGTTTTGAGCCACCTTGGAATACATTTCTCGACAGTTTGACAGGCCAAGATACTAGTACTCCAATCGACGCCCCGTGGACACGACTCCCGACTTCGTCTAGCCAATACAGTATTGCCACGTTTTTATAATTTCAAGTAGCCAAATTGGGCTAATAATTGAAACTTGAGACTTGTGTCAAATTTAATCCTTTTATTTTATAAAATCTGAAACACTAAGCACTACTTTTTATAACAAATTGAAGTTTAAAGCTAGAAATTCTTGATACAACCACGCTGAAACAAGCTAAAACCTTACAATTTGGGTGTTGTTTCAACCATAGATCTATGTTTTAAACAGCAATTAGCAGACCAGAGTCCATCCACAACACGCCCACATGCTGGGGAACTTGCTTGCACCATTTACCGTCTAGTCTATGCTTGCAGGCTTGCTTGACCAAAAGACACTAGAGTGTTGCCACATAAGGTTATTTAAAGTCCACATCGGGCTCGTTTTTAAACTAAAATCTGATCTAGCAATACTATATCGTGATTTTTCTCGAAATTTGAACTTTTTAAGTATAATTTGTATAACATAACAAATGATAAACATAACATTTTGGACTTTCTGTCCACCGAATTTATTTTCGACGGTTGAAGCTATTTATAGACAGCTATGGAGTAAATTGAATATAAAGTATTGTGAACATGTAATCTTCTCAGATCTATCCAACAATTTTGCTCGTTCAAACAACTGACTGTGCTATTTTTATACAATGTATTCATTTTTGTACTTTAAATCACGAATTTTCAACAAAAACTGCATTGATTAAATTTCCCAATGACCCCCACTGGTGTGATGGCCTTGCTACAAAATAAACCTAGTCAAAATTTGCGTCCGAAGGTCTGGAACGGCCAGAGCAGGTACCCAATGCGCCGTCGGCATGCTAACAGCTGGTGCAATAACTCAAAGAGTTGTGGTGCGGGGGGGGGGGGGGGGGGAGCCAAGATTAATAACCACGGATATGGTATGAAAGCCGTGGTTATAGAAGTTTGTAAATATACAGGGAACGGAACCGTAGTGCGAAAAATAACAGCCTATCCAAGTTTTGGGACACGCTGTGTGTAATATTACGTCAACATTTTGCAACTTTTTCAAGAAAATGATAATATTTTTCGGAAATGTTTGCACGCTATACAAAAAACGCTGATACCTAACCAGAAAAAGATTTTTTAGTTGGGAAAACTTAAACATTTAAATCAAGCAATATATTTTTGATAGCAGATAGCAGATGAGTCCAAACAAACGGCATTCGAAAGGTTATTGAGTCATATTGAAGCTCATATTAACATCGATTAGTAAATACGCATTATTTAATGAGCAAAATGAGTCTTTCCACGAGCATCTTTTTTCCTATAAAGTGGCGCAATCAGGGGTTTTGGTACCCGTGATTGATCAAGCATATCGTTGGATTGGACGGAGAGCAATTACAATCAAACCAACGGCTTGTGAAAGCCAACTGAAATATTTATTAGCTTGTAATAAAAACATTAATACCAAATATTGAATGTTTGATGAAAGTAAGTGACGTTTGAACACGTGTACCATTTTTAGGTATTATTTTAATATATCAGGCTTTTTAACGGTACAATAAAACTGTGTATTGAATATCATTCAACCAAAGTACCCGGATGCGACCAATGTTCTAAAAATATTACCATCCAATAGAAGATGTGCGCGTCAGTAGATCGGCGTTTCAATCTCGCTGAGATTAAGGTCCGTTCGAGCTTTAAAAAAAATTAAATTATCAAAACAGTCACTCTGTTATATACATAATAACTTAATAATATTGACTGTCTTATTTTCGGTTGATAAAAGAATATATTGCACTCGCTATAACATTATATTCTTGTATCGGCCTCAAAGCCATTCAATATTATATAATGGGTCACCCTGTATATGCATGTCTATAAAAGTCCACAGACCATGCATATTTTCAATAGGCTGTTAACTCACGTATGGGTCTATTCATTCCCTTATACAATGTACATATAATATGAACTTGTTGCGTGAAGCATCATCACGGATGGTGCTATAGAGAGTATGCAATGCTACGTCACTATGTCCTCATTTGAACTGTGCCTCCAAGATGGATTCCACGGAACAATATGATTTGGTCAGTTCAGATCACATGGAGCGGGACATTTAATTGTCAATCCGAATACATGACTAGCCTATACCTCCATAATGGCTGCCCGATCCATTGTTATACCGTTCCGATCCGGTTGGTTCAATGCTTATATAGTAGATTCATAAACTCTGGCGCATCGGTATCGATTTTGGACCTCGTCCATTGTGCGTTAGAGGAACCCATTTTGACCAATGATGAAACAGCGGTACTTTTATAGATGTTATTATCATGATTATCTGCGCTCCATAATCAAATGCTATTCATGATAGTGTGGCTTTATGAATAGGGCTGATCATGTAGCTTTACAATCACGACAACCAAAAACTTAATCCAGCAGCTTCAAATGTGTTTATCCCTTTTTAAGCGGTTACCACAATAAAAACAAATCGACCATCATCGACCGTATACAAGTTTCGAAAGAAAAATATTATGTATGTCATTTTACCTATTCATAATTTAGTGGACACTTTTTGTTATTTTCCGTTTTTATTATGCACGTGGAATAAAGGAAACATTAAAATGAAAATAACAGTTCTACGTATTTATTTGCGAGAAAAAACCCGAAAATAATTCAAAAATCATTTTTTTCTATACCTATAGGTACAAAACCGTTTGCCCTAATTAAATGGAAAAACAGTTATATCAACCAAGATACGGATTATAAACGTTACTTTAAGTATTTCTGGCTATGAGACCACCTGAATACCTTTATCAATTCATCTGAATAACAATACATTTCTTTATCGAAAATACGCGGGCAATTGACAACAACTGTTTGCAGCCAAAGTTATGCCGATATACCAGCCGCAAGTTCCCTGTCACTAGGTACATAGTGGTGACTACATCATGCACATGAAGACACGGTTTTAACCTTGCAAATTACGATTAAATTCGAGTGCCTCCCCCTCTTTTGCTTCTGTTACCTCTGACTGAAAATGGTAAATCGGCCAAATCGGCCAATGTCTGCGAATCGACTATCAACAGCTAAAGAAACCTAACAATATGTATGCAAGGTATATTGTTATCATCCCTGCCACAGTACTAACCCTAATCCTAACCTTAATCTTAATAAGCCAAGGCGGTTCACAAAATGATGTTTTCCGAAATGTGGCACTTTTCAACGATATAGGAAAGTTATTGACGTGAATGATGGACATTGGTTGCATGACAAAAAATCGTTTTATTTTTTATTTCAAATAACGACCAGCTAAAGAAAGAAAAGACTTCTTTTAACTAAAAATAAAGACATTGAAAGGAATTTTTAAAAAGCACTGGATACATTTTTGTAACTTTCTTGAATAGGATTTTGGAAAGTGCCACTTTTTCAGAAAACATCATTTTGGAAAAATGTGACTGTTTTGGAAAATATAACATGATATTGAAAAGGGAGAACTTTCTATTTGTAGCCATGCGTTTTTCCCTTTTCGTAAATGTTTTAACTTCTCAAAACGTCCAATCGTGTGTGAAGTTATGCAAATAAACGTGATCTGATTTTAGGGGGACTCAGTGGCGTAGCTAGAGGGGGCGAAGAGGGCGATCGCCCTCACCCCAATATTGACTATCGTGTGGTTTGAGATTGGCACTGTCGGTTCATTTGACAAGGGGAATCATGGACTTATGACTGTAAGATAAAAGATTTTCGCGCTCTACGCGAGCACGTGCCCCAAAATTAATGTTTTTGGATAGAAGCTCGTTAGAAGCAAGCCGAAATATACCGCAATCATGGCCAAAATGAGTGTAAAATAGGAAATTTTCGCGCGATACGCGTGCATTTCTTGGTCGGGAAAATCTTGTCGGTTCACATGTATTTCTTACTTTTTTTAACCCTTTATTATATATTAACTATATTGTTGTATGCAATAAGGGTTTTGGGGCGAACTACAAACAATATGATAAACTGCTGTCAAGTAGCTTAGCCTATTCAAAATAGTAGCAAAAAAGTGCCTGAAACTTCCCCAGGTGAGGCTCGAACTCACAACCTCCGCATTTCCACTATAAGTAGCCAGACGGATGGACCCTGGTACTGTCTATAAGTACAGCGCGCTAACCAATTGCGCCACTGGGAACGGCCATGAAGCAGGAGATCGATTTGTGTATTATTGGCTACATGCGAGTATCGAATCTAAACATTGTCATAGGAACAACAACGGTAGCGTATATATTCGAGGACCCTAGCATGCACTCAGCTACGTGTGCCTTCTTTGTAACCGTAGGAACAGGTTGGTCAAATCATAATTATCGTATATACATTGTATAAATAGGGGAGGATGGGGCAACTGGTCCGGTTAAGGGGGGGGGGGGGGGAGTATCGAATCTAAACATTGTAATTTGACTTAATTTGAATATTTTTAACACGTTTATTAAGCCCAAAGAATATATGAAAATACAAAATCGGAAGCCCAGTCAATTTTTTCGCTAAACAAGACCAAAAATCGGGGGAAATAAGCAAATAAGTGAAGGTTGCTGAGTGATTCAAAAAGAAAAAAAGAAAATAATTAAAAGATCAACTTAAATGATTTGGAACAATGAAAAATGATAAAACAATGTATCTTACTTCAGACGGGATTGATTCAGTTGGCAATAAAGACCTGTACTGTAGATCATATACTAACCAAGGTTTACCTGAAGAAAAATGAGTATCAAACTATGGAATACTAGTATTTACTACATGCAGGCGACGATAGTTTCTAAAGGCTAGTGTGTGTTCGCTGTCCAGGGTTCTATGTTTAATGCTTATAAAATTATCTACACTTCACTAGTTGTTTTATTTGATTTTTTAAAAGAAAGAAATGGCTGTAAGAAAATCATCTTATCTTTCAAGGACCAACGGGGTTAAATCTATCATAATTATTTGATAATATATACATTATATGGTAAATGGTACATGTGTAAAGGTTCTGGGGATTTAATTTTAAAAAACCACTTTTAACTTAAAAGGTGTTAAGCGAACCCGTGCTATCAGCACGATCTATCAGTTATCGTAAGATTTTTACCCTTGAATTTTTTTCTTCTTTGTTTTCAAGGTTGTCCGAATAGAGGTTATTATTGCCATGCGCAACGGACTACAAAGGGTAATCGCACATGGCCTATTCCACATTCAATTGAATCGGTGCATGGCGTACACTGTGCATTCACCTTCCGTCTCTGTTTCTTCTGATTTCAAGTAATCAATTCACGCGCTGCTTTTTGGTGTTTTATTAATCACATTCAAAAGAAGTACAGTATAATAGAATAATAAATGTGTCGTTTAATTGAAAATCTTAAATACAGTTTAAATTTCCAACGGATAATCTAGCTTGTTGCTAGAAAAAGAAAGAGGTCATCGTGTTTTTTCATGCATGCACGATCGTTCCGATTATATTGTGTTGAATCTGAGACCATATAATTGTTAACCCCTATCGAGGGTCATCGGCTTTTTTCAGCAAGTGCGGCTCTTTACCTATTTTATCTCAGCTCAGACAAGTTGTCCTTCGTGTAAATGCAATTGCAGGCGTGATACCGACCGGCAGGGTCTTTGTGCACGCTGAAGGATCCAGGCTTTACCCAATAGTGATTTAAGGTAATATATATCTATTTAAGCGTGTTTGATATATTTATTTATACGTATAGGGGAAGGTGGGGTAATGGCGGACGCGGGGTAATCGCGGACAGGGCTGTATCTAAAGGCAGGTGAAAGAAGGTGGTATTTTGCCACCCTATGATGTTAGGTGCCTCTCCATTGAAATCACACAAAACCTAAATGGGATGGTTGTCTCGCAAATTCTCGCGAGAATTACAAAAATCACTTTTTGGGCAAGTTGATATTTTGGTGCATTACTTTCTCTTTGAAACTGGTATTTCTACATCAAGGAAAACAAAGTCTTATTATTTTTTAATTTAATGTATGATACCTTCTGATAAAAAAGAAATGAATTCGGAGTCACAATGATGAGCATAATAATAAGAGAGAATGTGCCCATACATTGTACATGGATTGGGGTAATCCCGGACATGTACCGTTTCCATGGTAACCAATATGGGCGTGGTCAATTTAACATCATAAATCGGTAATAGTTGTTGACCATATAAATATGTGACATTGTTCTTTGATTTCTGCTACACTTTTAAAAAGGGTATTTTTTAACTCCCATTGAAATACTGTATTCCAATAAAAAGAGGGCTGCCATTGAAAAATACGGTCCGGGATTACCCCCAGAGTGTGGGGTAATGCCGGACGACGCCATTTTTTTTTATTGCGTCGTAGCTTCGAATTTCAATATGATGAGTTGATAACAACTTGATAAAAGGTAGAACCATCACAGTGCTTTGTGTTTACATGATTTTTATTGTTATATGACGTATTATATGTGTGTTATACCTCTCTGACAAAATGTGTCCGCCATTACCCCACCTTCCCCTAGATGGCAGTAGCTAACATTCTTTCAAGTATGAATTTTCGAATTCATAATCAGGCCTACATCATTGAATTACACCTTAACACAAAAAGTTCCTGTCCAGGTGATTTAATGTTAGCTAATTTAAAATCAGTAATCGGTATCAAAAATCGTAGATATAATGTACATTGCGATCAGAGTTCTACCCATAATACAGCTGGTTTAAAACTGGCTGTAAATAGCGCAATGGTATACTTCACAATGGTATAAGCTACCGCCTTTACATTTGTGTGCAGTCAAGCTTATACCCGATGTTTTATCTTATCTGATCGATTTCAATTCTCCTAAATATTCCTATAAATGGATTCTTTCTCATTAGTCATTCTGGAAGGACCGCGCGGCTTTATCCTCAACCGACCAGCACTGGTTAACGATGGGAGCCCCATTCCCCTTTGGTGCTCCGAACGTCAGGTCTATCCCTTGTGCCCTACGGGGTTAACGGGATTGACCGTGAGCACAGCAAACGTTAGGTTGCATTACAAATAATAAATGGTACAAGTTGTAGGGAGAATTCAGAATGATCAATCATACGTACGTACGTACGCGCGCACGCGAGTACGTATTTTACAAACGCCCGTATTTATAGCTATAGTATTATATAAACTGTCATTATGTACATTTATGGGTATTCCTCGTCGTTTTTCATAGTCGCGTTTATGTTTACACTACTTTTTTGCTTAATATAGGCTACTGTAATTCTTAGTATTTATTCTTTTCTCTTATAGCTGTGATTGATCGAATATCGTCATGATTCGGTTGCTTTTGGCCGTGTCTGCATTGACAGTTGCCAATGGACAAGAATTCACCGGAGGTGAGAGTTATCATTTGTGTTGATGTCCGTGTTGTCATACCATTCACAAGCCAATGCTAATTCCTATGTCGTAAGGAGGTAGAACTAATTGAATGACTCTCGTATTTTGTTTTGAAAATAATGTACATGTATTTAGAGATACTTTTGCCGTCAATTTTTGAGTGGGCCAAAATTACCTTTCAAAGGGGGGGGGGGGGGGGGGGGGGGGGGGGGGGGGGGGGGGGGGCAACGTTGGACCACATGCTAAACTCATTAAACCTACTTTATGTAATTTGATGTTGGCAGTAATTTCAAATTTATTTCCAAGTCAGGGTTCCTCAGCTTCATTTACATGTTTTTAAAAAAACATCAATCTATTTCTAGAACAATATTACTGTAAAAATGTCTTAAAAATAACAACACGTAAACAAATTAAACACAATTTTGACTTTAAAGCATTAGGTCTACCATGTCAATTTAAATATGTATTATTCCTTGAAATGTATGGGCCTCTAGTTTACCCCATGCATTGAAAGAAGAGAAGGAAAGAAAGGGGCGGGATTCAATGATCATTCGGTTGAAAAGACTCATTCGGATTCGGGGCAATGTTAAAATTGATAAATTAGAGTCCTATTGGGGTAAATGATGGGGAAGTTTATAACAAAGTTATGTGTAGCGAGGAAAGCTTTCTAAATAATTCAGACATGGTACCCCCACCCCGGGCTTCGCTCCTGGAATCTGGAATCCACAGGGGGCCCTTGGGCGGGCTCCTGGACCCCACGCCATCATTCTGGAGATATAACAACTTGTACCCCACACCCCATCCCAAACCTCATCCCCCACAGTCCTGATTATTTATATGGTATAAATAGCGTAACAGGGAGGGTGTAATGAAATAGTGTTGTTTCTTAAAGGTATAAGCCATGGGATATAGCTTGGGCAATGACGGGAAGCATTCAATTTCAGATCAGAATATAGACCTGCATATGGGTAATGACAGGAAACATTCATTACAGGCTTATGCATTATATTTAAACTCACGAATGTATTCTTAACAATTTCCCTACTTACTACATTAGCTGGAGTCCGTCCTAAAGACGGGCGTGCCGCTAGTCACTATAATTAGTATCGCTTCCTCTCCCAGTCAACTTCGAAATCTTTAAACCGTTGTCAAAGAGTAACGAAAAAGGCGAAGATTTCATTGGCACCCGAAAATCCTGAAATACACCCATTAGTTTACTAATACTATTAAACCATGTGACATGTTGGCTATTTGGCGATTCATGGGCTATATAAATAAGATGATGGTTTTCTTTTACAGAGGATGGCTTGTGCGGTACTCGACCAGCGGTTCAGGGACCGCAACCTCGAATATTTAATGGTCGTGATGCACCAAATGGAGCTTGGCCTTGGATAGGAATCGTTGTGCCTCGGCTGGAAAAATATGAGTGCATGGTTGCACTAATAAGCGACCAATGGGCCATGACTACTATAGACTGCGGGTAAGATGGCCAATATCGTCCTCCCCTTGCGAAAACATGGGCTTAATGTAGAAGATGAAGAAGAGTTAGTCATTTTATATTTCAGTTTGCCCGAGTCTATATATTATTTATACACGGTTGAGCATCAAAGAAGATTGAGCAACACCAACATGCATCACTTTCATCACACGACCACTGATTTCTGTCACCAGTGTCTTCTGGTTCCCATTGACAATACATTAAGAATATCCTGCTACAAGTAGTACAAGTGATGTTATTTCAATTCAGTCCCTTGTTTTTTCTTAAATACCCTTGAAAAGCCCTCCATGTCATGGCACCTTTTTAATATATCAGGAATTCTCTCAATCCACATATTCCATTACGTTGCCCCAGATCTTCCGATAAACAGGTTCTTTCTGTTCCTGGAGCTTTTTCTTCATATGACAACCGGGCCTTCTATGCTTGTGCACCTAAATTGTGGACCTCACTTCATTCAGATCTTCGATTTTGCGATTCACTTCATGGTTTTAAAAATACTAAAAACTCATCTGTTTAAAATTGTCAGTATATTGCCTCACCGTAATGCAAGTGCAAGTGCATAACAATTATGTTATAAATATCATAATTGTGAATCTACATAATACAACAATATCATATCAGAAAATACAATTCACATGAGTGCTAGATACGCACATAGAAAATTCATGACTTGGACTAGGGAGACCTACATAATATATGAACAAGGATAAGAATTCAATGTGATAGTAGCCGGCTGCGTAAAACTAAAAACTCTATCTTTGTAGAGAATAAGAAACATAGTAATTTGCCCCATGTGTGCTAACTATCTCGTGCCAAAACGAATCGAATACTTAACCAGCCCATATGTATGCACTCTCCCAAGGGTAACCAGCAATAGGCGAAATTATTTTCAAAATAATTTCACCTTAACGTCATTTCAAACAATAGATTTCGCCCTAACGAACAAAATAACAGGAATAAATCGCATTGTTTTCTTCGCCTTATCGTATGAATTAACAAAGTCAGTGTTATATTATTATATTATTATTATTATTATTATTATCTTATTAAAACTATCCTTAAGGCGAAAGAGAACAATGCGATTTATTCCTTCTTTTGTGCGTTAGGGCGAAATATATTGTTTAAAATGACGTGAAGGCGAAAAAACAAACAAAATAATTTCGCCTTTAGGGAAAAAAGGATGTTTATTAATATTATCAGTATTATCCGATTAAAACTATCCTTAAGGCGAAAGAGAACAATGAGATGTATTCCGTCCTCTGTTCGTTAGGGCGAAAACTATTGTAAAATGACGTTAAGGCGAAAAAACAAACAAAAGAATTTCGCATTTAGGGGGAAAAAAAGGATAATACTAAGTATTATTATTATTATTATTATTATAATTTTTATAACAGTGCTCAATGGGATTTATGTTATTTCAGGAGCTACCCAGAAGACACCATAGTGTTTGGAGACAATGAAATTGACGGGACATCACTCTATCGTCAACAAGTTGGTATTCGGAGAACATACATCCACCCTCAATACAATCCATTGTCACAGAATGATATCAGGCTACTGCACTTAGATGCTCCAGTCACCATCACAGATTACGTGAGTCCCATATGCCTGTCACGGATAGCAGACGAATCTGAAGCCTACGATAATTGCTGGATTGCCGGATGGGGAGATTTAAATGCAATTGGTAATGTTTGACCCGTATTTTCATTTATTCTACATTTTCTTAATTAGGCAGAGAGGTTGGTCTACCGCACCGCTGAAAGACGCAATAACTGAGTTTTAGGTATTTTTAGGATAATGTTTATCGACAAATTGCAACTGCCTCACCCACACTGGTGGGTGTATTCAGCAACAGACCAGCATATACGGAAAAATTAGGCGAAAACGGGGTTACTTTGGCTCATATAGGAACAGGAAACATTCAGTTTTAAAAATGTGCAGGCCCAACTCATTTGTTAATGCTACATAAAGCAATCTCGCCACGAATTAAATGTTTTTCCATGTTTTTATTCGGAATAACTTTTTTTCAGTTCGTTGTTGTTGGTTAGTTTTTAAATGTCATTTTTACCTTAAAAACTGTTATAGGAAACCTGACTTGGATATAAAGATTGAAATACCTCATCTTCCAAGTAGACATTTTAGCATGTGGACCAAAGGCCCCCCCCCCCCCACGTAGGGTTACGCAGGTCCACTTAAAATGAGAAAAACGGTATTATGTAAAAACAAAACAAAAATCGTGTTAGAGCCTAAGCTATATGCTATCAACTATTCTAGTTTACCAACAAAATATATCTTTCATGCAATGAATAAATATTTAAGGTAGGAAAAGTGGGTCGGAGTATCCCCATTCTACGGTATCTGATATCTTCTGTGATGATCTGTGATCACAAATCTTTCGATTTTTGAGAGCGGTTTTTGATCATGTAGAAATAAATATTATTAATATATCAAATTCAAATATTTAAAACAAAATTGGTCATAATTGTTTTTGAAAAAAACATTTGCAAAATAAGAAGTCACAAAAGTATGGGTCAGACGGACCGTACAACACTGTTTCTCTTTTCCTATAAAAGACACTTTTTAAAATTTAAAAACTCTCTGGCGGTCTATGTTGATTGTATCTATGACTGTCAGTGTTACTGGTCTCCAATTTCACCGACCTGGCTCGATTAAGCACCTACCGATATTCACAGACCTGGCCTGATAACATGCACCGACCTAGTCCAATAACACCGACCTACATACCTAGTCCAACATACCTAGTCCAATAACACCGACCTACAATAACATACCTAGTCCAAAAACACCAACCGAGTGTTTTTCAATGGAAAAGGGATGCTTGAATAGTTTCGGTCGAGCAGATAACGGGACAATTTAATTATGTGTTCCCATAAGACAGACATGGACAGATAACACCGACCTAGACCGATAACACCGACATGGACCGAAATACCGACCTAGTCCGATAATCTGGCATGGAAGAAAAAAATATTATAATTGTTTTAAAATTATTTTGTCAATTAGGGGAATTCCCAAAGTTCTTACAAGAGGCACGAACCCGACCGCTGCCGTCCAGTCAATGTGAATATCACGACTCCGTGTTGTGCGGCTTGGGAGGAACCGATGGCGAACCACGTGCTTGCGGGGTAGGTCTTTGTTAATCCTCTTCTTTTTACAGTACTGTTCTATTTACTTGTTGCTTTAAAGTGCCCCGTTACGACAAAATCTGCTTTAGAATTAATACAATTCACATGTATGAACGTCGCCTTTTTGATTAACAGCTATGCCATGAAGAAACAGTACCGAGATTTCCGCATCTCTGTTTCGTGTACTGTTATTTTCGATTCATGCATTTGATCACTACGTGAGTACGTGCACCGACCTGCTGTTAAGAAGGCGCAAAATAACGATGACGTCATGCTATGGTGTATGGCTATCCTATCAGCACTTCCGACACTCATATCAAATCGTTTGGGGCCGTTCAAATAAACTACTAAACGCAAAATTTCTATTGTACAATTTCTTTTGAAAACCCACGAAAAATCCTGGCCGTTTACACTTAAATTGTCATAAATAAAAATATATAATTTGGAACACCCAGTAATCGACCTCCATGTGAAGCTAATAATATTCTCTCTTAATTTTTTCTTCTTTTTCAAGCGCATATATATTACAGTCGAACCGTAAATAATTTTTATCTGTGTCAAATTTCAGGAAAAACATGCGCCGTTCTGTGCTTGAAAGCTCGCGTTACACAGAGTTTTTATACATTCGAGTCCTACCCCGGGTTATTATGGACGCCTTAAAGGTCTTAAGAAGGCGGCCTAATGCCTCGTAATCGGGTCTGAGATGAAGCTAAATAAATTTCCTGGTTCCTCGTGCAAAAATTAATCTGGGCGAGAGATCTGGGCGACCGTAATTAACATTTAAAGGGTCAGAGGGTAATTTGTTGTAAACTAGCATTTTCCGTGTTGAGCACGAACGGTACTATAGTGAAGGTGTTTGTACAGTGGTGGCCTTGTGCATTGTTGCGTAGTCGGGCGTTAAGTGCTTAGATAAAGACAACATGAAAGCAGGTTAAAGTCGCTGTGCATAAAGGCCATTCTAACTTCAAATCGATGTGAACGGAACACGCTAATTTCAAATAGTCGTAGGTTGGAATGCCCGTTTGTTAAATATAACAGTTCTGTTTTCAATATAACTGGTCAATATGCATTCAATAACTATTTTTCTACCATACATACCATTAACCAGTAGGAATTAGTCAGTATGAATTTAACTTTTTTATACAATTAAAACCAATGTCTTACCTCTTCTGGCATAAAGCTATTAAAATAAGCAAATTCGTACAAAATAATTGCCGTTATGACCGTACCATAAAATGCTTAGATTTGTGAATAGTAGACCATCTGATGACTGTATTTCTATGGCCCAATAAATATTGTGTGTGGACCAAATAAAGTGCTCAACAAAAGAAAGTCATACACTTTGGTTAGGTTCTTTAAAGTAATTTCCGATTATGTCTTGACCAAACAGACTAAATAGAAATTTAGATGAATTTTTCCGGCACAATTTGATACCAAAGTTGCCACTTAACAACAAAGATAAACCATGATTAACACCATTTAAAGAAAATTGATAATTTTTCAAAAGTCACATTTGTACCGCACTCAAGCCACGAGAAAATGCTGTGCGTGGCACTTTGAATGGGCGGGAATGAAATGGATATTGATCAGACAGTGCAACTGCGTTGGGTCGTGCCTGAGCGAGCGGGCTATTTGATTATGAACAGGCAACTTGTGGTGTTTTCTTCCCGCGTAGTGTGTTGAAAATGTGACTTTTGAAAAGTGACTAATTTTCTTTAAATGGTGCTAATCATGGTTTATATTTGTTAATTATAAGAGGGCCTGACGTTTCGATCCTAACAGAATCTTTATTGGTATCAAATTGTGAAAGATTCATCCAAATGTCTATCTAGTCTGTTTGGTCATAAAGTAATCGGAAGTTACTCTAAAGGACCTAAACAAAGTGTATGGCTTTCTTTTGTTGAGCACTTTACGTACTTAGCTCTAACCGTATACCTCGTAAATACCAAGCAACCCTGTAAGTCTGTTAACATGGTTAACGGAATAACGATATGTCGCAAATAAGTTGGGTGCGATTTCGATTAGATTGGGACGTTAATGATCCTGTGTTTGAAATATAATTACCATGTTGTCACAGGATGACGCTGGTGCACCCATGATGTGTACCGGTAACAATGACCGATGGTATCTGGTGGGCCAAAACTATGGTTACGTGGGCAATTGCGGCGAAAATCAGTCTATATTCAACCGAATATCTTATCTGGCAGATTATATAATTGGACGAGTTCAACGTGTTGAAGGTATGGAACATTTTAATATTTGTGTACATAATGCCTCCCGACTAAGGCAGCGCGGCGCATGCGTCCGATTGAAATTTAGAACAGGTGTCTGTCATGACATATACTAGGCACCAGTCATGCCAGTAGGCAGGCTACTTCAAAAGGCTATTAAAATTATGTGAAATTCATGACAATACCGTACTAGGCCAAGTGTTACCCAAACAACATTTAGAAATGTAAGGTGGAAGCATGCGTGTCGTGTAACGAGCGGCTGGACAACAGCTGGACATGAAGTGTCAACATAGCCCTATCATATTGGTGTTATGCACTTGTCATAGCAAGCTTTCAGTAGTCATTGCAAAAAGATGCTGCTTTTTTTCAAATTCTTGTGTGTTCTATCTGTCTTTTGGTTCTAAATGAGGTGTTCGCCGCCAGCTAATGAAAGTTAGAGCTCTCCAGCTCCTTGAAGATGGCAATTATTAATAATAATAATAATAGTCGGTTTTTATATAGCGCTTTACACCGTGTGGAACACCGTCTCTTACATTGGCTAATTATTATCGCTGCCATTTACATCATCTATCTGGCAGCCGCCTAGGCGCACTTTTAGATGATAGCAGCTACCCAATTTTCGCTTGGGTCGACGAGGAAATTGAGACTAAATACCTTGCCCAAGGATATAAACACGTTGATCCTAGCGGGTTCGAACTCGCAACCTTATGATTATGAGTTTAACGCTGATTCACAGCGACAGTTGGATGTACGCATTGGTGTGGTAGTATTAACTAGTAAGTGTCATCAACCGGCGTCTGTGGAGATGCTTTCAGAAAGATGGTATGTACACGAGAAGGCCAGGTCAAGGCCGCAGACGCATTACTACAGATCCTTAACTAGAGACTTTCAGAGGGCAAACATCTGGTGTTCATGCATCCAACCAAACAGTGAGAAACCGTCTGTCAGCCCCATTTGACCCCACTGCATCGAGTTCGGTTGGAGTTTGTCCGAGATCATAAAGACTGGCAGGTTGGAGATTGGGCGCCAGTATACTCTTCACCAATGAAAGCAGGTTCTCGGTTTCAACCAATGACAGACATGTTAGAGTCTGAAGAACGATATGCAGTTTGTAACCATGGTAACCTTGTTGAATTTGATCACTATGGGGTCAAAAAAATTCGCACGGTCACAACATTTCGCACGGTCAGAAAATTTAGCAGTACAAAAAGCACCTTTCCCTTTCCCTTTCCCTCTCCATTTCTTCTTTTCTTTCTTTCTCCTTTTTTTCTCCTTTTCCTTTTTCTTTTTCCTCCCTTTTTCCTTTCTCTCTCTCTTTTCTTTCCCTTTCCCCCTTCTTTTCCTCTTTTCCCTTCCCCCTATTTTTCCTGGTGGGTAGGTTTGAATTTCCTGCTGAGCACCTTCAGGGGGGGCACTGTGCCCCCCCTGCCCCCCCCCCCCCCCCCCCCCCCGGCTGTTACGCCACTGGTCGACAGCATGCTCCAGATACTGTACAGGCACTAGCAGGAATGATATGGTTGAAGAGTGAAAGTGTATACAGACACGTTACAATTTCTGACTAAATTTGTTTTTGATTGTCCTTATATAGTTTTGATTGTACTTAAAGGAGCTGGGGTGTGGACACTCTTCAGTCCAAGTGTTAGAGGACACGCATGATTTCACCTTACACTACTAAATGTGACATGGCACCACGAAATATTGTAAGCTTTCATTAGAATTTTAGATCATAGAAATCGGAATAACTAAAATAAAGATCCATGTGCAAGGAATGGTGATATTTCCAACATTCGGAGACGTAATCTCAGAATGTTTGTAGTAACGATTTGTTAAATTGTGAGATAGGCTTTTACGACGGGTATTCATAATATAAGTTAAAAGTTTAACGGGTTCGCCGTCGGACAAGTTTTAACGAATTTGTGTAACGATTTGTTCATCAATTTATAGAATGCAGTGATCCAGATTATCGTTGCAATAATGGCGACATCTGCGTCCTACAGGAAGAGATCTGTGATAATGTTGTCCATTGTCCAGATGGGGATGATGAGATAGGTTGTCCAACAGGTAAGTTGATTGAATCCACCACAGTGTCATCAAAACACCTATGAATGGATGCACGGTACATGTCCTCCTATAGTTAAAGTCCGACACACGCGGGCACAATTCAATCATTGGGCGTGTTTAAGAACTACAAAAGAAAAAGTGTACTTTAGGTCCCAGATTCTAGACTGTACTATACTCTATTTGGCTTCCTCTGGACAAGACGTTTTAACTTAACAGGCGTAGCTTTTGCACACGCGTACGTATCTTCCGTCTTTAAACGTTCGTGTGTATACGAGAGCGACTGGAGTAGGCATGCGCGTAATAAATGTCGTTGACACAGGTTTTTTGTCACTACTACCACTGTATTTTTAAGTTGACTAACACAGGAGTGCTGTTAAAGCTTGTTACAACGGAAGAGTTTATTGCTCCCCAATCTGCTTAAAATGCTGATGAGGAGGAAGACGGTACCAAAGTCGCTAATCGGGTAAATCTTGACGAACTCGAGCGCTGTACTCCTCCTGAATCAGGTGCCATCATATATCACAAAAACAACACGAAACTGTAGGACACAAGCAAGCACGCACCTGTACCACAGTGCAAGATGAACATGATGAATAGAATGATCACCAATTTGAAATTGAGACACTGCCTGACAAGGGAAGGACTTGACTAATCATGATTGACACAGGGACCACAATACAACATAAACATACAGACACTTAGGACCCAATTGGAAGATTAAGATCCACCAGACAGGTAGATTGATGCTACACGGGTAACTAGCATGAAGACAAAGAAGGACTGAAGGACTTGACTACTGGCTTATCAAAATTACTCTCAAACATTCTATTGAGGGAAATAATTAGTAGAATACGCAGTTATGTCGCTGTCTCGTGATGGCCAAATAGACTAAATACAGTAGTATACTGGTACAAATTCAATGTTCCAGTATCGGACGATACGGGCACATTAAATGTTCCAGTATCAGACAATACTAAGTACTGGATCACAATTATGTACCAGTATTATTTAATACTGGGACAATTCAATGCTGGTAGCATACACTAGTATCGCCCGATACTGGAACATAAAAACGTTACTGGAGCACAATATCGACCGATTCTCGAACACTAAATTGTATCAGTATCGAGTGATACTGGCAACGATTATGTTCCAGTCGAACGATACTGGTATAACAGTATATGGAACCTAAATAAGACTTTCCCGACTAATTGCAACTAAACCCAACTTTAGGGATTTTAGGTTTTTTGTCGATTTTATAAGCAGCATTAGGCGTTCCCCCTGTAACATGGGCCTCGCTTAACCGGTCGCTATCGACTTATGGAACCGTCTGAAGGTAAATGACTTAAAATCCGGTAAGCATGGTAATAGATTATGCATTGAATGACTATGGTTTCAGTATGCAACCAGTTGTTATAACTGTATTAAAGTGCATTTGTATTAAATAGTATTGTTACTAATTGTGTGTTTTAATTTAGGAGTATGTGCGAACACTACTTGTCTTAATGGAGGTACTTGCATCGGGAGCGATGACGGATACATATGTATGTGCGTGGATGGGGTGTCAGGTCAAAACTGTGAAATAGGTAAGACCTCGGGGAATGACATTCAAATAAAGTGCTCAACAAATAAAGTTATACACTTTGTTTATGTCCTTTAAAGTGTCCTCCGATTATTTTTAGTCCAAACAGGCTAGATAGACATTTTTAGATGAATTTTTTCGGACCAATTTGGTACCAGATATGCCATAAAACAACTAAGATAAACCATTATTAACACCATTTAATAGAAATCCGTAACGTTTCCAAATTCGCATTTTCAACGCACGCAAGCGGAGAGGAAATGCTGTGTGTGGCACTTGAATGACCAGGAATAAAAGGGATATTTAACACACAGTGAAACTGCGTTGGTTCGTGCCTGAGCGAGCGGGGTTTTGATTGTGAACAGATAACATGTGGTCTTTTCTCCCCGCGTAGTTTGTTGAAAATGTGAATTTGCAAACGGCACGGATTTTCATTAAATGGTGCTAATCATGGCCTATCTTTGTTGCTTGGTGGCAAGATTGGTAACATATTGTGCCTAAAAGATCCATCGAAATAGCTATCTAGCCTGCTTGGTCAAACAATAATCGAAAATAACTGTACGGGACATAAACAAAGTGTATGACTTTCTTATGTTGAGCACTTTAGATGTAAATGATGTTCTAAACGGTATACTACACCAGTGACTGTTTAAAGGATGACTGTTACTGGTTCTACACCGACGTTGTAAACTCTTATGCTGGTTCTGTAGTCTACATTTTGTGCTTTCAGTCTGTATCGGATATGCACCAACGATGCATCCAGGGTGAATTAGTGAAATAGTGTGTATCGAAAATGGGTTGCTTTCTACTCAAGATGTATCTTTTATATAGAAATGTGCGAAATAGGTCGATACATTAACTCTGATGTTGATGTACTAACAATGCCTCGGCCCTAAATGTCCTTATATTAATTAGGATCAAAACATGAAGAGAAGGTCAAAACCTAATATCATAATTTGATTTCAAACGATTTCAATTTTACCCTAGTAAGCTGTGGTCTATCAACAATTGTGTTAACACCGGGGTCGTCGATCAATCTCACCTCGCCGCTATATCCAGAACCCTATCCATCCGAGTCCAGGTGTGAATACAACGTGTCCGTTTCTGAGGGGTACAAGGTCTTTGTAGAAATTGTGGACTTTGACGTGGAGCAGGGCTACGACTTTTTAGTCATTGACGATACCGTTTTCAGCGGTACCAATATTCCAAACAATTGGACATCGATTGGAGAATCGCTGCGAATTCGATTTACATCAGATGATATATATCAGACCAAAGGATTTTGGATCAGATTAAGTGCCATAGATGTTACAGGTGTGTTAGATGTGTGTTATCAAATGGAGTACTGTGATCTTTATGAATAAATTCTGAACGACCTTTGGAATGTTAACAATTTTAAATGCTGTTCTATTATCATGATTATAATGTTATTTTGTCATCTGATACACATCTTAAGAATATAATCTCTTTACTAAAGCATCTAAATTGCATGGTGATATTAACGGGTTCGCCGTCGGACAAGTTAAAAAAAAGTTTGACAGTTTTAAACTTATCCGACGGCGAACCCGTTTAACTCGTAACTTACATCTAAATTACCTAAACCCTCCACCATCGTATAGTGTTACCGACCAATTCTTGTTTAGAATGCATTAAAAACGTTTGAAGGTATTACAGATCTAGATACGATACCCCAAAAGTTGCCAAAATAACATATTCCGTCTGTTTCCGTCTACCAACCACCTTGGTCATGTTGGTGGGCTATAATTCGTCACAAGTGCAATGAATAGTCGCTATCGAAATAATGGTTAAATGATACAGGGAATAAATTTGAAATTTGTTTCAATTGAGTTGCTTAAAATGTATCTGTTTCTTCTTCAGAAATCAACGAGTGTCTATGGAATCCATGTGAGTTCAATGGTACCTGTATAGATCAAACAGATGGCTATAGCTGTGAATGTGTCGATGCTAGATTTGGCAGAAACTGCATTATTCCAGGTAGGTCTTGTAATGTATTACACCGCTACACCAGATATGGCGAATGCTGGTTCATATAATGTATGTAAAGGCTTAATTAATTATATCTGGTATCCTTAAAACATCTGATATCTTATTTACATCTTCCTCTTTTTCTTCTTACAGTCGACTTCTGCGGACCTCTAGATATCAGTCTAGACGCTGATTCTACCTTTAATTTGACGTCATTTTTTTATTTTATCGGCAACAAATATGGCGCCCAATACAAATGCAAATACAATGTCATCGCACCTCGTGGTTACCGTATTCGTACTCAGTTCCTTGACGTTAGCTTAAGCTATCCATGGGATAGTCTTTTCCTTGGGGAAAGCGCTTTTAACGTTTCGGAGGAGGAATACGTAACTGAAGACAACCTTCTCGAAATAACCTACGTCACTTTTGGCTTCCCCGGTGGTAAAGGAATCAGCCTGGTCCTGTCGGCTGTTTTTGTCGGTAAGACACGTGTTGGAGGGTGGGATTTAGCTCTTGCCGGTGGCTGAAATAACACTTGATTCAAACATTCAAGATGATTTAGCAAATGTCCAATCTTTATTCTGGAATAGGTGTGGTAAAATACACTACTTTTTCATGAAAAAGGAGTTTTTTGAGGCTCTTGGTGATTTTACGTTTACCGTTCATGTTTCGTTGACATGTATTTAATTAATCTGAATGGGTGTTAACATTATACTTAGAATGATATCAAAATTCCAAATATTACTTAAATCTATTGGAAAGTATCTGGATAAATTACTTATAATTATCTAATGTCTTATTTTTTTATTAAATCATTCCAATTTTATTTAAAAACATTGAAAAGTAAACATATAAAGCCAGACTAGAGGATGGATTTGGCAATGGGCCTTTCACCATCATCCGCAGGCATTGCACACAATACATTATAATCAGACACATACAAATGAAAACATACAAAGCTGGAAATGAATACCAATTTAAAACTGTGGGATAAAAGGGTCGGGAAAGCCTGCTTTCCATAATAAAAGTATTGCACTATACATAAATATAAAATTTTAGCAATGAAATGTGCCCAGAAAAACACTGAGAGGACTGAGGATATTGCACTGAGTAAGCAAGATATAATTAATTGATGCTCGATGACCATTGTTTGTCATATTTGGAATAGAAAATAGAATATGAACATGTTATTGCACGCTGACTCAAGGATTTTAACATTTTATTTGACTCCCGTGTCCTCAGTTTTTTGCTGATGGAAAGAAGGGGGGAAATGGATCCTAGAGTAGTCTATAATGTTCGCTCATCTCCCCGCTCATCTCATAAACTGTAAAGTTGTGTAGGCCTAATACACAATAATATAATTAACTCCCATTATTTCGTTTTCTCGTTTGCTTCTTATCTGATGGGCGCAGACGTTGATGAATGCGCCAAACAACCCTGTCTGAATGGTGGCATTTGCAGAGATACAGAGTTCGGATTCAATTGTAAATGTAGACGAGGTTACACAGGAAAGACATGCCAACGTGGTGAGTGAATTACAGTGGATATTTGTTATGTCCGGGTTGTTCTTTGATTCTGCCATCATCATAGCTCCACCGGATAAGATTATAGAGTTTTGACAAACAGCTCCCTTTGGTGTTGGTTTGACATAGGGTTGCAAGTTCGCATTTTTCAAGTTTATTAGAAATAGTTCTAAAAAAACATTTTCAATCTTGCAAAAGCTATATTGACAAATTTGCAAATTTGACAGTCCCAATCTCTAAGCGTCCTAGCTTCCATAGACCCATGCGGAAGAACTCCTGGTGTGTGCAGTAACCCTAAGCTAGGCGGTGTGCCCAACATAAGCCAGTTTCCTTTTGAATAGCTGTCACACCAGCGGCCACTTGACACCGATTTCTTTCATATTTTCATGCATATGTTACTCATATGATGGTTCTCTTCTCCTTCCAATGAGTTGAAGCTTTCAAAATTCTCAATTATCGAACTATTTCTCGTTTAGGCTTGTCAAGATGCGGACGAAATTCATTCACCTGCAACAACAGGCGTTGTATCAAGGCACCTTACGTATGTGATGGTAGAAACAATTGTGGAGATGGTAGCGATGAACTCAACTGTAAGTTATATATCAGCTTATTATCAATAGTCATTTGGGATCTTTTACGACCTCTTTAAAAATATATTACGTTCCGTGGCAAGAGATACGCCATAGTAAAAGAGTCATCTTGGTAGCGTTTGTTGATTTTTTGATCTGAGCGAAAGGTATCTTTATAATAGGATGTGCAACGAATTAAGGCACGCAAGAGCACATTATTGGGAATGACTACGTGTAGTATGTATAAAAATTCGTTATATATCACATACTGGTCGTCCCTCTAGTATGACAATCAACCAAGTTGATTGTTATATTGGAAATTTAGTTTTGTCAGTCACTATTAAAGCGCTATATATTCGGGTGTCTAACAAAATAATTGTTTGCGCTAATACAGAATACAAATGAACAGATATAAATAAGCCCGTGAACTGTGCTTGAATTCTTGACATGTTGAATTAATCATATCTTTTTAGGTGATTGCGAATTCAATTGTTACAATGGCCGTTGTATTCCTGAGCGTTATGTCTGCGATGGTAAAAACAACTGCGGTGATTTAACTGATGAGTTGAGACCAAATTGTGAGTAGCCATATGTACTGTGATATGTTCTTTTATATACACCTGACACAAAAGGTTCCAGACCAGGTACTTTTAAATGTTGGCTAATCGAAAATCAATAATCAGTACCGAAAACCCGAAGTTATGATGGTTTAAATGACCATTTCTATAGGATATGATAGCGGGATGTACATGTGTGTGATACGCAGTGAAAATGTGTAGGCCCCTATGTCGCCACTTATTGGTTTCTTAAAGCGAGGTTATTGGTCACTTGGTATATAGGAGTCAATTAGTCTTGACAAATTGTCATGAACAATTTCATTATTTGGTATATCCTCCGTTACTGGCCATCGTTGCCAAACATCAACGTCTGAGTTTTTGGCACCGATTATCGATTTTGGATTAGCCAACCCAAAAGCACCTGGTCTGACACTTTGTGTGTTCAGTGTATTATAAATCTCACTTCACCATTGGCGAGTGTTATAAGACTGTTGCACCAAATTATGCTATGCACCTAGTTAAGTTAGACGATTTGAGATAGGCATTATCAATAAGTATTATTAAAATGTCTAACCTTTATTTCATTTGCTATTTTCAGGTTAAACGGCAGAGGAGGCGCATCTTGTGTTGGCAGTGGCGTAGCTAGGTTTTTCATATTGCTGGGACGAAATTTAGAGTTAACCAACAATACTATACCGTCTAAAGAATGCGCGCGTAGCGCGCGAAAACTTTATTTTTGCTATTTTACACCGTACAAGATTGAGGTATAGTTTGGCTTTAAATAATTGCCATATTTGTACTTTTGTTCGTCATAATTTCATGATTTCCCTTGACAAGTGAACCGCCAGACCGACACGACTCAAATGTTGGCGGCTCCCCCTCTGGCTACGCTGCTGTGTTTTGGTGGTTTTGGGCTTCATAGACACTAATACTAAATAAAATAATAAATAAAGTAATACATAAATGAATAAAATATTGAATAAATTAATTATGATTAATTCTCTTGCTCGTCTTTGAATTCTTCTTGGCATTAAATTTCTTCAAATTCTCCCTTTTTCAGATTCTTCATATCATTCTTATTATTGTTTCAATTCTTTACATTCTTCTTGGCATTCTTCTTGGCATTCTTTTTGGCGTTCTCTTCTTCTATTCGCATTCTTTTTCTTGGCAGTCTTCTGCTTTACGTTCTTTTAGCATTTAAGAAACATTATTTGTGCATTCTACTTCACATTCTCTGCATTATTATTATTAGTAGTAGTATTATTCTTCGCTTCTTATTTGCATTTCTCTTATTCGAATTCTTATTTGCATTTTCCCCTTGGCATTCTTATTTGCATTTTGCTTCTTCACATTCTTAGTTTGCTTACATGAGCGATAAGGTATAAGTGGCGTTATAGCAAGGGTTGATGTAAGATTAAATACGAGTAAAGCTTCTAAATATGTCAACCGTCTGTGACACGCCTATAGAGTCTTTTTACTCCTATAGAGTCCACACAGCATTCGTCTCGCATTCTGTGGGGTTAGATCCAGATTAGATTTATTCCGTTAGCGCCCTCAACTAGTTTAAGATTGTAGGATATCCAATTTATAGATTAAGCTTGTGCCATCCTTGTTTTTACCTCCCCGACCCCCAACCCCTGAGTGTTTTGGCATACAATTATGTATCAATATGATTTCCAAGGTGTCTAATCTAATATACGTATACTGTACGTATTTTATATTTGTACGTAATCTTAAACTAGTGTTATTGCGATTTATTCCGTTGAGGGCGCTAACGGAATAAATCTAATCTGTGCTGTGTGGACTCTATAGGAGTAAAAAGACTCTATAGGCGTGTCACAACCGTCTCTTGTAATTCTTATATATTTTCATGGTTGAAGTTGAGTTACATGATGAAGCTTATGTTGCGTAAACACTTCTCGAATCTTCAATATTACTTAAGATATTAACTTACAATCAAATTTTAAAAAAATTGAGCAATTATAAAATAAGTTTCACAATATGAGTAATTAAAGATGTAATCATTTGACTGACCGTACTACAGTGCTCCCCTTTGGAGAGTCGTTTACTCGGTTCATAATCATCGTGTTACCCTTTCAGTAAGATATTCATCAATGGATTAAAGCTCATCACCATTCAACTGATTATAACACCTATTGAATAATGTTAGATATTCAATATTAAGGTTTATGAAAGACCTACTTGCATAAACCAATTTATTTACCGGGGCAGATACCCTCTGGGCTATCCCTTTTTGCAGTGCGCGTCTGTATGTCTTGGTTACCGTATATCGGGCTAATCAGCATCCTTGCTTTCATGCCCTCGATTTTCGCCCTTTGTTTTGGTTCTGGAAGAGGTTCCGTGCTTTTACCTCTCTATTGTTCTGATCATATTTCTTATCGGCTTCATGGTGACTAGTCGCTTTCCTAAAAATGTCATGAACATCTTACTCATAGGTAGAACCAAAATCATAATCTTGCCAATGGCTGATATTGTTTAGACTAGCTCGTTTCATTCGAAAATGGTACTAGCTTGCTATCTGTCGATTGACATCAGGCAGTAAATGTGTTCCAGAGAACCTGCAACATGTTTCGGCGACGTTTTAGTGTTAGTTTACACACCGATTGCAATATTAATTATACATTGGAAACTTTATATTTGCGCTTTGTGTATTGATAAATAATCAAGATTACTTTATCGGGTTTCAAATTACACTTGAGAAAACTGGTGTATTGAGAAAACCAGTTCAACCCGATTTGGTGGAAAATTATGGTGCCGCCGTGCAGCCCGGTTCACGACTCAAACTTTCAGTAAAGAAAACGGAACTCTTTTGTCTCATTTTTTAACCATGAATTTCAATCAGGTTTGCACAATTTCGACAACTTAGAATTGCAATGTTTTCCTTTAAAAAACAAGATCAATCAAGATTGATAAACCAGTTTTCAATTTAACGTGATGACAGAGAGGTGTCGAAACTCAGTTCAAAGGAAATGAAATGGCTGATATGCAGTCTTTTCGCTCAATATTCTATGGACCACATGCTTGCTCAACCCATTCCCTTCGTCTCTTATCTGTAATATAAATAATGAGATGGAAATATCTAGCATATTCATTTCAAGGCAAGGCTTAAACACCGATTTAAATCTGAACAACTGTTTGCGTCGATCATACAGTGAGTTCTTAGAATAATATGCATTTTTTATCTTTAAATTGTGAAAAGAAATTTAAAAAAAATGTATGAAATCAAATAATTGGTTTCATAATGCATAATAAGCATACTATTACTATCACAAAGGGACAAACGAACAGATACTTATGTGATATGATATACATGGATGGATAACTGGGCTGCAGAGCAGCAGCGCCATCCATTTTCGTGAAATCGATTGAACGGATTTCAATTATACCTTTCTTTGATCAAGATAATTTCAAATGATTTTCAATCGAGGTAATAAAAAAGACGGCTTCCAGAATGTGTAAATATAATACAGTATGTGGTGTTAAAGGAAAGTGATACATTATGTGGTGTTAAAGGGAAATGATACCGTATGTGGTGTTTAAAGGAAATGATACACAGTATGTGGTGCTAAAAGGAAATGATACAGTATGCGGTGTTAAATAGAAATGGTACAGTATGTGGTGTTAAAGGTAAATGATACCGTGTGTGGTGTTAAAAGAAATGATACAGTATAATGGTGTTAAAGGGAAATGACACTGTATGTGATGTGATGCTAAGGAGAAAAGACAGTATGTGGTGTTCAAGGGAAATTATACAGTGTGTGATGTTAAAGGGAAATGATACAGTGTGTGGTGTTAAAGGAAGATGATACGGTATGTGACGCTAAATGTAACATGATACATTATGTGGTGTTAAAGGGAAATTATACCGTATGTGGTGCTAAAAGGAAATGATACAGTATGTGATGTTACAGTGTGATACAGTGTGTGGTGTTAAAGGGAAATGATACAGTGAGTGGTGTTAAAGGGAAATGATGCAGTATGTGATGCTAAGGAGAAATGATACAGTATGTGGTGTTAAAGGGAAATGGTACAGTATGTGATTCTAAAGATAGCATGATACAGTATGCGATGTTATAGGGAAATTATACAGTATATGGTGTTAAAGGGACATTGTACAGTTTGTGGTGCTAAAGGGAAATTATACCGTATGTGATGTTAAAGGGAAATTATACCGTATGTGGTGTTAAAGGGATATAATACATTAAGTGGTGTTAAAGGGAAATGATACCGTATATGGTGTTACAAGGAAATGATACAGTATGTGGTGCTAAAGGGAAATGATACAGTATGCGGTGTTAAAGGTAAATGATACCGTATGTGGTGTTAAAAAGAAATGATTCAGTATATGGTGTTAAATGGAAATGACACCGTTATGATGTTAAATGAAAATGATACCGTATGTATGTTAAATGGAAATGATACAGTATGTGGTGTTAAAGAGAAATTATACCGTATGTGATGTTAAAGGAAAGAGATACACTATGAGGTGTTTAAATGGAAATGATACAGTATGTGATGTTACAGGGAAGTTATACCGTATGTGGTCTTACAGGGAAATGATACAGTATGTGGTGTTAAAGGGAAATTATACAGTATGTGGTGTTACAGGGAAATTATACAGTATGTGATATTAAAGGGAAATTATACAGTATGTGGTGTTACTGGGACATTATACAGTATGTGGTGTTACAAGGACATTATACAGTATGTGGTAGGGAAATGATACCGTTTGTGGTGTTATAGGGAAATGATACAGTATGTGGTGTTAAAGGGTAATGATACAGTATGTGGTGTTAAAGGGAAATTATACAGTATGTGGCGTTCAAGGGACATTATACAGTATTTGGTGTTAAAGGTAAATGATACCGTATGTGGTGTTAAAGGGAAATTATACCGTATGTGGTGTTAAAAGAAAATGATACCTTATGTGGTGTTAAAGGGAAATGATACAGTATGTGGTGTTAAAGGAATATGACACAGTATGTTGTGTTAAAGGGAAATGATACAGTGAGTGGTGTTAAGGGGAAATAATACAGTATGTGATGCTAAGGAGAAATGATACAGTATGTGGTGTTAAAGGGAAATTATACCGTATGTGGTGTTAAAAGAAAATGATACCTTATGTGGTGTTAAAGGGAAATGATACAGTATGTGGTGTTAAAAGAAAATGATACAGTATGTGATGTTAAAGGGAAATGATACAGTATGTGGTGTTAAAGGGAAATGATACAGTATGTGGCGTTCAAGGGAAATTATACAGTATTTGGTGTTAAAGGGAAATTATACCGTATGTGGTGTTAAAGGAAAATGATACAGTATGTGGTGTTAAAGGAATATGACACAGAATGTTGTGTTAAAGAGAAATGATACAGTGAGTGGTGTTAAAGGGAAATTATACAGTGTGTGATGCTAAGGAGAAAAGATACAGTATGTAGTGTTAAAGGGAAATGACACAGTATGTGGTGTTAAAGGAAATGATACAGTATGTGATGCTAAAGGTAACATGATACAGTACACATATCATGAAACAATACGTGTTTCTTGTTTCTGAAAATCTTAAACACAGTTTAAATTCCCGACAAGATGTCAGCTAATAAAAAAACCCACGGATAACAGTTTTATGCTTGTTGTCAGTGTAATCGTGTTATTTCATGCATGAATGATGCATGATCATTCCGATTACATATTGTGTTGAATCTGAGACCATAAAAACTAGTTATTTTGGTCTCGGGTTCAATAGACATAATAGGCCATAGACTATTGATAATTGTTAACCTCTATCGAGGGTCGTCAACTATTTTCAGAAAGTGCGCAGGCGGGTGAATCTCTGTATCTGCGTATGCAATAAGAATTGGTTCAGAAATACTGCCATCTATTCCAGTTACGACTCGCGATTAAGAAATCAATGAAGCAAGAACTGTTTAATATTCATCAAGTTGCGTCCAGTATTATATGCTATAGTGTTGTATACATAAAAAGCGTCAATCAAATGTCATTCAGCGCCTTGGCCTAACGGGTTATGCGCGCTCGTTCTAGCATTCGCATTGGCGGAGGTTCGAATCCCACTTTTGCTGAATTTTCGAAATAGGTATATTTATAAATTGTATCAATGTTTTCTGTATTTGTGCGATATTTCGATCAAATTTGGGCACGACAACATGTGTGCATAACGTATAGATTCCAAAAATATCTTGTTTTATTCAATCCCGTCACTCTTATCCGCAAATAAGTAGAGTAAGCGTGTAGATATACGCAAATCAATTAATCACGTACAAAAGGCTGGCTATTTTCACGTCAAAACATTTGTTGTCAACGTTTTAATTTTTTTTTCTTCAATATTCATGCCAAACACTACATGGTCCCACCTCATTTCTGTTGCTCTCAGACGGTGGTGGCACCACGGTTCTTTTAAATCTGTCAATTGACATGAAGACTTGCGATACGAGCCTAATTGTTCGTAGATTATCCATTTTTTCATCCATACAATTACAGTGGAGCATGGAGTTGATACCATGAAGTCTTTATCTTTCTTCTGCACGTTTTTAGGTGGTATAGTCGATACGAGTTCTGGTCTTTTGATGTTGATCGATTTACCTTTCAATCAAGATCTCGTCTTTCTCTAAACAAAGATTTCATAAACCCGATTGACGCATGGTCGTTTTGGATTTTTTTTTAAATTTCCCATCGTATGTAGAACGCCCGATTGTGTCTATAACTGATCATCTACATTTGGAAACTAATACACTATCTAGGTATCGAGCACTCTTACAGCTGTTTATCATAACCTTACAGCGATAATTAACCAACTATAGATGGAATTTAACAAAGTCATAAGAAAACACTACCGAGTTGCTAACCGTGTCAGAGGTATTTATTTATTTATTGAATCCTCCACAAGAAGATCTGATCAATGAACAAACAGAAGTGGTGACGGGTTATTAATGGTTTTTTTCCTGGAAAGGGCAAATCAATCGTCCTGCCCATCAATGTAATTTATGACACGTTAGAAACCAACTGGGACCGCCGCAAATTTCACTAAATATAAGCAATCCATGTCTAACATCCTCTGGTAACTTTGGCAATGCTAGAGCGCCACCTAGACCACTAACGACAAGTAAATAAGGTCAAAGAAATCGGGGTTTTCTGGGGGAAGATGGTTCTCCAATCATAATAGAGTCCCTGAATCGCGGCTCTTTACCTATTTATCTCAGTTCAGAACAGTTTTCGTTGTTGTAAATGCAGTTGCAGACATAAGGTCGGCAGGTTCTTTTTGCACGCTCAGGATCCAAGCTTTAACCAATAGTGATTTAAGGTATTAAAACGTGTTTTATATAATTATTTACTTTATATGTCTAGATAACAAGTGTGAATTTTCGAATTCATAATCAGGCCCACGTCGTTGAATTAGGCCTACACCTTAACACTAACAGTTCTTGACCAAATTTGATGAAGTGACTATGTTTTGATGTCAAACTGCATCGTTGAAGGGCAGGGGAAACGTAAATAATCTTATCTGTGTTTATATTGAACCACTCGGAGAGGGTTTTTTATCAAAATATGTCAAATCACCCTCATCTTACAGGTCTATTCGTCGTCAATGTAGGCTAATTCTAATCTGTTGGAAGATTTCGGTGGTTTGGGCGGTTTTTCAGGCTCTATTTGCGAGGCATATGATATGCTACTCTTTGTAGTTTTTTCTTCACTCCTGTGACGCCACAATTTGAATTGACCATAGATAATGAAGGTATTCAATGTCTATGAATTGACTCCTTTATACCTGGCACTTATCTTGAGGGTCTATACTAACTACTTACGGGGTCAGTCAGACTTGAGATGTGACACCGTTTGAACGAACCACCTTAACTAGGCCTCGTATGAGATTTAGCTCCTAGACTAATATGCCTAGTATGTGCGCATCTATAATTCATACATGCATGACCGGTTTCGACATCACACAGTATTCAATGCAATTAAATTACATTCCATACAAAAAGCACCTTTTTTATGAAACGAATGCAGAGTTACTTTAGGGAAAATACTTCATTGATTGATTACAGGCAGTAATTGAAAATTACTAGGCTCGTGGACAAACAAGTAAATTGGGTTATGCAGCAAAAACGTTCACCATACACAAACGAAAATTTGATTGACTTCAGTTTTTCACATCGAGTAATAGGGAACAAAAAGATAATTCTTGCAATGTTTAAAAGTGTCAAACTTCAACTTGGTTTTGAAAACAAGATGGCTTCTTTCCACTATAACACCTTTTTTTTTTACTCACCCAGTATACATGTAGGCTATTCTAATTTTTATTATTTATTATTTATTATTTTATTTTATTTTATTTTGTTATTCTTATAGTCGCGATTGATCGAATATCGTCATGATTCTGTTGATTTTGGCCGTGTCTGCCTTGACAGTTGCCAATGGGCAAGAATTCACTGGAGGTGAGAGTATTCATTATTAATTAGTGTTGATTTTCGTGTTGATTTTCGTGTTGTCATACCTTTCGCAAGCCAATGCTAATTCATCCGTTAAATCACGGTAGGCTTATATAACAGTAATAGAGACAGAATAAAAAATGTTCATTTGATCTCTTATCAAATTATGTTACTGCCAGCTGAAACGATCAAAATATGAATTACAACAAGTCAAAGTCAGAAACTTGAGACTGCCCTCCCCTACCTCAATGATCATTTGGTTGAAAAGTGGTGCCTTTTGCCTTCACTATTATACGAGGGGGTATCATACACATTTCTCCCACTATTTGTTACCTGTCCACAGACCGCCATTGTAAAGATCCTCAGATTGACCGCCATTGATTGATTCTCAGATTGCCTCAGATTGTGTTATTCCCAAAACAGCAATAAATAGTTTAAAGTTTTGACAGAAAGGGGTCAAAGGTCATTACAAACAAGCTTGGGGACAATAAACTTATGGGTAACATGGGGGGTGTGCACAGATTGACCTCTAATGACCCCTACATAACCTTTGACCCTTTGTGTCAACACTTTAAACTATTTATTGCTGTTTTGGGAATAACACAATCTGAGGCAATCTGAAAATAAATCAATGACGGTCAATCTGAGGATCTCTACAATGGCGGTCTGTGGACAGGTAATAAATAGTGGGAGAAATGTGTAACTTTGCACAGGGACTATGTAAAGATGTCTGAAGGATCACATAACAAAATGAAATTTCTAGTTCCTTCACTTCTGGGTGATTTCTAAAACTTTTTGATACCCCCTCGTAGTATCGCTTCCTATCCCAGTCCGAACGTCGAATTCTTTATACTGCTGTCAAAGAGTAACAAAAAAGCGAATATCCTGAAATACAACCGTGAGTTTACTATTAACCATGTGACATGATGGCTATTGGCGATTTGTGGTTTATATAAATAAAATGATGGTTTTCTTTTACAGAGGATGGCTTGTGCGGTACTCGACCAGCGGTTCAGGGACCGCAACCTCGAATATTTAATGGTCGTGATGCCCCAAATGGAGCTTGGCCTTGGATAGGACGTGTTGTGCCTCGGCCGGAAAATTATGAGTGCATGGTTGTACTAATCAGCGACGAATGGGCCTTGACTTCTATAAACTGCGGGTGATATGGCCAATATCGTGAACCTTTTTTAGATGCGTCATCATTATTTTTTCTTTCATGAGAACAAAGAAAAAAGTTTACTATTTCATTCCCTCCCCCTGCGAAAGCATGGACAAGAAGAAATAGTCCTTTTATATTTCAGTTTTAGTTGAGCATGGGTAAATTTAGATTCAGGTAATCTTCTTTCCAAATATAAATTCCAAATATTTATCGAGTTTTAGGACACGCGGAATGTTTTAAATATATATGAGCCTTTGAAAGAATTTGTATGATAACAGTGTAAGCACATTCCAAACATGGAGGAAATTACGCATTAAAGCGAAAGTTGATGAGGTGCAAGAAAGGGGCCTTAGCACATCACGTCATGACAATGGTTGCTTTATTATATGGGATCACTGAACGACAACTCGATAAACTTCAAAAAGCTCAGAATGCTAACCTCTTCGGTATCTCATTCATTTCAAACCCCTTCTCCTCACCTGGAAAGCCTCCATGACATGGCACCTTCTTATATCAGGGATCTTCTCAAGCCACATATTCCATTACATTGCCTCAGATCTTCTGATAAACAGCCTCTTTCTGTTGCTTGGACTTTTTCTTCATATGGCGACCGGGTCTTCTATGCTTGTGCACCTAAATTGTGGAACTCACTTCCTTCAGATCTGCTCTGCTGTTTAAGATTGCTTATGATTGGACTCATTGACTTCTATACAACTGTTTTTATAATTTAATTGTTTATTATTATTACTAGCGGCGTAGCCTCGCTGCGCTCGGGTCCCCGCTATAGATGGTTATGCCACATTACCTACCTCTGTGACCACATAAACCCCCTACAACCTCCTCAAAACCAGGTTGATTTATAACCATATCCCACCTAAAGGCATTATAAACCCCCTACAACCCCCCCCCCCCCCCCCACCCCCATCAGGTTGATTTATGACCATATCCCTCCTAAACCATTAACCGTGGCTACTTTATTAACCCCTCCCCCTACCTCTCAAACCGCATCAAGTTAACCCTCGGTACTTTTAAAACCACATAAACCCCCTTCAACCGCCCCCCCCCCCTCCAATCAGGTTGATTTATAACCATATCCCTCCTAAACCATTAACCGTGGCTACTTTATTAACCCCTACCTCTCAACCCGCATCAAGTTAACTCGGTACTTTTTCATTAACTCTTAACCCTAAACCAGGTTGATTTATAATAATCCCAACCCTCCCTAAACCATTTCCCGTGGCTACTTCATTAACCCTCGGTCCCTTAGATTGTTTGGCATGCCAACTTAAAGTAAAGAAATCAGGTTGCTTCATTAACCCCCGCAAAACGCTACTTGTACCATTATAACCCTAGGTCTATATCCTAAATCATTTCCCGTGGTTTTACACCCCCCCCCCCCCCCCCCCCCCCCCCCCCGACATAACACCAAATACCCTACCAACGGGCCTATAACCATTTCCCGTGTGGCTCCAGTGAGCTCTTGCGCAAACATGCACGCGACGCATTACCACGGTATGATTACGCGGTAGTATGCGCAACGCACAATGTAGTTCAATTCTAGTGGCATTTATGAGCCAAATCTGAGAGGTTTTTTGCTGTTTTTGGAGCCAACTGTTAACCAATTTCAGTGGAATAAACTTTAACACACTTCCCGTTATTTCTCAGAATGTTTGTCGTAACACTCGTTCTAAATTTATAGCAACGACCAGAAAATGTTGTTTTATTTAAGTGTACCAATCATGGTTGGTATACGATTTGTTTATCAATATACAGAATGCAGTGATCCAGATTATCGATGCAATAATGGCGACATCTGCGTCCTACAGGAAGAGATCTGTGATAATGTTGTCCATTGTCCAGATGGAGATGATGAGATAGGTTGTCCAACCAGTAAGTTGTTTGAATCGACCACAGTGTCATGGATGCACTGTTCGTACATGTCCTCCTGGCTACAGTCCAACACACGCAGACAATCATTGCACGTGTTTAAGAACCACACAAGGAAAAGTGTACTTTCGGTCCTAGATTCTAGATATTACTGGTACAAAGTCAGTGTTTCATCAGTATCAGACGAAACTGGCATACAATTATGTACCAGTATCGTCCAATACTGGGACAAATCACTATACGTTCCAGTATCGCTTGATAATGGAACACAGTTTGGTGTTCCAGTGTCGACCGATTCTGGAACAGTAAAATCGTACCAGATCGAGCGATACTGGCAACGCTTATGTTCCAGTTGAACGATAATTATTAGTATACCAGTATCTGGGACCAGAAGTATACTTTTTCTTAAAAAAACCAATTGCAACTTGGCGCAACTTTAAGGATTTTAGGAACAAACGTTTAGTTCAACTTTAGTTGTTGTTGCTTTTGTCAAAGTCGGTGACGACTTTGACATTTGAATTCAGATTCAGGTTTTGTGGGGGAGTCTATGAATTGCTTTTATGTATTTTAAATCAGATGTTTTTAAAATGTATATAAGATCATGATACGAAAATATAAACATATATCAGGTTGTTATTGTGGAGAAATAATTAAAATAATATTAAAAGATTGTCATTGTTACTACGAAACTACCAGATTTTGCAAAATTCTACTAATACTATGCAGAGGGGACCACAGGGACCACCAGGCTATCCAGACCATCCAGTCCTGCCAGTATACCACCATTGGGCTATTTTTCACTAAATCAAACCTGCTCTAGAGGCTAGAGAGGCTATACTAACTATAGTGTGATTTAATTACTGTCAAATGTTTAACTTAAAAATGTCTGAAATGGCACTAGTTTCTAACACAAATTGAAGTTCAGTTTGAATTTCTTTTACACAACAATTTTCAAATGCCGCACTTTGGGCTGCACCTTTATGTGTAACTACCAACTATAGCATGGGCAATATCGTCATCCACTATATTGTTCTTTTATTGTGATGACTGTCAACATGCTTCCAATGATGTGGGGAAAATAATTACACTTTTGGAAGCCCCGAATATTCACAATTAACCCACAATATCATCTTGAAGTGGAGGGAAAACCAAATCAGAGAAAATATATAACATCCAAAAATAGCTGCACACTTTGACCTACTGCAAATGGTAATGATGAGGGTAATTTTTTTTCAGCATGTCCAATAAGGGTCTTGGATGTGTATATACTTTGGAGGTCAAAATGTAAACTTGTTTACCAGGAAGTCCTAAACTATTAAAAATTGCACTCCGTGGTCGTCATTATCCATTGTCGAAATGTCTTAAATCAACCCAGACGTAATATTCATAACCTGAAAACATTCTTAGTTTTTTAATTTTTGACCAAAAAGTGTTTGATTTTTTACCACAAAAATGATGTTAGTGCACTTTTGCCAATTTTTACCAAAAACTGATTTTGTTACGTTTTCACAGTGTCTAAATATAGCATGATTCTTATTTGTGTCCTTTGTTAATTCATTTCTCCGACTTTGACACATTTTTGGGGACGAGTTAACTCGGACCCCTTAGTTTTCAAATGAAAGGTCACGTGGTCATTATTAGGCCTATTGTTTCAATTAGCTAGTGGTGACGTGAAACGTTACAATTATTGTATTTACTAAATAATGAAAATTGTATTCTACATAAAGGAAGAAGTATTGATAGGAAAACGAACCTTATCTGTGGTTTCAGGCTATTTGAGATTTGTAATACAGTCCGGGCAGTAGTGTTTGGTATAAAATGCGAAAATATCGCCAAATTCAGATTTTCGATTTAGCAGTATAGTTTATTGAGTGGATAAACCAGACAGTCTCAATGGATGTATACCGTTATAACTTCCGAGTATGTAATTTATGAGAACACGTTGGTCTAATGGTTATTCCCGCCGCCTGTCACGCGGAGAATCCGAGTTCAATTCTGCTGGGGGCCACATCTCTTTTTGTATAATACATTGGTACTTTTTGATGTTCCGTTATATTAATTACTTACAATATCATTAGTTTGTTTATTAACGAGACTCTTTTTTATCTATTAATATTTTTTACTTTTTTTGTTCAATGAATATAAATTATCACGATTTTCTTTTTTTGATTCGGCTGTTGTTATGTTCGTGATTTATTTTTACAAAACGATTGACTACAATTATCCTGGCACCCGGAAAACCCCGGGAAATCCAAGTTATTTTGTTGCACTTTTAAATTTGTCATAAATTACGTTTTTCTCGTAATTAAACATTGGAATTTAAATTATATTATAAATAATGATATTTTTTCTCTTTCAATTCTTTTCTTCCATAACGTCTCGGTGATTTCCTTCCAGAAGCAACACACTAGTGATCCTCTTGCCAACTTCCACAAAATTCAACATCCATTCCAAGTCTTCTCATCCTTTTGCCACCTTAAATACTCGTCCCCCCCCCCCCCCAGTTTTTTAGAAGACCTTGTTTAAAAATATCTTTTTTATCAATGTTAGGCAGCATTTTAGGCATTTCCCCTGTAACCTTAACAGGTCGCTATCGGCTCCTGGAACTGTTTGAAGGGAAATGACGTACAATTCGTCACCGGTAAGCATGGTAATCGATAATGTAATGAATGACGATGGTTTTAGTATGCCACCAGTTGTCATAACAAGTACATTTATATTAATTAGTATCGTTACTAATTTTGTATTATATTTTAGGAGTCTGTACGATCACTACTTGTCTTAATGGAGGTACTTGCATCGGGAGCGATGACGGATACATATGCATGTGCGTGGATGGAGTGTCAGGTCAAAACTGTGAAATAGGTAAGTCCTCAGGGGATGACATTCAAATAAATGTAACTTGATTGTCAAATAAATGTAACTTGGATGACCAGTAGGCAACATCAATTACTGACATTGTGCTATAATTATAGTGGTGAATATGTGTTAGTTCACTATCTTCTTTATACATTAGTTCATACCACTTTTGTTTTTATATTTTGTCCCTGATGAAGATGGTATATCCACTTGAAACGTCGGTCCTTATTGTTACGTTATATTTGTGTTGTTTTATTGCACAGCAATTTTTATTGCTTGTCCCACCCAGTGCATTTCCGTGTGCTATTGTTTTAGTGCACAGTAATTCTCATAGCTTGCCATAGTATTTCTCCCTGTTTCATCTCGTTATTCTCCCTTGTTATTCATTGATTCCCTACACCCAGTTGGTATATCTTGCTTTTATTCTTTGCATTCAAATATATGTAAATGATGTTATAATCAGTGACGGTTTAAAAGATGACTGTTACTGGTTCTACACCGACGATCCTCTTTGTAAACTCTTATGCTGGTTCGGTAGTCTACATTTTGAGCTTTCAGTCCGTATCGGATATCAGTGTGAATAACTGAAATAGTGAGTAACGAAGCCAAAATCGTTTTTAAAATGGGTTGTTTTCTACTCAGGATGTATCTTTTGTACAGAAAAGTGTGAAATAGGTCGATATATTATAATAAATAATAATAATAATAACAGCATATTAACGCTGATGTTACTAACAATCCCACAGCCCAAATGTCCTTATGTTCATAATCGACACCAGTGCGCGTGTATTAATTTGGAATCCTCTCAAAACAAGAGGAGAAAGTCAAAACCTAAAAATATAATTTGATTTCAAACTCAGGACTGGAGTAACTTTTTAATACTCTTCTTTGCATTTCGCTCATGTCGTCTTCGATATTTCTTTTCTACTCCTTACTAGTAAGCTGTGGTCTATCAACAATCGTGTTAACCCCGGGGTCGTCGATCAATCTCACCTCGCCGCTATATCCAGAACCCTATCCATCCGATTCCAGGTGTGAATACAACGTGTCCGTTTCTGAGGGGTACAAGGTCCTTGCAGAAATTGTGGACTTTGACGTGGAGCGGGGCTTCGACTTTTTTGTCATTGACGATACCGTTTTCAGCGGTACAAATATTCCAAATAATTGGACATCGATTGGAGAATCGCTGCGAATTCGATTTACATCAGATGATTTCTATCAGACCAAAGGATTTTGGATCAGATTAAGTGCCATAGATGTAACAGGTGTGTTAGATGTGTGTTATCAAATGGAGTGATCTGTGATCTTTATGAATACATTCTGAACGACCCTTGGAATGTTAAAATTTTAAAATGTTGTTCTATTATCATGATTATAATTTGATATTGTCATCCGATACACACCTTAATACAACAATATCATCTCTTTACTAAAGCATCTAAATTACCTAAGCCCTCAACCATTTCATAGTGTTACAGACCAATTCTTGTTCAGAATGCATTGAAAACGTTTGAAGGTATTCCAGATCTAGATACGATACCCCAAAGTTGCCAAAATAACACTTTCCGTCGGCTTCCGTCGGCTTCCGTCGGCTTCCCAAACCGCTCAAACCAACCATCCATGTTGGTATATTCGTGCAATGAATAGTCTATCGAAATAATGGTTAAATGATACAGGGAATAAAGATGGAGTCTGCTTCAATGTATCTTGTTTCTTCTTCAGAAATCAACGAGTGTCTATGGAATCCATGCGAGTTCAATGGTACCTGTATAGATCAAACAGATGGTTATAGCTGTGAATGTGTCGATGCTAGATTTGGCAGAAACTGCATTACTCCAGGTAGGTCACCGCGTTTGCCTTAAATGAAGATATTGTTCTCGTACAGGGTGTATCATAATGAACTGTACCGAGGCAATATGATTTATTACGGTATGAATTCGATTGATATTGTTCAAACAGTTTTCACATATATCTTGCGCAAACGCCCAGCTTTTATAAGAATTTTAAATTTTGAAAATCGGACATTTCTGATGGAAAATACAGACTTTCTGGTAAAGATGGTAGATTTCAATTTTGGTTGAAATGATAAATTTAAAATATCTGTGAAATTACTAAGCCTACAAGAGATATCCATCCGTCCATAGGACAGGGTTTATTTTGGTCGCCATATCTCAACTTGTATAACTATTTATTATTTACATACTTTTGTTTGTGAAATTTGGAGATAAATTTTGATTTTTAATCCGCAAATGAACCGGGATTTGCTCTGCTTGAGTGGTTTTAACTTTCCTTTCTTTGGCTTGAGTTTTGAATATTGCTTATGAGGTGTGGGCTACATTGTTTGAAATGTTGGGGGTAGTGGTAAAGAGGATTGATTGAAATTGAAAACACGTTTTTCATCGATGTTCGATTATGTCTTGCCACACGAGAACAAAAAGAGATATCTCAATGAAATTAACATATAATATAGGAAACATGTTTACCCTTATATTGCAGGTGTTTAAATTTAAAATAATAATCATTTTGTATTTTTTATGTCTTTTAGAATTACGGTACAGTTCTTTCTGATACACCCTGTAGCTTAATTGGTAGTAACACTTGCTTTCTCGTACATTCATATATGTGCGATTGCTTCATTGTAATTATGGTAATACTTTGGCATGAAAGGACTATATTTTTTCAATATTGTGTGATAATAATGTAATTGAGAATTATTTTGTAACACCGCTACATACACCAGATATGGCGAATTTTGGTTCATATATATAATGTATAGGGCTAATGGGCATCTAACACTTCCATGTTGTTAATATATGTTAGGTATTTTTGGTCTGTGTGTAGGGGGGATACATGCTGGTATCTTTAAAACATTCCAGTCGTTAAGTCCGAGTTTTACATGTATCTAAAAACCATATTGTTTACCTAAATTATCTATATTAGATTTCTTATTTACATCTTCATTTGTTTCTTTCTTACAGTTGACTTCTGCGGACCTCTAGATATCAGTCTAGACGCCGATTCTACCTTTAATTTGACGTCATTTTTCTATTTCATCGGCAACGAATATGGCGCCCAATATAATTGCAAATACAATGTCATGGCTCCTCGTGGTTACCGTATTCGTACTCAGTTCCTTGACGTTAGCTTGAACTTCCCATGGGATAGTCTTTTCCTTGGGGAAAGCGCTTTTGACGTTTCGGGGGAGGAACACGTAACTGAAGACAACCTTCTCGAAATAACCTACGTCACTTTGGGCTTCCCCGGTGGTAAAGGTATCAACCTTGTCCTCTCTGCTGTTTTTGTCGGTAAGACACGTGTATGTGGGATTTAATTAAACTTGCAGGGAGCCGGGAGCCGTTTAGCTTGATCCATGTTCATTTAACCATGGAAGTTCCATGATTTAACAAATGTCCAATCTTTAAAAGTTAGTGTTTTTGACGGGTTTTTGAGCCTTTCAATGATATTTCGATTAACGCTCGTGATTCGTTGACTTTTATTTGATTAATCTAAATGGTTGTTATAGCAATAACATTATAGCTACAATGATAGCAAAATTCAATATAATACAGGAGCACCCAACGAGGTTTCCTGGCAAATACCTGCTCCTCTGATGTTTCGAATCTGGCTGGTTCTTTTTTCTTATAAAATGAATTCCTGTCTGGCAAACGATTTTTAAGTCATCCAGACAATCTAGCTGGCAAAATTGGCATCAATTTGAGAGGTAATGATATCAAATTTGTGTTTTATGGATTTTATGGATTATATATTTAATGTTTAGAACAGAAAATTCGATGAATTTAGCTGAAATATAAATGTATAAATAAATTATCCTAGCTGGTTGATATGTCTAAACACTCGTTCCCCTAGCTTTCAAAATTCTTCACGGAATTTGGCTTCTGGCTGCCAAAGGAGTATTTTGACCGGCCCTAGCTGGGAAATGTAGTTAATACCGCGCATTCTAGCTAGCTCTGAGGAGCAGCTAATGTTATGTATTACTACATCCTGAACTTCTCGTCGGGTGCCCCTGATAATACTTAATCTATGGGCACGTATTTAGCTAAATTACTTAAATCTTAATATGTCTTATTATCCTAAAGTTCGGTAATCTATAATGTTCGCTCATCTCCCCGCTCATCTCATAAACTGTAAAATTGTGTAATATGATATACGTAATTACCTCTCATTATTTCGTTTTCTCGTTTGCTTCTGATGGACGCAGACGTTGATGAATGCGCCAAACAACCCTGTCTGAATGGTGGCATTTGCAGAGATACAGAGTTCGGATTCAATTGTAAATGTAGACGAGGTTACACAGGAAAGACATGCCATCGTGGTGAGTGAACTAGAGCGGGTATTATGTTATATCCGGGTTGTTCTTTGATTCTGTCATCATTTAGCTCCACAGGATAAGATTATAGAGTTTTAACAAACAGCGCCCTTTGGTGTTGGTTTTGACATAGGGTTGCAAGTTCGCATTTTTCAAGTTTATTAGTTTAAAAAAAACCTATTTTCAATCTTGCAAAAGCTATATGTGACCAATTTGACAGTCCCAATCTCTGAGTGTCCTAGCTTCCATAGACCCATGCGAAAGAACTCCTGGTACTGTGTGTGCAGTAACCCTAACCCGAACCCAGGACCATAAACCCTAAACCCTAACCCTAACCTTAAACTCTCAAGTAATAAGACTCAAAGTCATGACACCGGATTTCGGCCTACTTTAAAATCAAGCTTTAAATGATTGAAATAAATGTTACACAGTTAATCTGGTAAATCTAAGACAGGAATGAATTATCCCCCGGAATCAACCCGACCAATCTTAAGAGTTGCACGCTTAAATTGCTGAAGTGTTTCGAAATAAATTGTCTAATTGTCTTAGGCCAAATTAAATGAATTGTTTGTCTCAAAGCTCCCGCGCGCGTTAGTTTATTGATGCGCATTAGAAAAACAAAAATCTGAAAAAAACTTTTTTTTCCTCTTTTTTTTTTTTTCAAAAAAAAAAAATTGGCTATGCTGTCATTATAACCTTTATCTTGTCATGATTCGAGGTCTTGACTGGGATTGGCTTCCGTCAGTGCATCAATATGTGTTACTTATATGGCACAGTTACCCATAATCTTGCTCCTTTTGTGCAATACGCTTACCCTTTTATTAGAATATCATGCCAGTACACTGCTTTATGTCATTGCTTCTGCTAACGACTTCTTTTCCAATTTCCCTCAGCCATCCCCTCTAGGATATGGAGTGTCACTAAGCGAGGCGGTGTGCCCAGAATAAGCCAGTTTTCTTTTGAATAGCTCTCATACCAGCGGCCACTTGACACCGATTTCTTTCATATTTTCATGTATATATTACTCATATGATGGTTCTCTCCTCCTTCCAATGAGTTGAAGCTTTCAAAATTCTCAATTATCGAACTTTTTTTCGTTTAGGCTTGTCAAGATGCGGACGGAACTCATTCACCTGCAACAACGGGCGTTGTATCAAGGCACCTTACGTATGTGATGGTAGAAACAATTGTGGAGATGGTAGCGATGAACTCACCTGTAAGTTATATATCAGCTTACTATCAATAGTCATTTGGGATCTTTTACGACCTCTTTAAAAATATATCGTTCCGTGGCAAGAGATACGCCATAGTAAAAGGGTCATCTTGGTAGCGTTTGTTGATTTTTTGATCTGAGCGAAAGGTATCTTTAATATAGGATGTGCAACGAATTAAGGCACGCAAGAGCACATTATTGGGAATGACTATAAATACAAATTCGTTATAATATATATCAAACTGGTTGTCCATCTAGTATGACAGACAACGAAGTTGGTGGTAATAGATTGCAAATTCAGTTTTGTCAGTCACTATTAAAGTGCTGTATTTTCGGGTGTCTATAACAAAATAATCCATTGTTTACGCTGATATAGAATACATCAAAACAATAAAGAACAGATAAGATCATGAACTGTGCTCGAATTCTTCACATGTTGAATTAATTATATCTTTTTAGGTGATTGCGAATTCAATTGTTACAATGGCCGTTGTATTCCTGAGCGTTATGTCTGCGATGGTAAAAACAACTGCGGTGATTTAACTGATGAGTTGAGACCAAATTGTGAGTAGCTAGCTCTAATCTCTTCTACTAATCAATGAAATTAGATCGAAATGAATTAGGATCAGGAGATTCACTTCATTTGTAAATTAGTAATAATGATCTGAAATGCTTTGCTATCTGTGCTCTTTTATATTATACACCTAACACAAAAAGTGTCAGACAAGGTGCTTTTGATGTTGGCTTATCGCAAATCAATAATTATTGGTACCAAAAACCTGAAAGTGGCCCAAACCCATTTCTAGACGACTTAGTAGATTGGTCATAATTTCAAAGCAAGAGCAGTTAAAAAAGACCAAAATAAAATTCTGCTGGTAGTTAATACATCTCTCATCACTCATCACAGAGTCTAAGATAATGCATAAATATGAAATAGCAATTGTGTATTTTTGTTGTTACAGCGTCTGTATCCTATTTCACACTTGTTGTGTGTTACAAAACTGTTGCACCATTATGCTGTGCAACCAGTTCAGTTAGTCGATTTAAGATAGGCATTATTAATCAGTAGTAGTAATATGTCTAACCTTTATTTCATTTGCTATTTTCAGGTTAAAAGGCAGAGGAAGCTCTTCTTTTTTTGGTTTGGGACTACATAGACACTATAGTCTATTTGGCCATCACGAGCCAGTGACGTAACCGCGTATTCGACTAATTACAGTACATAACGCGCGCGCCTACTCGCGGCGCTGGCGTATACACACGAGCGTTGAAAGGCGGAAGATACATGCGCGTGCGTAAAAGCTGCGCATGTTAGGTTACGTCACTGTCCAGAGGAAGCCAAATAGAGTATACTAAATAAACCAATAAATAAAATAATAAATAAATAAAATATTTTATAAATTAAGTATGATTAATTCTCTTCTTCGTCTTCGCATTTTTCTTGGCATTAATTTTCTTCGTATTCTCCTTTCTTCAGATTCTTCGAATCATTCATATTGATTCAATGCTTTAAATTCTTCTCGGCATTCTTCTAGATTGGCATTCTTCTGCTTTATGTTCTTTTTGCATTTTTTTCTCATTTTTTTTTGCATTCTATTTCACATTCTTAGCATTTTCTGCATTCTTCATCTTATTCGTATTCTTCTTCGCATCTTATTGGCATTTCTCTTATTCGAATTCTCATTTGCATTTTCCCCCTTGGCGTTCTTGTTTGCAATTGGCTTCTTCACATTCTTATTTTGCTTACATGAGCGAAGATATATAAGTGGCGCTATAACAAGGTTTAATATAAAATTAGATATGAGTAAAAGCTTTTAAACATGACAACCGTCTCTTGTAATTCATATATATTCATGGTTGATGTTGAGTTTCCACGAGCGTGGGGAGGATGTTACTGACCGGAGGTTTTAACGATCGACATAGGGTCCGGGGCCCCGCTTACCTGGTGTCCAGGGTCGAACTGGCGGGGTTGGGGCGAATCATGACCATGGACACTCTTCTGATGGGACACTCGACCCCTCTCGATCACTATTGCAATAGTTCCATTCTATGAGCTCTAAAAAATGAATCGATATTCATTGTTCATTGTGCGATTTTGATTTATAGAAATATATGGCCGTGTGTTTTGAACTCGCCACCCTTACCGTTGCATGTCCAGATTTTTACATTTTACACCATCTGAGATTCGAATGAGCATATCGCAATAACTATTTGTTCTACCCATAAAAAGTATATATTTTCTGAACGGTAATCGCACGAGAAATCCAAATATGCTATTGGAATTTAGATAAGACCTAATGGTAACATGTTGTGATTAGGAATGTTCAAAATATATCGATTTTTTTCATATTTTGATTTAAGCTCAATAATATTTTTATACCAATCCCAATCATAATTTTACTGTGCATATTTAAGTTTCTCGTGCAATTACCCATCAGAACATAATAGTTGTCAATGGTAAACATGTTGAAATACACTATATCGAGAAGTAAATGAGCACAAACGTTTACATTTCATATTTGTTAGAGTTTACAAGTATATTTCTTTGGGTATACACCCTTTCCTGATTTAAACGGCATTTTTGAATTCCCCTATTTGAGAGCTTTCCAAAAATGTATAATTTTGCTATCATCGGTTAAATATTTCTTTTGTTATAGTCATGTATGTAAAACCGCTGAATTAGGGCAAGTTCACTGTGTAGTAAATAGGGAAAAAGCCAAGGACAATGCAATCGATTCGTGATTACAATTGTTACGTAAAAGTTGACACTTTTGTTGAAACAGAAACTTATAGAATATAAAACAATCTATAAAATGAGAGCAAAATCATGTTTGTACCATACAGAGAAGAGAAGTTATTGTAATTTGAACGTAGAATTGGGAACATTTTCTATATTCCCCATAGAGATTGTACACAACGCCACCGCCACCGCCACCGCCACCACCCCTAACTTTCACAACATAATCAGTCATATCTCAGCAAAACATTTATAGAAATACCTGATTTATTCACACAATGTAGCTAAATATATAGGCTTTCACATGACACCTCAACCATAGCTCTACCACATTTAGTTGTTGAGTTAATAGAGAGAGATGGATGATTCGTCACCAAAAATGCAACGCCACCACCCTTTTTGGGTGGTGAGTTCAAAACACATGGCCATATAGAAATTAGTACACTAACGTATCGTCAAGTAGGATATTTTCTGTTAAAAGTTAGGACTTGGTTATAAAACGAAAGCTATCTTAAGTAAATAGCAAGCAACTTCAATACATATCAACTTCGTTCATCGTCAAGGTTATGTCCATTGTCACTATTGCAATAGTTCCATTCTATGAGCTTTGAGAAATAAAACGATATTCATTGTTCATTGTGCGATTTTGATTCATAGAAATAAATAGAAATTAGTACACAAACGTATCGTCAAGTAGTAGTAGTAGTAGTAGTAGTAGTTATATAAAGACATCAAAAAAAGTAACTCGGCTGTTGTAAAAGCACCTATAATTTTGGAAATGTTACTCATATTCTAAAAATGAAAATACCAGGAGACGGAAAATTTAATTACGGTGATTTTGACACCTTGTTTGTTAGAGTCGATAAAGTATTGTTGTCGCGGTATGTGCTTACAGATGAAAAGTGCCCATTTTCATTATTGCAGTAACTCCTATTGATCTCTCTGATTCAGCGTGAAGATAATAGCGGGAATTTTGATTAGCTGTTCTTGTTGTGCTGTGAACTTGATTAGCATAATCCGGGACAAATTTAATGGGGATGACAGGCGTACTTCTTTACAATTAAAAAGGATGAATTTAAAACTCCAAATGCTCAGAAGGTCCGAGAAGACAGACAGGACAGGTCATCGCCATGGGCAAACTATCAAAATTCCCGCTATTATCTTCACGCTGAATCAGAGATACCAATAGGAGTTACTGCAATAATGGAAATGGGCAGTTTTCATCTGTAAGCACATACCGCGGCAACAATACTTTATCGATTTTAACAAACAAGGTGTCAAAATCACCGTAATTAAATTTTCCGTCTCCTGGTATTTTCATTTTTAGGATATGAGTAACAATTTTAAAATTATAGGTGCTTTTACAACAGCCGAGTTACTTTTTTTGATGTCTTTATTAAAATGCTCGTTTTCAAGCAATTTCACCAACTCTAATCGTATGAAAAGCGCACGGCACGGCGGGATAATATTGCGCTACTGACGATAGTTTGAGCTAAGTTATCATACAAATATTCAAAACATTTTAAACTGAAATTTGAGGAGAATAATAATGAACTTACCTATTGATGAATCTTATTGTGAAAGCTTTAGAATGAGAAAGGCATACCAGAAACACAAAAGCTATCTTCAGTAGATAGCAAGCAACTTCAGTACATATCAACTTCGTTCATCGTCAAGGTCATATCCATTGTCACTATTGCAATAGTTCCATTCTTTGAGCTCTGAGAAATAAAAACGATATTCATTGTTCATTGTGCGATTTTGATTTATAGAAATATATAGACATTAGTACACAAACGTATCGTCAAGTAGTTATATATTACTCCCTAACGTCACCACTGGACAATCTCTCAGTCACTCACAGAACTGGCCAGTAGGACAAACTCAGACCCGAGCCACCTAAACCTATTCCCTATACCATAGACTAAGTAATAAACTAAAACTAAATGTATAAAATTAACGGCTGGGTGAGTTGCCTAAACTTAAACCATATCTTCTCATACTTTTCGAATGGCTACCCACAAGACCAATGTCTTCTAAGTTCTACTGAGTACCCAGCTGTCACAAGACAATGCTCGTTTTCATATTTACAATACGGCATTCACTTGTAACATTGAACTTATCAGACTTTTGAGGGTACTGGGGTTTCATTGTGCGGAACTGCACGCAATTTCACCAACTCTAATCGTATGAAAAGCGTCTGCGGGGGCACGGCGGGATAGTATTGCGCTACTGACGATAGATTGAGCTAAGTTATCATACAAATATTCAAAACATTTTAAACTGTTGGCCTTGCATAAAATCCTATAATTGTCTTGTTATAAACCTGTAAAGTCCACAAATCATTGCTTTGATATGCATGGGTAGGCCTACGTCAAATTCAAATTTGAGGAGTATAATAATGAACTTACCTATTGATGAATCTTATTGTGAAAGCTTTAGAATGAGAAAGGCATACCAGAAACACAAAAGCTATCTTCAGTAGATAGCAAGCAACTTCAGTACATATCAACTTCGTTCATCGTCAAGGTCATATCCATTGTCACTATTGCAATAGTTCTATTCTATGAGCTCTGAAAAATAAAACGATATTCATTGTTCATTGTGCGATTTTGATTTATAGAAATATATAGACATTAGTACACAAACGTATCGTCAAGTAGTTATATATTACTCCCTAAAGTCACCACTGGACAATCTCTCAGTCACTCACAGAACTGGCCAGTAAGACAAACTCAGACCCGAGCCACCTAAACCTATTCCCTATACCATAGACTAAGTAATAAACTAAAACTAAATGTATAAAATTAACGGCTGGGTGAGTTGCCTAAACTTAAACCATATCTTCTCATACTTTTCGAATGGCTACCCACATGACCAATGTCTTCTAAATTCTACTGAGTACCCAGCTGTTACAAGACAATGCTCGTTTTCATATTTACAATACGGCATTCACTTGTAACATTGAACTTATCAGACTTTTGAGGGTACTGGGGTTTCATTGCGCGGAACTGCACGCAATTTCACCAACTCTAATCGTATGAAAAGCGTCTGCGGGGGCACGGCGGGATAATATTACGCTACTGACGATAATTTGAGCTAAGTTATCATACAAATATTCAAAACATTTTAAACTGTTGGCCTTGCATAAAATCCTATAATTGTCTTGTTATAAACCTGTAAAGTCCACAAATCATTGCTTTGATATGCATGGGTAGGCCTACGTCAAATTCAAATTTGAGGAGAATAATAATGAACTTACCTATTGATGAATCTTATTGTGAAAGCTTTAGAATGAGAAAGGCATACCAGAAACACAAAAGCTATCTTCAGTAGATAGCAAGCAACTTCCGTACATATCAACTTCGTTCATCGTCAAGGTCATATCCATTGTCACTATTGCAATAGTTCTATTCTATGAGCTCTGAAAAATAAAACGATATTCATTGTTCATTGTGCGATTTTGATTTATAGAAATATATAGACATTAGTACACAAACGTATCGTCAAGTAGTTATATATTACTCCCTAAAGTCACCACTGGACAATCTCTCAGTCACTCACAGAACTGGCCAGTAAGACAAACTCAGACCGGAGCCACCTAAACCTATTCCCTATACCATAGACTAAGTAATAAACTAAAACTAAATGTATAAAATTAACGGCTGGGTGAGTTGCCTAAACTTAAACCATATCTTCTCATACTTTTCGAATGGCTACCCACATGACCAATGTCTTCTAAGTTCTACTGAGTACCCAGCTGTTACAAGACAATGCTCGTTTTCATATTTACAATACGGCATTCACTTGTAACATTGAACTTATCAGACTTTTGAGGGTACTGGGGTTTCATTGTGCGGAACTGCACGCAATTTCACCAACTCTAATCGCATGAAAAGCGTCTGCGGGGGCACGGCGGGATAATATTGCGCTACTGACGATAGTTTGAGCTAAGTTATACAAATATTCAAAACATTTTAAACTGTTGGCCTTGCATAAAATCCTCTAATTGTCTTGTTATAAACCTGTAAAGTCCACAAATCATTGCTTTGATATGCATGGGTAGGCCTACGTCAAATTCAAATTTGAGGAGTATAATAATGAACTTACCTATTGATGAATCTTATTGTGAAAGCTTTAGAATGAGAAAGGCATACCAGAAACACAAAAGCTATCTTCAGTAGATAGCAAGCAACTTCAGTACATATCAACTTCGTTCATCGTCAAGGTCATATCCATTGTCACTATTGCAATAGCTCTATTCTATGAGCTCTGAAAAATAAAACGATATTCATTGTTCATTGTGCGATTTTGATTTATAGAAATATATAGACATTAGTACACAAACGTATCGTCAAGTAGTTATATATTACTCCCTAAAGTCACCACTGGACAATCTCTCAGTCACTCACAGAACTGGCCAGTAAGACAAACTCAGACCCGAGCCACCTAAACCTATTCCCTATACCATAGACTAAGTAATAAACCAAAACTAAATGTATAAAATTAACGGCTGGGTGAGTTGCCTAAACTTAAACCATATCTTCTCATACTTTTCGAATGGCTACCCACATGACCAATGTCTTCTAAGTTCTACTGAGTACCCAGCTGTTACAAGACAATGCTCGTTTTCATATTTACAATACGGCATTCACTTGTAACATTGAACTTATCAGACTTTTGAGGGTACTGGGGTTTCATTGTGCGGAACTGCACGCAATTTCACCAACTCTAATCGTATGAAAAGCGTCTGCGGGGGCACGGCGGGATAATATTGCGCTACTGACGATAGTTTGAGCTAAGTTATACAAATATTCAAAACATTTTAAACTGTTGGCCTTGCATAAAATCCTATAATTGTCTTGTTATAAACCTGTAAAGTCCACAAATCATTGCTTTGATATGCATGGGTAGGCCTACGTCAAATTCAAATTTGAGGAGTATAATAATGAACTTACCTATTGATGAATCTTATTGTGAAAGCTTTAGAATGAGAAAGGCATACCAGAAACACAAAAGCTATCTTCAGTAGATAGCAAGCAACTTCAGTACATATCAACTTCGTTCATCGTCAAGGTCATATCCATTGTCACTATTGCAATAGTTCTATTCTATGAGCTCTGAAAAATAAAACGATATTCATTGTTCATTGTGCGATTTTGATTTATAGAAATATATAGACATTAGTACACAAACGTATCGTCAAGTAGTTATATATTACTCCCTAAAGTCACCACTGGACAATCTCTCAGTCACTCACAGAACTGGCCAGTAAGACAAACTCAGACCCGAGCCACCTAAACCTATTCCCTATACCATAGACTAAGTAATAAACTAAAACTAAATGTATAAAATTAACGGCTGGGTGAGTTGCCTAAACTTAAACCATATCTTCTCATACTTTTCGAATGGCTACCCACATGACCAATGTCTTCTAAGTTCTACTGAGTACCCAGCTGTTACAAGACAATGCTCGTTTTCATATTTACAATACGGCATTCACTTGTAACATTGAACTTATCAGACTTTTGAGGGTACTGGGGTTTCATTGTGCGGAACTGCACGCAATTTCACCAACTCTAATCGTATGAAAAGCGTCTGCGGGGGCACGGCGGGATAATATTGCGCTACTGACGATAGTTTGAGCTAAGTTATACAAATATTCAAAACATTTTAAACTGTTGGCCTTGCATAAAATCCTATAATTGTCTTGTTATAAACCTGTAAAGTCCACAAATCATTGCTTTGATATGCATGGGTAGGCCTACGTCAAATTCAAATTTGAGGAGTATAATAATGAACTTACCTATTGACGAATCTTATTGTGAAAGATTTAGAATGAGAAAGGCATACCAGAAACACAAAAGCTATCTTCAGTAGATAGCAAGCAACTTCAGTACATATCAACTTCGTTCATCGTCAAGGTCATATCCATTGTCACTATTGCAATAGTTCTATTCTATGAGCTCTGAAAAATAAAACGATATTCATTGTTCATTGTGCGATTTTGATTTATAGAAATATATAGACATTAGTACACAAACGTATCGTCAAGTAGTTATATATTACTCCCTAAAGTCACCACTGGACAATCTCTCAGTCACTCACAGAACTGGCCAGTAAGACAAACTCAGACCCGAGCCACCTAAACCTATTCCCTATACCATAGACTAAGTAATAAACCAAAACTAAATGTATAAAATTAACGGCTGGGTGAGTTGCCTAAACTTAAACCATATCTTCTCATACTTTTCGAATGGCTACCCACATGACCAATGTCTTCTAAGTTATACTGAGTACCCAGCTGTTACAAGACAATGCTCGTTTTTATATTTACAATACGGCATTCACTTGTAACATTGAACTTATCAGACTTTTGAGGGTACTGGGGTTTCATTGTGCGGAACTGCACGCAATTTCACCAACTCTAATCGTATGAAAAGCGTCTGCGGGGGCACGGCGGGATAATATTGCGCTACTGACGATAGTTTGAGCTAAGTTATACAAATATTCAAAACATTTTAAACTGTTGGCCTTGCATAAAATCCTATAATTGTCTTGTTATAAACCTGTAAAGTCCACAAATCATTGCTTTGATATGCATGGGTAGGCCTACGTCAAATTCAAATTTGAGGAGTATAATAATGAACTTACCTATTGATGAATCTTATTGTGAAAGCTTTAGAATGAGAAAGGCATACCAGAAACACAAAAGCTATCTTCAGTAGATAGCAAGCAACTTCAGTACATATCAACTTCGTTCATCGTCAAGGTCATATCCATTGTCACTATTGCAATAGCTCTATTCTATGAGCTCTGAAAAATAAAACGATATTCATTGTTCATTGTGCGATTTTGATTTATAGAAATATATAGACATTAGTACACAAACGTATCGTCAAGTAGTTATATATTACTCCCTAAAGTCACCACTGGACAATCTCTCAGTCACTCACAGAACTGGCCAGTAAGACAAACTCAGACCCGAGCCACCTAAACCTATTCCCTATACCATAGACTAAGTAATAAACCAAAACTAAATGTATAAAATTAACGGCTGGGTGAGTTGCCTAAACTTAAACCATATCTTCTCATACTTTTCAAATGGCTACCCACATGACCAATGTCTTCTAAGTTCTACTGAGTACCCAGCTGTTACAAGACAATGCTCGTTTTCATATTTACAATACGGCATTCACTTGTAACCTTGAACTTATCAGACTTTTGAGGGTACTGGGGTTTCATTGTGCGGAACTGCACGCAATTTCACCAACTCTAATCGTATGAAAAGCGTCTGCGGGGGCACGGCGGGATAATATTGCGCTACTGACGATAGTTTGAGCTAAGTTATACAAATATTCAAAACATTTTAAACTGTTGGCCTTGCATAAAATCCTATAATTGTCTTGTTATAAACCTGTAAAGTCCACAAATCATTGCTTTGATATGCATGGGTAGGCCTACGTCAAATTCAAATTTGAGGAGTATAATAATGAACTTACCTATTGATGAATCTTATTGTGAAAGCTTTAGAATGAGAAAGGCATACCAGAAACACAAAAGCTATCTTCAGTAGATAGCAAGCAACTTCAGTACATATCAACTTCGTTCATCGTCAAGGTCATATCCATTGTCACTATTGCAATAGTTCTATTCTATGAGCTCTGAAAAATAAAACGATATTCATTGTTCATTGTGCGATTTTGATTTATAGAAATATATAGACATTAGTACACAAACGTATCGTCAAGTAGTTATATATTACTCCCTAAAGTCACCACTGGACAATCTCTCAGTCACTCACAGAACTGGCCAGTAAGACAAACTCAGACCCGAGCCACCTAAACCTATTCCCTATACCATAGACTAAGTAATAAACTAAAACTAAATGTATAAAATTAACGGCTGGGTGAGTTGCCTAAACTTAAACCATATCTTCTCATACTTTTCGAATGGCTACCCACATGACCAATGTCTTCTAAGTTCTACTGAGTACCCAGCTGTTACAAGACAATGCCCGTTTTCATATTTACAATACGGCATTCACTTGTAACATTGAACTTATCAGACTTTTGAGGGTACTGGGGTTTCATTGTGCGGAACTGCACGCAATTTCACCAACTCTAATCGTATGAAAAGCGTCTGCGGGGGCACGGCGGGATAATATTACGCTACTGACGATAATTTGAGCTAAGTTATCATACAAATATTCAAAACATTTTAAACTGTTGGCCTTGCATAAAATCCTATAATTGTCTTGTTATAAACCTGTAAAGTCCACAAATCATTGCTTTGATATGCATGGGTAGGCCTACGTCAAATTCAAATTTGAGGAGAATAATAATGAACTTACCTATTGATGAATCTTATTGTGAAAGCTTTAGAATGAGAAAGGCATACCAGAAACACAAAAGCTATCTTCAGTAGATAGCAAGCAACTTCAGTACATATCAACTTCGTTCATCGTCAAGGTCATATCCATTGTCACTATTGCAATAGTTCTATTCTATGAGCTCTGAAAAATAAAACGATATTCATTGTTCATTGTGCGATTTTGATTTATAGAAATATATAGACATTAGTACACAAACGTATCGTCAAGTAGTTATATATTACTCCCTAAAGTCACCACTGGACAATCTCTCAGTCACTCACAGAACTGGCCAGTAAGACAAACTCAGACCCGAGCCACCTAAACCTATTCCCTATACCATAGACTAAGTAATAAACTAAAACTAAATGTATAAAATTAACGGCTGGGTGAGTTGCCTAAACTTAAACCATATCTTCTCATACTTTTCGAATGGCTACCCACATGACCAATGTCTTCTAAGTTCTACTGAGTACCCAGCTGTTACAAGACAATGCCCGTTTTCATATTTACAATACGGCATTCACTTGTAACATTGAACTTATCAGACTTTTGAGGGTACTGGGGTTTCATTGTGCGGAACTGCACGCAATTTCACCAACTCTAATCGTATGAAAAGCGTCTGCGGGGGCACGGCGGGATAATATTACGCTACTGACGATAATTTGAGCTAAGTTATCATACAAATATTCAAAACATTTTAAACTGTTGGCCTTGCATAAAATCCTATAATTGTCTTGTTATAAACCTGTAAAGTCCACAAATCATTGCTTTGATATGCATGGGTAGGCCTACGTCAAATTCAAATTTGAGGAGAATAATAATGAACTTACCTATTGATGAATCTTATTGTGAAAGCTTTAGAATGAGAAAGGCATACCAGAAACACAAAAGCTATCTTCAGTAGATAGCAAGCAACTTCAGTACATATCAACTTCGTTCATCGTCAAGGTCATATCCATTGTCACTATTGCAATAGTTCTATTCTATGAGCTCTGAAAAATAAAACGATATTCATTGTTCATTGTGCGATTTAGATTTATAGAAATATATAGACATAAGTACACAAACGTATCGTCAAGTAGTTATATATTACTCCCTAAAGTCACCACTGGACAATCTCTCAGTCACTCACAGAACTGGCCAGTAAGACAAACTCAGACCCGAGCCACCTAAACCTATTCCCTATACCATAGACTAAGTAATAAACTAAAACTAAATGTATAAAATTAACGGCTGGGTGAGTTGCCTAAACTTAAACCATATCTTCTCATACTTTTCGAATGGCTACCCACATGACCAATGTCTTCTAAGTTCTACTGAGTACCCAGCTGTTACAAGACAATGCTCGTTTTCATATTTACAATACGGCATTCACTTGTAACATTGAACTTATCAGACTTTTGAGGGTACTGGGGTTTCATTGTGCGGAACTGCACGCAATTTCACCAACTCTAATCGTATGAAAAGCGTCTGCGGGGGCACGGCGGGATAATATTGCGCTACTGACGATAGTTTGAGCTAAGTTATACAAATATTCAAAACATTTTAAACTGTTGGCCTTGCATAAAATCCTATAATTGTCTTGTTATAAACCTGTAAAGTCCACAAATCATTGCTTTGATATGCATGGGTAGGCCTACGTCAAATTCAAATTTGAGGAGTATAATAATGAACTTACCTATTGATGAATCTTATTGTGAAAGATTTAGAATGAGAAAGGCATACCAGAAACACAAAAGCTATCTTCAGTAGATAGCAAGCAACTTCAGTACATATCAACTTCGTTCATCGTCAAGGTCATATCCATTGTCACTATTGCAATAGTTCTATTCTATGAGCTCTGAAAAATAAAACGATATTCATTGTTCAATGTGCGATTTTGATTTATAGAAATATATAGACATTAGTACACAAACGTATCGTCAAGTAGTTATATATTACTCCCTAAAGTCACCACTGGACAATCTCTCAGTCACTCACAGAACTGGCCAGTAAGACAAACTCAGACCCGAGCCACCTTAACCTATTCCCTATACCATAGACTAAGTAATAAACCAAAACTAAATGTATAAAATTAACGGCTGGGTGAGTTGCCTAAACTTAAACCATATCTTCTCATACTTTTCGAATGGCTACCCACATGACCAATGTCTTCTAAGTTCTACTGAGTACCCAGCTGTTACAAGACAATGCTCGTTTTCATATTTACAATACGGCATTCACTTGTAACATTGAACTTATCAGACTTTTGAGGGTACTGGGGTTTCATTGTGCGGAACTGCACGCAATTTCACCAACTCTAATCGTATGAAAAGCGTCTGCGGGGGCACGGCGGGATAATATTGCGCTACTGACGATAGTTTGAGCTAAGTTATACAAATATTCAAAACATTTTAAACTGTTGGCCTTGCATAAAATCCTATAATTGTCTTGTTATAAACCTGTAAAGTCCACAAATCATTGCTTTGATATGCATGGGTAGGCCTACGTCAAATTCAAATTTGAGGAGTATAATAATGAACTTACCTATTGATGAATCTTATTGTGAAAGCTTTAGAATGAGAAAGGCATACCAGAAACACAAAAGCTATCTTCAGTAGATAGCAAGCAACTTCAGTACATATCAACTTCGTTCATCGTCAAGGTCATATCCATTGTCACTATTGCAATAGTTCTATTCTATGAGCTCTGAAAAATAAAACGATATTCATTGTTCATTGTGCGATTTTGATTTATAGAAATATATAGACATTAGTACACAAACGTATCGTCAAGTAGTTATATATTACTCCCTAAAGTCACCACTGGACAATCTCTCAGTCACTCACAGAACTGGCCAGTAAGACAAACTCAGACCCGAGCCACCTAAACCTATTCCCTATACCATAGACTAAGTAATAAACTAAAACTAAATGTATAAAATTAACGGCTGGGTGAGTTGCCTAAACTTAAACCATATCTTCTCATACTTTTCGAATGGCTACCCACATGACCAATGTCTTCTAAGTTCTACTGAGTACCCAGCTGTTACAAGACAATGCTCGTTTTCATATTTACAATACGGCATTCACTTGTAACATTGAACTTATCAGACTTTTGAGGGTACTGGGGTTTCATTGTGCGGAACTGCACGCAATTTCACCAACTCTAATCGTATGAAAAGCGTCTGCGGGGGCACGGCGGGATAATATTGCGCTACTGACGATAGTTTGAGCTAAGTTATACAAATATTCAAAACATTTTAAACTGTTGGCCTTGCATAAAATCCTATAATTGTCTTGTTATAAACCTGTAAAGTCCACAAATCATTGCTTTGATATGCATGGGTAGGCCTACGTCAAATTCAAATTTGAGGAGTATAATAATGAACTTACCTATTGATGAATCTTATTGTGAAAGCTTTAGAATGAGAAAGGCATACCAGAAACACAAAAGCTATCTTCAGTAGATAGCAAGCAACTTCAGTACATATCAACTTCGTTCATCGTCAAGGTCATATCCATTGTCACTATTGCAATAGTTCTATTCTATGAGCTCTGAAAAATAAAACGATATTCATTGTTCATTGTGCGATTTTGATTTATAGAAATATATAGACATTAGTACACAAACGTATCGTCAAGTAGTTATATATTACTCCCTAAAGTCACCACTGGACAATCTCTCAGTCACTCACAGAACTGGCCAGTAAGACAAACTCAGACCCGAGCCACCTAAACCTATTCCCTATACCATAGACTAAGTAATAAACTAAAACTAAATGTATAAAATTAACGGCTGGGTGAGTTGCCTAAACTTAAACCATATCTTCTCATACTTTTCGAATGGCTACCCACATGACCAATGTCTTCTAAGTTCTACTGAGTACCCAGCTGTTACAAGACAATGCTCGTTTTCATATTTACAATACGGCATTCACTTGTAACATTGAACTTATCAGACTTTTGAGGGTACTGGGGTTTCATTGTGCGGAACTGCACGCAATTTCACCAACTCTAATCGTATGAAAAGCGTCTGCGGGGGCACGGCGGGATAATATTGCGCTACTGACGATAGTTTGAGCTAAGTTATACAAATATTCAAAACATTTTAAACTGTTGGCCTTGCATAAAATCCTATAATTGTCTTGTTATAAACCTGTAAAGTCCACAAATCATTGCTTTGATATGCATGGGTAGGCCTACGTCAAATTCAAATTTGAGGAGTATAATAATGAACTTACCTATTGACGAATCTTATTGTGAAAGATTTAGAATGAGAAAGGCATACCAGAAACACAAAAGCTATCTTCAGTAGATAGCAAGCAACTTCAGTACATATCAACTTCGTTCATCGTCAAGGTCATATCCATTGTCACTATTGCAATAGTTCTATTCTATGAGCTCTGAAAAATAAAACGATATTCATTGTTCATTGTGCGATTTTGATTTATAGAAATATATAGACATTAGTACACAAACGTATCGTCAAGTAGTTATATATTACTCCCTAAAGTCACCACTGGACAATCTCTCAGTCACTCACAGAACTGGCGAGTAAGACAAACTCAGACCCGAGCCACCTAAACCTATTCCCTATACCATAGACTAAGTAATAAACCAAAACTAAATGTATAAAATTAACGGCTGGGTGAGTTGCCTAAACTTAAACCATATCTTCTCATACTTTTCGAATGGCTACCCACATGACCAATGTCTTCTAAGTTATACTGAGTACCCAGCTGTTACAAGACAATGCTCGTTTTTATATTTACAATACGGCATTCACTTGTAACATTGAACTTATCAGACTTTTGAGGGTACTGGGGTTTCATTGTGCGGAACTGCACGCAATTTCACCAACTCTAATCGTATGAAAAGCGTCTGCGGGGGCACGGCGGGATAATATTGCGCTACTGACGATAGTTTGAGCTAAGTTATACAAATATTCAAAACATTTTAAACTGTTGGCCTTGCATAAAATCCTATAATTGTCTTGTTATAAACCTGTAAAGTCCACAAATCATTGCTTTGATATGCATGGGTAGGCCTACGTCAAATTCAAATTTGAGGAGTATAATAATGAACTTACCTATTGATGAATCTTATTGTGAAAGCTTTAGAATGAGAAAGGCATACCAGAAACACAAAAGCTATCTTCAGTAGATAGCAAGCAACTTCAGTACATATCAACTTCGTTCATCGTCAAGGTCATATCCATTGTCACTATTGCAATAGTTCTATGAGCTCTGAAAAATAAAAAGATATTCATTGTTCATTGTGCGATTTTGATTTATAGAAATATATAGACATTAGTACACAAACGTATCGTCAAGTAGTTATATATTACTCCCTAAAGTCACCACTGGACAATCTCTCAGTCACTCACAGAACTGGCCAGTAAGACAAACTCAGACCCGAGCCACCTAAACCTATTCCCTATACCATAGACTAAGTAATAAACTAAAACTAAATGTATAAAATTAACGGCTGGGTGAGTTGCCTAAACTTAAACCATATCTTCTCATACTTTTCGAATGGCTACCCACATGACCAATGTCTTCTAAGTTCTACTGAGTACCCAGCTGTTACAAGACAATGCTCGTTTTCATATTTACAATACGGCATTCACTTGTAACATTGAACTTATCAGACTTTTGAGGGTACTGGGGTTTCATTGTGCGGAACTGCACGCAATTTCACCAACTCTAATCGTATGAAAAGCGTCTGCGGGGGCACGGCGGGATAATATTGCGCTACTGACGATAGTTTGAGCTAAGTTATACAAATATTCAAAACATTTTAAACTGTTGGCCTTGCATAAAATCCTATAATTGTCTTGTTATAAACCTGTAAAGTCCACAAATCATTGCTTTGATATGTATGGGTAGGCCTACGTCAAATTCAAATTTGAGGAGTATAATAATGAACTTACCTATTGATGAATCTTATTGTGAAAGGTTTAGAATGAGAAAGGCATACCAGAAACACAAAAGCTATCTTCAGTAGATAGCAAGCAACTTCAGTACATATCAACTTCGTTCATCGTCAAGGTCATATCCATTGTCACTATTGCAATAGCTCTATTCTATGAGCTCTGAAAAATAAAACGATATTCATTGTTCATTGTGCGATTTTGATTTATAGAAATATATAGACATTAGTACACAAACGTATCGTCAAGTAGTTATATATTACTCCCTAAAGTCACCACTGGACAATCTCTCAGTCACTCACAGAACTGGCCAGTAAGACAAACTCAGACCCGAGCCACCTAAACCTATTCCCTATATAGACTAAGTAATAAACTAAAACTAAATGTATAAAATTAACGGCTGGGTGAGTTGCCTAAACTTAAACCATCTTCTCATACTTTTCGAATGGCTACCCACATGACCAATGTCTTCTAAGTTCTACTGAGTACCCAGCTGTTACAAGACAATGCTCGTTTTCATATTTACAATACGGCATTCACTTGTAACATTGAACTTATCAGACTTTTTGGGGTACTGGGGTTTCATTGTGCGGAACTGCACGCAATTTTACCAACTCTAATCGTATGAAAAGCGTCTGCGGGGCACGGCGGGATAATATTGCGCTACTGACGATAGTTTGAGCTAAGTTATCATACAAATATTCAAAACATTTTAAACTTTTGGCCTTGCATAAAATCCTATAATTGTCTTGTTATAAACCTGTAAAGTCCACACATCATTGCTTTGATATGCATGGCTAGGCCTACTTCAAATTCAAATTTGAGGAGTATAATTTTAATAATGAACTTAACTTTTCCTTTCATACCGAAAAAGCCATTTGTGCCCCCGCCCCAGCCTTATATGGCCCGTCCATCCGGATGTAGTGTATAGGCTTTATTACAATTTACAAGGACCATATTTGGGCACACTTCGTTCATCGTCAAGATCATATATCCATTGTCAGTATTGCAAGAGTTCCATTCTATGAGCTCTGAAAAATAAAACGATATTCATATGTATAAGAACATGAAGAATGAACTTACCTATATTGATGAAAGCTTTAGAATGAGAAAGGCATACCAGAAACAAAAAAGCTATCTTCAGTAGATAGCAACTTCATTCTAGCTTATTATTAAATTACCAATCGATCGTCACTACTGCAAGAAGAGTTCTATATGAACGAGCTGTGAGAAATAAATTCCGATGTTCTGATTTTCACACCTGAAACCGAACTCCAATACTTACTTTTTAAATCCACAATGTTCCACGTTTATCAAATTCATTGATCTATGGACCTGTTTTTGTATAAGTCACATCCATCTGTATTTCTTGGACAATTTTACACGCCAACGAGAAGTCTTCAAAATGATGAAACACCAAGAACGTCTTTGTTTACCGCGAAATCGTGGTTGCTAAGTTTTGTTGCTAGGGACAACGTTGCGTCACTATTCTCGCGCACACGCATTACGTTTGTGCGTTGATGCGTGATGATACGCCCGCGTACTCAAAAAATACTGCGTGAAAAAGACAAACGCAGTTTTTTTACGGTTAAACCTCGTGGTGATGTTTGTCAATAATTCGGTGGTTCTTTCACATGTTCCGGGAGAGTTTGTTTTTTAAAGTCGGTATCATGGATACAAAAGTGGGCGTGGGGGTAAAGATATAGGCCTAAAGCTTAACAAAAATGAAAACTTACATTATGATAAATCTTCAGGTGACGATTCGCAGATGAGGTGTGACCACGCCGTTTTTGAAGCCATCCCGAAAACAACTGCGTCTTCCCTGCATCGCATACATGTTACGCGTCGCTCCGCTGCATGTGAATCAGTGGCTGAATTCAACGTTGTGCTGGGCTTTTATTTTTCGTTGAAGCTATTAAACTTTTTTACTGAGATTTCAAAATGGATTTGCGAGATGATAAAGAGTTTAAATTCATTCTAAGGTATAGGTTATTAATTGGGTTTGTTTAGCTAAGCTAATTTTAACCAGGATATTCTTGAGTTTGGTCCCATGACTTGGGACTGCGTCTGCACGGACCAGACCGACCATCAGTTCAAAGTTTAACTTATTTATAGGAGTATATACGAGTACGTGGGTTGATTTGTCCATAAGATTTTAATTATTATCATTCAGTTCAAGATAGCAATCTTGAAGCGATATATATAAACATTCAAATTAGCTAATTGTGTCACTGTTACGCTATCTACTGAAGATATCTCATCATGCTCAGAGGCCTAGCCCGGTACACTTTCACATATTGAGGGCATCTTACATAATTATTATTGAAGGCATTGTGCAGGGTTGTTGTTCTTGTGGGTTTTGGTGGTTTTGTTAGTTATTTGTTTGTTTGTTTGTTTGTTTGTTTGTCTGTTTGAGGGTGTTTGTTTGTTGGGTATAGGTTGCTAGTTGTTGTTTTTGTGTATGTTTATTTACTTTGTGGTTGTTATTATCTTTACCACGACACAGTGAAAGTGTCACTAAAAGTTCTCCTATTCTATGTTCAATAAGGAAAAACGCCCAATTTGTTACAAATTTGTTAATGTTACTGTTAGGCCTATGACTTGGTATAATTTGAATTTGGAGAACTAAACAAAATTGGAACCGTGCTGTCTTAATTGACGATTTTTATTTTGGCCTTTATAAAACACGCATCATGAATGTGGAAAACTGAACTGAAATGAGATAATTTTATGACGAAAATGGTCTCAGAACTGCTTTTCTAAAACTCCTTTTTTTCAAATTTGATTAGTAAGAACGCAATTTTTTGGTTTTAGAACGCAAATTTTTCAATGAAAATGAAATGTTCACGATTTTTTGAATGTTCAATAAAATGGGGGTTTTTAAGAGCTGATGCAGGCTCTTTCCAATGTCAGTGCCCCCCCCCCCCGGTGACATGCTTGAAGCCCTTAGTACAAACCCTATAGCCTTGGTTCAAGGCGATTCCTATCCTCCACTCCCCTTCCCCCCAACCCCATTACACCCTCCCCTATCACACCACACCTTACCAACAACAGTGGCGGATACAGGGGGGGGGGGGGGGGGGGGGGCGGAGGGGGTGCCTTTTTGTGTGACCACTGTACCATTTTAAGTGGCGTACCCAGGTTGGTCCGGCCACCCCCCCCCCCTTGGAATTGGATTTTTTTTTAAATTTTCGAACCCATTTGGTGCGATTTGGTGTGTAATTTTGACCAATATTTTTTATTGAAAAGCCTTAACTTCATTTCCAATCAATATTGGCTTATTATCAATATCATTAAAAATTTGATTTTTTTTCCCCTTTAATTTTTGCAAAAGGAAACAACATGGCGTAAGGGTTTGAAATTGCGAATAAATTAAAAAGGATTTGCGCGTAGCGCGAAAATATTGGCTATTGTAAAAAGAAAGGTTTAACAAACCGTTCTTGAAGCCGTGTTGTTAAGCTCGACTGATAATTAAACAGTGAAACTAATTTGCGCGTAGCACTAAAAAGGTCCAGAAAACGTTTCAGAAGCCATCTTGTTCCAAATGAATAACAAAGTAGTATAAAAATAATTGGCGCGAAGCGCGCAAAAATTTGCTATTGTAAAAATAAAGGTTTAGAAAAACGTTCTTGAAGCCATCTTGTTTAAGCTGAATAATAAATAAATAGTGAAACTAATGCGCGCGTTACGCGCGCAAAAAAATGTCTATTTTAACACTAAAAAGGTTCAGAAAACATTTATGAAGCTATCTTGTTGAAATTGAATAACACAACATTTTTAAAAAATTCACGCGGAGCGCGAACAAATTGGCTATTGTAAAAATAAAGGTTTAGAAAAATGTTCCTGAAGCTATCTTGTTAAGCTTGAATGATAAATAGTCAGTGAAACTAATACGCGTTTAAAAAAATGTATTATTTTAACAATAAAAAAGGTCCAGAAAACGTTTCTGAAGCCATCTTGTTCAAATTGAATACCAAAATATTTAAAAAAATGGCTATTATAAAAAGAAAGGTTAAAAAACCCGTTCCTGAAACCATCTTGATAAGCTTGAATAATAAAACATTCCAACTAATTCGCGCGTAGCGGCAGAAATTGGTTATTTTCACACTGAAATGGTTCTGAACACGTTCCTGAAGCAATCTTGTTAAGATTGAATAATAAAACATTGAAAATGATTTTGTGCAAAAACTGGTTATTTTAACACTAAAATTGTCCTGAAAAACGTTCATGAAGCCATTTTGTTTAAAAAAAAATGAAACCAATTTGCTCGAAACGCGCAAAAATGTCTAGTTTAAAATGTCTAAATAAAATGGTCCATAAAACGCTCCTGAAACATGTTTTTATTAAGCTTGAATAAACATTGAAACCAATTCGCGCTGAAGCGCGCAAAAAATGGCTATTTTAACACTAAAAAGCTCCAGAGAAACGTTCCTGAGAGTAGGGGCCTACAAACTGTCAGTTGTTAAAACTAAAATGGTCCAGAAAAACGTTCCTTAAGCCATCTTTTATAACTTGAATAAAGAAACATTGAATCTAACTCGCGCGAAGTGCGCAAAATTTCTAGTTTATTTTCACTAAAATGGTCCAGAAAACGTTCCTGAAACCATGTTGTTAAGCTTGAATAGTATATAAGTTGAAACTAATTCGGCGCAAAAAGGCTTATTTTGAGAGGGGTATAATCGTCCCCATCGTAACAATGATGGGGTGAGGGCCCACTCCGCTTGCACTGTCTATGCTCGTTACCCTTCCTCTTTATCTTCCTTTTTTGTACTCTTTTGCCAATGGGGGGGGGGGGGGGGGGGGGGGGGGATGGGGGGATGGGGGGGGGGGGAGAGGGGGACTGTCCACCAGGTTACGCCACTGGTGATTCAGAGGGCCGAACTGTTGGGTTTTAGCTTGCCTGGATGACCTAAAACTCTCCTTGCTATCAATATTTACTTTCGTTACAGGGCCGTCAGACACTTTTGCCCAAGGGGGGTACGTTTTCACGATTTCTAAAATTTTCGTAAAAGGTTGCCCCAAATTGTTTCCAAGTCAGTCACCTCGTGAATTTCACGTACAAGTGAGGGGGGGGGGGGGGGGGGGGGGGGGAGTACGTCAAAAAAATTCGCCACGGACACAAAATTTCGCAGTCCAAAAAGCACTGTAGTCAATGATTTATGAGTAGTTTTACTATCATTGAAATTTGAAACTAAGAAAACGCAATTTTTACCATAAAACAAAAAAAATGGATTTTGAAGGGGGGGGGGGGGGGGGGGGGGGGGGTGGTGCGTCCGCACCCAACGCACCCCCCCCCCCCCCCCCCCCCCCCCCCATCTGACGGCCCTGCGTTATAAAACACTCACCATGGTTCAGAGACGTAGAGATAAAGTGAGAGACATTAATAAAAGCTCCCGGCCTCGCCTTTTCCCTCCTCTCCTCCTCACCCTCCCTTCCTCCTCCTCCTCCCCCTCCCTTCCTCCTCTCCCCCCTCACCTCCCTTCCTCCTCTCCCCCATCCTCCTCTCCACTCCTCCCCTCCTCCTCTCCCTCCTCCCCTCCCCTCCTCTCCCCCTTCCCTCCTCCTCTCCTCCCCTCCCCTCTCTCCCCTTTTTTACCTCTGGGACCCGGGGGCTTGTTCCCCAAAGCCCCCCTCCCCCCCCCCCCTTGGGCACGCGCCTGATAATGAAACAACCATTCTCATCTTGTCATGTCTTATATAGATGAACTGAACTTTACCAACTTTGATTGCGAGTCTGATCTTGATGCGCAATTATATAAAGTAAAGTGTGATGTGCTATAGCGCTATAATAACGGTGACATTTTTCCTTAATATCTACAATACATTTATATCAGAGTAGTCTTACCCAGAGTTCAGAGTATATGGATGTGCTGCTTTCGTCAGAAAGTCGAGCAGTCCAAGGCACTCGGTCAAAGCTGTTTGGTATGACGCAATTTCTCTAAATCTGAATCAAATTTTACTGTGATGATATTTCGCAAATATCTCAGACGATTTATAAGGTTGTATTTCTGCTTTGAAAGCAAAATGGTTTGTGTTAGCGAGATTACATTTGTGTATCTTGTTTTATCAACCGATGCGTAACCAAGCACCTGTTGCTGTGGCATGGCAGGGAATACGCGGGCGTGTAAGCCTTACGCGCGGGATTGAGTTTGACGCGAGTGTCAAGTAGCGGATCCAGGGGGCCGCGGGGCCCGTGCCCCGGTAAATTTTGTATTAGAAAAAGGAGAGAGGGAGAGAAAGGGGGAAGAGAAGGGGGCTGGAGCACGGGTATTTGCAATCGTCTACATGTCACCTGGTCATAGGTTGACATGGTGTCGCATTTTTCAACCGTGGCGCATGCCAACTTCAAAATTAGCTAGTCGCGTGTCGCAAAATAAGTTTAGAAAGGCCTTTTTCTGTTGTGGTCTTATATTCGCGATACCGTTTGTAGCCTACAGCGATGATATTATGACATTGCTGTGAGGATGAGAGGAGAAGCGGAATAAATAACTAATGATATTATCTACATGAGTCGTACGCTGTAACATTTATCCAAAAGTAGGCAAATCGCACCAAATGGTTCGAAAATGAAGAAGAAGAAATCTACTTGTGACTGGGAGGGGCACATCCCCCTGTCTGCGCTAGCGCGGAGAGCTGCGAACCCGTTTCCAGAGCCCCCAGATTCAGAAAAAAATAAGATAAAAATAAATTACGAACACAAGGATTCAGAGTTCAATGGAAACACTGATGATCACTGGCCCCAAGTTCTCCCCTATACAGATACAGAATGAACAATATTTTCTCCTCTAGTGGGATCTTAAACAGCTGGAATATCATAATTATTGCCTCTAAACATGACTATGTCTTTGAGAGCGCATTGTGGGCCACATTTGAGCCCAATCAATAAGGTTTATCGTGAATCGGTAAAAAGCCATGATTACCCTATTCTGTTGCATTGTGGGATTGAAAAGGGGCAAAATATGCCCCCTTTTCTATCTCACAATGCATCAGAAAAGATCAATGGATTTTTTTCCGATGGCGATAAAGGCATGTCTCGGAAATTGAAGTCGCCAACCACACTGTTATAGACGTTATTCGTAATTGGCGATTTCAGGCCTAAGAGGGAGACATACTCGATGTGATGTCACTTATCATAATGAAAGCGAGGCCAATCGTGGTAAATTACGTCAAATTACGTCACAAGTGACGTAATTTACCACGATTGGCCTCGCTTTCGTTATGATCAGTGACGTCATATCGAGTATGTCTCCCTCTTTAGCCTGAAATCGCCAATTACGAATAACGTCTATTAAACCATTATTCCATCGATTCCGGCACCGTCTGATGATTCGATATTTTTGGTGGTCTAGCGCCATCAAGCGATTGTCATCGACCAAAATGGACAACAATCTCGTCAGATAAGACCATTTCAAATTGAGATCGGAAATCTTCGGAAAAACAGGTCACGTGGAGTAGGTGCGTTGCGCGTTCTTCGCAACAATTAATCGCATTCACAGCATTGCCCTAGTTGATTGTCCGCCTATGTTTACACACACGCGTGCACACATGAGAAGTAAAACGTGGAACGAGACTATTTTCGTTTTTTATCAACAAGGCGCTGACGGACCAATTCCAAATGTATCGAGCAGACGGTAAAAAGTGAAAATATTACCCCAAATCTCTTTCATCTCACTCGTTTTTGTAACTGAAATGCTGCAACATCAACTTAGTGAAGGATACAATCTATCACCAACACCAGCGCAATCTACCACACGGGCAGATGGGTGAAAAACACGTTGTTTTTCTCCGGCACATGGCCATGACCTGTCAGGGGCTGACAGGTCATGGAACCGAGTGTCAAACAATCGGCTAATCGGAAACATTCGGAACCGATCGTATATTTCGGATTTGAAATGGTCTATAATGGTCAGATCTCGTCGTCTGCTAAGTTTTTATTATTGTTAGTCATCATGTTTATATTTCTTTAGCGATAATTACATTAAATAGTCAATGCAAGAAAGCATGAATGATATTGCACTAGGCCTATATCTGATACGTAACAGGATAAACCTTGTCCTCATTCATTCATGCATTGTGACTGTTAATAAAATGTTAGGCATTGCCATAGGCATACCACCTAAATAATTTAGTTTTTTAGTAATTATTATAAATTAAAGTAAGCTTAGCCTTTCATGCTTTAGTTTAGCCTTAGGCCTACTTAATTTAACAATAACAGTTAACACCAGTAGCATATCTCCCGGGGTCGGGGGGGGGGGGGGGGGGGGCAATCAGTTCCAATTTGGCAAAACCTGTTTACAGCAACGAATGAATTCAGAAGAGCGTCACGCTTTGCGCATGTAGCGCAATGTCGGACGACTCCACTCGCAGTGGCATTTATTGTTGCGTTTTAGGCCCAGCCTACCTCTAGTCTAGGCTCTACCTAGCTCGTTCACGTAGCGTACGTGTTGTCGTTTCTCCCACTACTAAGTGCTAGAGTAGATCACTGTGATCGTATCGGAACAAGTCTGAGCCACCTCGGACTAGGCTCTACCTAGGCCTAGGCCTATGCCAAAATCGCACTAAAAATGCTTGGATTATTTTTGCTCACGAATAGGCCTACTACACTACAGCCTAGATAGATAAAAACCGAATATTTCTCGCCTATATAATATGGAACTGATTGAGTCTAGGGGGTAGTTATACTATAGGCCTGCCCTAGCCTAGCTTTTTAGCCTTATATTTATAAATATAATTAGGCTTTACTAATTATACTAATCATGTTTACTTAGCCTACTTGGCTACTCAGTCGAGTTACTGATAGTGATAGTAATAGTGATAACGAGTGATCACTCATACTCATTGTTTATAAATTAAGTATGTAGGCCGGCATATTATTATATTAATATGCAGCATGCCTTTTTAAGGCCTAGCCTAGCCTAAAGGTCCTGGCCTACCTTGTTAATTAGGCAGGAATGTTTATGACTATCATGCCATGCTTATGCTATACCTTTAAACGGCTAATTAAAATATGTAGGCCTAGCCCTAGTATGAGTAAGTACATGAGTATAGGGCTGGCTGGGCTGTAGAGGCTTTGCCCTTGATGGCTTAATCTAATTATAATTTTACTTTGTGATCTAGGCTGGTAAAACTAGACATATGTCATGTCTATTTAAGTCTAGGGCCTAGCTACTCTTTGAAATTGAAATAAGTAGGCCTAGGAATGTATGCAACTAGTTTTTGGGCCTATTCATGCCTAGCCTACACACAGTACACAACAATCCGTCACATGTTTCACTAAAAGTATTATAAATAACATAATTGACGGCAGAAAATAAGAATATAGAAAAGCTTGTTGTGTAGCACCAATAGTATACAAATATTGAATGCCCGAGAGTGTGATGGTACAAACAAACTATATCCCGATGGTACAAACTATATCCCAAGGTGACGGTCAAATTTGGATTTTCCATTGCACAAGGCGAATCCGAGTGTAATGGAATAATCCAAATTATTGGACCGAGTTATCTATTTTTTCTATAGCACAAGCAAACGGCATTCAATATTTGTTTTATAACATGATATCACATATTCTTTTCCAGCCATAATCATAGTAAAAATTGCATGGTTGACATCAACCCTATCATGATATAATGTTACATATCACTAATTGATATCACTATGTCCAACTAAAACCTCTAAATCTATGGCAGCCATCTTTAATTTTCAAAAGTATCTCAAATGTTGTTTCACAACCAAAATCCTGTGATTAAACACAGATCACCACTATACATTAGAATTGTATTCAGTACGTAAATCGAACTATACCCTCTCATGTAAGATTTCTTCAAAAAATCAATAAAAATGAAAAATGTTAAAGACATTTTTTCAGCATTTCCGAAGGTATATTTGTGCTTTTCACTTTTTTTGTATTTTGGTTAAAAATCACCGACCACCAATTGAATCAGAGAGGTCATGACTATGCATCACGCAACAAACCATGGGTGGTCTGCAAGGTTATTTTGAATAAACATGAAACGAATAAGTATAAGAGGCCATCTGTGGCGTTTTAGATGAATTTGGATAATTTCCATGTAATCTACATTGAAACTCAAAACACTATATATCAAATCCATGAATTTTCACATGAAATACTGCATATTAAGCTCTTTACTTTAAGGGGGTAGTTAGTATATATTAAGCATTATGTATAATGTAAAAACCCAACTTCTGAAAAATGAAGGGCTCCTCCTTGAATGATCTCTTATAATATTGTGCCCCTTTAATGGTCATGTGATACGTAAACTCCTGGTTTGCCTAATATTATATACTAGGAAGTTATTAGGAACCCATATTGGATTTCAAAAAGTATCTCAGATGCTGTTTAACTACCAACCACTTATGATCAAGATAACACCAAGATCACCATAATTGGATCAAGAAAATGCATTATGCTTGTTGTTTCCCTTAGATCGGATCATATGACTTTTACAGGTCACATAATCGTAAGCTCAGAGTTCCCCGTTTATTTCTTGACTATACTAAAAGGGTATTTAGGTCTTTGTTATAAACATAAGAACAAAATAAAAAAATTACCTCAAGGGGAACTGTAGCAACTTCAAGTCGGTTAGGTAATATCTGACTTTTTCAACTTCCACAAAATCTGATATTTGAACATGGCAACAGGGTATGAATCTGGTAATACTGAATTATTTAAATCAGGTGGTTTTTAGACCAAAGATGGCTACTCAATCATGAAGTAAGTTTGGGCGAAAATGCTACCACCTTGATGTGTAGGGTTTACATATTTCTGTAATATCCTCTGTACATGTTGTATATCTACAGGATCGGCTGTTGTGAACCAGTCATAGCTTGATTGCAATAGTTCTTGAAGTTCTGTAAATAACCATTTCATGCTGAAGCAAAGATGCAGCCTGCAGGTAGGTTTAAGGTAGCTATATCGGCTACCCAGTAAACACAAAACTTTTCAAAACGTTTTGAATTGGGTTTAATTAGGTTTTGTTTGTGTGAAACGTTTGTTTTATCAAAACGTTATATAAAAACGTTAAATTAATGTTGTCACACTACTTATAAACGAACACATGATTGAAACGAAATCAAAACGTTTATAGAACGTTATATTACAACCTAAATTAAACCAAATATTATGGTCCAGGACCATATTTTCGTTATTTTACGAAACAGTTTAAAAACGTTTTTAAAAAATGTGGGCAATTCCACGCATGCGCACTTACCTGGGTTATATTGGTCTGGTAACACTATAGATTGTATATGTATTTCCTTTCATAAAGTTATTCGATCTGCAACATGCATCATTTCATAATTAAATGGCAAATAAGAACATTACTTCACAAACACATGAACAATGTTGGAGAATGTTAATAAAATGCCAAATTATTGAATTGTTCTTTAAGTTGCCAGATAATTATCAATTAATTATCAATAACCTGAAATAGGTTTGGTTTTCTGATCCTTGGTGTGTTTTGTTCCTGGTTCCGTTGGAGTCATCTTTTTTTACATTTTATACTAAAATAGGTTTTCAAAATGTTTTAAATTGGGTTTAATTAGGTTTTGCGCTTGTGAAACGTTTTTAAAACGTGTTAAACATGTTTTTAGATATGGTTATTTTCACGTTTTCAAATCGTTACATGTAAACGCTATTAAAACCCATAAACGTTCAACGTTAAAAACCGTAAATTGGCCAGCTGGGTATTACACCATTGCAAAAAAAAAACTATTGTGCCAAATGAATTATATCAATACTTTTTATTTTGAGAAAACGAAAAGTCTTTGGTCTACCTATTTGAGAACTTTCGGATTAATTTGGATGTTCCTTATATTTTTCTTTATTTTTTTAAAATTCCCATAATTTTTGTTGGACATTTGAATATTTTCAGCCAAGTAGGAAACTGCTATGGGTCTGTCACTTTGGGGGATAGTTAATAACCATATTATCTAAATTCTCTCATCAGTTTTTGTGAATAATGTGTTTACTTTTTGAGAAAAATGTTTTTTAGGGATTTTTTAAAGGGGAAAGTTCAAATTGACACCAAAAAAATTAGAAACACTTAAATGGAAAAAACTGGCGAGAGAATCTTCTAAATTGAATTACCTTTCATATGACACCTTGTTTGTTGAAATAGGAGCTATACTTCTCTTTAAAAATATTCACAAAGTTTGACTATTTAGTGTTTCTAGAAAAAATACCATTTAGTACTAACATACTAACATTCCCACTCCATTCAATCCATATGATGATTTTAAATGTGAAAATAATTACATTAAATATTATGCATTGGTATTTTGGCAAAAACATAATATAAAAAAACGAGTTCATCCTAAGGGTTAAAAAAATCATTTATAAATGAGTGTATTTTGAGAAAAGAAGCAATTTTGGGGAATTTGGCAACATGCCAAAAACCTAACACACAGTAAGTCTATGAGGTTTTTTGAAGACAAAAAATTGCGCCGTTTAAAAACGGCTTGATGGGGAAAAAAAATCAAAATCAGCATGTGAGTTTTATCTTGTTAATATACACATCCTGTATAATTTTGAAGCAAATCTGAGCATGACGCCGTAGCCGATATAGCTACCTTAATTGTATTGTTAATCTATTGAGATCATAATTATGCCCTATAGTGTTAGAGAAGAGGATATCATACTACATGTATCTCCAAATACTAAGTAATTATAAGGATTATTTTTTCTTCAATACTATAGGCTCAGGCAGAGGCATATTGTGCAATCTTTTTCATGGGAAACCCTCTCATATATTTGATGTGTTGTGTCAAATTATTGCATTTATCAGCATGAAACTAGAATTTCTTACAGAGCAATCCTAATTACTTTAAAATAATTTTTTGTTTGATGATTTAGTATTGTTCTGTGATGGTTTTCACGGTAAATATGGTCATGGTCAAGATAGATTTATGAGAGCAGGCAAGTCTTTACTGATAAATCAAATTCATTAATAAGTGAGAAAAAAATTAAATTACAAATTTGAAAAAGATCACATAATATTGCTTTAAAAGGGGGAGAGAGATTACCGAGAAAAATAAAATTTGGAAAATAATTGTTTCAATAGATAAGGTATGTAGGAACCCTGAATGATAATGATTTATGGCGAAATTGTTTAGAATCATGGCGCAAGTAAACCTGATAATTTTGATGTCATCTACATCGAAATTACCAAATCATAAAAATGTACACGATAGACAGCAAATTAAGGTAAACGGTTTTTAGTTATTATATATGCCCAAGTATTACGTATGTGCAAAAAAACTGATTTCCAAAAAATTGAGGGCGCTGTAGCATGATTGGGTGATGATTGGAAGTTAACCTTTTATACATAACTTTCATGTGTTTCAATGGCTACAAAAATGCCCGCCAAAATGTTACCTTCAATAGTCTAGTGAGACTCAGGTCATAAACAAAAACACTTGTTTTATAAAGAAGGAAAGATGTAGCACGATTGCCTAATCATGATATCACCTATATGATTATATGTTGTTATAATATGGATCGCATGATATGAGCATGCGCAGTGTGATAACTTGGAGAGTTACAACATGTCAGAGCTAGTAAAACAATGCGTCCCAGAGTGTGTTATTATTAGGGCTAAAATACCATAATAGCATCCACCAACAGGCGCCCTCCTATATGTATCTTTCAATGCCCCTTTAATTTAAGTCTACAATGTATGGTAAGTGAAGGAATATAAAAATTAGCAAATAAGATTTGTCAAAAGAGTTCTAGCAATGTGTTTGCCACTTAATATGAAATCCAGTATATATCCAGAGCAAGGTATCAAGTTTGAAATTCATGAAGCTGCTGTGCCATTTCCTAAAAAATCATAGCACAGATAAATGAGAAGGAAAGAAACAGCTGTAATAACTTAACTCATCTCTTTAAACCTGGATATTTAGTTATTTATTTTGTATCTTGATTTATGTAATGCTATCACTTTTAACATGCTGCATTCATGTTTTTATTTATACTCTTTCCTTTTATTGTAATGATCAAACGCTTTGTAATCCTATCGATGTAAGGCGCTATATAAATGCCCGTTGTTATTTCATTATTATTATCATTATGAAATTTGCTATTTTCTCATTAGGAAAAAATATCCTGCCAATCTTCAATAAGAAAAAGCGACCACGTCAAGCTGTCTTCACCTTCCCACAAAAGACAACGGAATCGAATGGCGCCACTGGTAGGTCACAATTCATTGACACAGCAAGTAGTAAGATAAAATTAGACTATCACATCCTCTCTGGTATTATGAGGAATTGCTTTAGGGTTTTGAAAAGGGGATTTTTAGGATAATTGCATTCATTGAAAAATCTCACATTTTGGGCAAGTTTCAGCATGTAATACATTTCAAAACATTGTCAAAAATATAAATGATAAATGTTAGGGCATTTGGATGCAAAGTTCCATAAAGTAAGTTGAAAAAATACTAGTAGTTGTCAATAATTTGCTATTGATTGGCTATCTATGCTTTAGACACGTACTGATGTTTATTGAATATTAAAGGTATGAGGGATTTTATCAACATGATGTTTATTAGAGAGCATGGCATTTGCTCACTGTATATCTAATAAAACATTGATTTATGAAAACATTGTTTGATTCTTAATCATTGTTTATATGAGCAAGTCCATGTTCGTCTCCCTTTCCTCTCCCCCTGCTCATGTTCCTTGCCACCCAACCATCATGCCTCCCAATTACAGTGTATGGTGTGATGAAGGTGAATATTTTAGCTGAATTAGACTGCAGGATGGGTCATCACTAAACATCATGAGCTGAACATGAAAAAGGGAAAATTATACAAAAATTAATGAAAAGAATTGTCAGCATGCATTGTTAGATGATGAATCGAAGTGTAAGTGTGTGGGTATAGGTAGAGTTCTAACTTGATTGATTTGTTTGATTCTGAAATTAAACATTTTTTTATCATTAACCTACAGTAACTGACAATCAGCATTTTGTTATCTTATAATCATAGGTGGAGGGCCAAGCCAGAGTTTCCAACCTATAAACACACAGAAACAGTCACAAACAGAATATATGGCACCGAATCAACAACAGAAAAATATGGCACCGAATCAACAACAGAAAAATCAACAACAGTTTAATAGAGCACCTGGTTTCAAAAATAACGCTAACAGAAATACGACAACGAGCTCAACTGTGAATAACAATCGCTCATCCTTCTCAGGTTTGTCTCTAATCTTACATTCCTAGTCTTACTTTCCCAAATCATCACATCAACAGCCATGAGTATTTCCCGCTAAAACTCTAGAAACAAGTTTTTTGTGATTTCAATATTTCTATTTATTTTCAGCCCGTTTCGAAGTATTTTTGTCCAATTTTACCCACTTGTCCAGCAGGTGTAAAAGAAAGAAGGTGTAATTTTATGCCTACACCAAGGTAACATCAGAGCCAATTGATTCCTGTGTACAATTTACCCTCTCTCATTCTAATAAGGCCAACAAAAAAAGAAAGAAGTTGTTTGCTTGCCCATAGATGCTCTCCAAAAGGTAGGGTCGGACGGTCAGTTGGAATTTTAAAAATGGAAAGAAAAAAAATTGTTTGATTTTCCAAATTAGGTACCTGAATACCAGAAATAAAGGGGCACTCAGAACCTGTGCACCTTTTCCTTTTTTAAATATTTTAACTTAATGCACTTGTCAATTGCATCCCCAGCTCCGGGGGACCTTGGACATGGCGGGGGCCATACGCAAACGTACAAAAAATTGTTGCCCAGCTATGCTGGGGCGTGTACCGGGAATGTACAAAATGTGCCCCTGCTAGCCGGGGCGTGTAGCAGGACGTACATCACTGAAAAAATAATCCGGGGAATGGCCGGGCTGTGTAGCGGGGGCGTACGCTAGAAGGTACACAAATGTACACCCAGTCGTAGGTGGGGTGTACACATACATAGATGGGCCGTACACTAATACAAAATGTATTAGCTGGGCTTGGTTTACGAAACAAAAAATCGCGGCTGGAACAGTAGCCGGGGTGTACACTTTGTACCGGCTATGGAGGGCCGGGACCGTACACGACTGTACCCTGGACGTCTCATGAGCAATGTGATGATCCCGGCCCTAATCCCCGCTATCCCTGGGTCCCCTGGGGCTGGGGATGCAATTGATAAGTGCAACCATGTCCCATAATGATTTACACTATGTTTATTAAAAATAGAAACACAAAAGTGTATGGCAATCTAATACCTGCAATATTTCATGTCCCCTACTTATTCTGGTAATATCATCAAAATATCTCATTTTACTCAGGTGTGGCATGACATAGCTAAAAATTGATGAAAATCTTGTTATTCAATGTAAGCGGGAGCGCATTTCAAATGATAACCACACACAAGACTACGACCAAATGTAATGGTATAAATCATTCTGGGACACCTTGTATTAGAATTGAATAATTTGCCTAACTTTGTTACTGTCTTGTATTAGATTTTAATAAATGCCTAACCTTTTTCTCAAGATATATTTTTAATGCCTAATATTTTTGACTGATACAGTCAGTGTTAAGGTTTCTAGAAAATAAATGCATAACCTTTCTACATGTGGTAGAATAACCCTAATAATATGTAGTGTACAAATGCACAGTTTCGTTAATAAAACAATTTATATGTATCTTAATTGTTCTACTTGTGTGAAACATAGGCCTTTTGTTTGTAAAAATGCAAACTTTTACTGTTAGTGTTGAACAAGATATCTAATTCATACTTTTAATGCAAGTTTCAATGTGTTTCATTTCCCACCATGCCATTAGACTTGGGTTGTCAGAAGTTTTATCAATGCCTAACATTTTGATCGTTGGTGTTAAGATTTGCATAAATGCCCAAATTTTGTTTATAAAATCATACATTAAAATGCTATACTAGTAAAATCCTTCAATATTAGTTTTGACTGGTTTGTAATTTAAAGGACTCTCTTTGACTGAAAGTAACATGATGGTGTGAGAATTATTAATCTTTTTGACAGTCAGTGTTGTAAAGTGTTTATAAATTCCTTACTTTTGTTGTTGAAATGCCAAATGTATTGACTTACTGTGTTACATGTATTTATTTCCATAGCTCAACCATCAGGTGCCAGTGGTTCCAATTCCCAACCAGGTTTTCTGGGTCAAGTAAGAAAACCACCAAACAAACATGGGCCAATGCCTAGACAACCACAGCAATACCAACAGCAGCAACAGCAGCACCGTCCACAACAACAGACCAATCAGATAAGGAACAACCAGTCACAATATGGAAGCAAAAATAATGGAAAGGAAAACTATCAACAATATAATAGGTAAGTTGGTTTTCAGTTGAATCGGACAAAATTATGATCTATAATTGGCTTCTTCGTCGTCTACACTTTCCGGCTATATCGCCATTGTGCACGCAACCATTGCTTTCCAGGTCTTTCGATCACAAACTCCGGGTTGACATCCATTTTGATTTGTACTGCCCATGTTGGTTTTGGTCTAAGAATCCACTTTAATCTCAAATATGTATCTGCTATTTCTGTTTGAATGCCATTTAAATTTCCAGAAGAAGTATTGAAAGGGCATTCTAATTTGTTCAGAAATGTTTGCCATGTATCCCTGTTAATACTAATGTCTCTATGATACATTTGTTTCACAATTGTCTTTACGATTTTACTTGTGCGTTAAACAAAACTGACAGTTATATTTTACTTTTTGATGAAAAAATTTGATATTTACAAAATTTAAAATAAAAACGGTTATGTACCATTCCTTCAATATAACATGTATACACATCTTAGACAAGGTTCAGTTGCGGCAAAATGGTTCAAATTTACGGGACATGTGCGTAATCAACAACCAATTATTAAGTCATATATCTAAATGTTTGCCATGGGCATTTTGCTTGAGTCTGGTCCTATAAGGTTCGCATGGACCGACCGGTTAAACAAACAAACAAAATGTGGGCATAATTATCCAATAAGAACTATAATGAATGTTGCTTGCCAAATACACAGAGTTAACTAGTCAAAGAAATCATTTCAAAGATGAAAAGTTTAGTATTTAAAGAAGAATTGTTGAGATAACAAAAAGGTTTCTCATATTGTCTTGATTGGACTATCAATTACCATTTCCATGTAGGTCTACACCACAGCAACAAAGTAACCAGTTTAACAACAAGTCTAGCCATACAGCATCTACATACCCAAATCCTGCTACCCAGACCACTAGCCATACAGCATCTACATACCCAAATCCTGCTACCCAGACCACTAGCCATACAGCATCTACATACCCAAATCCTGCTACCCAGACCACTAGCCATACAGCATCTACATACCCAAATCCTGCTACTCAGACCTCTACCAACAAGAGACCATACACACCATCTAGCACTACTCAGAGCAGACCACCACCAACAGGATCTGGTCCATCAACATACACATCGCAGCAATACACACCGAGAAATATGCAAACGTCTAATCCAAGTACAAGCTTTAGTAAACCAGCTGTTTTCCTGCCTTTCCAGGTAAAGCAAGTTTACAAACTGTAGAATATACCTATACTCATGGCCTGAAAAAATGTTTTTTTCCTGGCAAGCGATTCCAAATTTCCCTCCAAAATGGATTGCATTTCTTAATGAAAGAGTAACATTTCCCTCCAAATACCAAATTTTCCCTCCAAATGCTCAAATTTCCCGGCAAGGAGCTTTCCGTATTGCCTACTTTTTCAGCCTGTGCCTATACTCTATTTCTCTTCCTCTGGACAGTGACGTAACTGTACAGGCGCAGCATTTATGTGTGCATATTAATCTTCCGTCTTACGAGTAGGTGCGTGTGTTGATGTGCTGCAATTAGTAAATGGCGCAGTTAAGTCATTGTCTCGTGATAGTTAGATATACAATAGCAAGAGTGTGCAACCTGTGGCCCACGGGCCACATGCGGCCCGCCGGCCTCTAATCTGCGGCCCGTGAAGCAATCCCAAAATTCCCATTGATGCGGAACTCCCTAGTTACACAAATGGCGGATTGATTTAGTGGTGAGCTCCCTTATAATTAGTAGGGTGACACGCTGCATTTAGTAAATATAACTCGAGGTGTAATTGAGTGTTAAAATCCCTGGTTAAAATGGCGCTTGCAGCAGCAACAGCGAGTAAAAAGAAGAGAAGCGGGTATGGGTATTCAATGAGCAATCTTTTCTTCCTAAGCTTCCCCTCCCCCTATTACCCCTCCTCCGGACATGTTTTGGATGTTTGACAATCACTGCGACCCGTGAATGGATCTCAAAATCACAATGAGTAAAGGCCTGGGTGGTAGAAATGGTTGCACATGCTTGTACTATAGCCATTACTATCTGATTTTTTTTCAAAAGCATTCTATCGGATTTTAGATTGCTGCACAATGTATGAACCATATATCTTCCCATTCCATTTGATGCACCTGAGAGCATGGTGAGTTTACTTGCGGTAATAATCCAAATAAATGTATCAACTCAACACCTTGTTTGGAATTATTTTGTTAAAGCGATGATGAAGTTATGATGAAGTTTGACTATCAAGAAAGACTTTCCTGAACTCATAAATCTATTTTCGCTGTATTTTCTGTTAAAAAGACATCACAGCACATTACTAAATCATATTAAATGGAAATCTGCTTCATCAACATATTTTGTTGATATTCATCATAAAACATTCCGTAGGGGTGTGTTCACTAAGGTACAGTTGCGGTTGTAACCATGGTAACCGGAAACACTGTAAATGGCCTTAAAACGGTGGGAAAAAGTGTCATACCATGAAATTCTATTTACGAACGAAAATACCACTCAGAAAATAAACTGTCCTGATCCTGATAACTTATTTCAAAATCTGATTTTGAAGTAATTAGGAAACATATTGCTCTGTAATTGAGATAATTCTTGCAAACCTGATGAATTTATTCAGAAATATTGCTCTGTAACTTACAAGATATTTTAGTTTCATAGTTGTAAATGTAATTCGACAAAAAAAAATTGCATTTTAAGAAATAATCACAGGCAGAGGTCAGAGGGCGTCCCATACGGAATCACATGATATGCCTTTAATTGCTACTGTGCTACATATACATCACCCAATTTATAAAACTTATATTAAAATGCTGCAGCTGGTAAAAACATAATTTTGTACCTGTGTAGAGTGAAGTGAATGTGATAAACTTGAGATGGGGTTTAGCTTTTGTTTTATCGGGTGATATGATACTTTACAAGATGCCTAAAAACCTACTCAGTGAAGACATATAGATGTAACATAGACCTGTTATACAATTGACATACGCCATAAGCTATTAACCCTAACCTTCCTGGAACCTACAACACCGGAACTGCTACAATCTTGTACCGCACGGCGGCCCTATCAATCTCGTACCACGCTCAGCGCGGGGTTTAACTTGTGAAAAAAACTTACAGATTTTTTAACGTCACCCATGTAACTCAGTCGGTAGAGCATCAGACTTGCACGCACACGGCCCGGGTTTGATCCGCGACACATGCTGAGACTTATTTTCCCCTCAAATTTGACCCGTTTTTCTCCCTGATAGTTTAAGTTTAATTTACAAAAACACGCTTGGGGAGTTAGGGTTAATAAAGCACACCATCATGACCATTGTGATCAGTCACATGTTGGAGGCAAGATTCTAATAATATCTGTCAAAAGAGCCCATCTTAAGCTTTAAATGGTGCCTTGTGTAGAGCTGACAACACTCCCTGATGCTGCAGGACACTCCCTGAAAATAAACCAATTTGGGTACACACATTTGACAACCTCCCTGATTGGGGGAAACGTTTGATCTCTACATATTAAATGTAATTTTATAAATCTCCCTGATTGGTGAAGAGAATCTCGCTGTTTGCATGATGTATAAATGTGGGATGAAGATAGATGAAGATAATGAAGAAAAGCTATATTCTGCCACAGGGTGATTTCCCCCAATAGTCATCTTTCAAGAGAATTACTTTGGGAGTGCTCATCTTAAACATTAAAAGGGTGAAATTAAGGCTCCAAAGATGACTGAACTGTTTAATCTACCAATGAATTATTCTTCACAGGCTTTATATCGTCGGCAGTTCTGAGGATGTACTTGTTTGTGTTGTGTTAACTGGTTCTATCAATTGTTTGTCTCTGTTTTTCTCAATTGAATATTTTTAAAGGGTCGAGGTTCAAGCGGAACAGAAGAGGCTCCCCCAATTCCTGCAACCCCTACACCAGCTGATAAAACTCTCAAAATACTGACATCAAGTATTGAAGGAATGAAGCATTGGTCACAGTATACTGACTTTGTTGGTCTGTTGCTTTGTGAAATGTTTGGTAAGTAAGTTCTGGTCATATCACATTCACATACCAAGCGGGATCTTAATCTTGAATTGAAATAGGAGGAATATGGTAGTTTTCCCTCTTCTCATGATTTTTGGCGTTTCTGGTGACACTCCAACTCAACCAAATTATCCTATCACAGTTGATTGCAGTGGGCAAAACCTTTTTTTTTTTGCTCTCTCACTTTTGTTTTGCTCTTTCTGCAGCCAGCCGTGATGTTTTTGTAAAGCAATTAGAGAATGTTTGTTATTGGGCACTTGTAATTTTTTTAATTTTATTATTTAGTATTCCATTATTCTGTTTTGGGGACATTTTAGAATAAGATATGGATAATTTAAGTTTTGAAATCACCTTTTACATATTTTAGTAGAAGACATGGTATTATAGTATGATATTATCTAAATTAATCCAACTTTGGTTCAGTTTAACCAATGAACATACATCCAGATAGTTCTGAATTCTGCTGAACCTATCCAGTAATAGTCATTAATCTAGTCAATTATGTTTACTTTCCATTTTGGGGTAATATGTTTTGATCAATCAAATGTATTCTAAGTATCTTTACTTGATATTTTCTAGGGGAATTAACATAAACATGTGGGCAATATTTTATATTAATAGTTGATTCTGTTCTATATTTGTATTTCAGGGGTCCTGAACTCTGCTATTACTACTGGTGAATCAGCCACAAGCAAATTGTTCACCTTGAAAGATGGTGCGCAAACACAAAAATGTGTCTTTTATGAGACGGTAAGTTACTTTCAAATTCTATCCTCTTGGTAAGAAAACTGAAAACGCGAATGAAGTGGAGAGGCACCAAGATGGCCTTTTTCGCTGGCATGCGGAAGTGGAACATAAATGGCCAACCGGGAAAAATGGTTGCCCAGCAATCTATCAAGAATTCCAATTTCCGCTCCGTTGGGTAAACGAGTTTGATCTATATCTCGCTCAAACTTTATTGTTTTATATATGCACCAAGTATTGTACATGATGATGACAGGATGGTAGTGCTCAGTCTGATTTCCAGCCTTATCAAAGTAATACCCATCTTCACTGAAATACCTTTTATTTAGAGAAGAATGGCTGCGTAACAACTGTTTTTGTGAATTTGTATTGAAATCAGAGGTTTTGTTCTGGTCTGAGGAATTGTCAATTCCGAATAACCAGAACAACAACCGAGGATTTCAAAACAAATTCACGAAAACAGTTGTTAAGCATAGATGTAAAAAGATGAATCCAACGGAACCAGGAACAAAACACACCAAGGGTCAGAAAACTGATACAAGAGGATATCTCGAAAGTGTAAAAATGCAAAGAGTAAAAGCAAGATATACCAACAGGGTGTGGGGAAACAGGTTATAATGAGGGAGAATAACGCGATAATACAGATAAATAACAAAAAAACAATAACACACGGTAATGCACTGGGACAAGCAATAAAAATTGCTGTGCAATAAAACAACAAAGATATAACGCCCGGGGTGCTCAGTGGTCATTACAAGTAGGGTATCATGCGCGTCCAAAAAATCACGTAATTAGGGTAGTTTTTCAAGACGGGGCACGTTACGTACGTAAAGTGAATAGGGTATCAAAAACTTGCAAACTTAAGAAAACGGGTATACCTTTCTTGCAATGGCCTTACGTATTTAGGGTCCATATATTTTCTGTGCAGAATAAATAGCCGCGATTACAGGCAGGACATTTCTCAATTTCTATCCATACGGGGATCTAGATGTAGATCAGCTCATCTTTGTTTCATAAAACTTTTACTGTAGGGAAGGAAAAGGGGTTTGAAATGTGTCATACTTGGTAAACGGGTTTATACAAATTACTTGCTTAGGGTATCACACTATTTCGACTACTTGTTTAGGATAACAACATATGTGCACTACTTGTTTAGGTATTGGAAATACAGGTATTACTTGCTTAGGGTATGGAAAATACTCTCCATACTTGTTTAGGGGTGCCTTTTTACATTTAATGCAATTACTTATTTAGGGTGCTTTTTGAAAGTCCTTGGACGCGCATGATACCCTCTTGTAATGACCACTGAGTACCCCGGGATATAACGTAACAATAAAGACCGACGTTTCAAGTGGATATACCACCCTTCATCAGTGACAAAATATAAAAAACAAAAGTGTTAAGAACTATATAAAGAAGATAATGAACTAAACAAGTCCACCACTGTAATAATTATTAGTTGTTAAGCAGTCATTATTCCTATTCATTACTGAAAAAGATGCATATTTATCCAAATCGTTGATTTGTACAGATATAATCGCGCTAATAATTGATTAGTTTTCTGTTTATTTTGTCCACCGCTTCTTAGTTATTGAAACAGTCCAAGTCAGTTCATCCCCTCATTAACTTTTTTATCATTCAACCAATCAGAAATAAGCTTCAATCGTGTTTTCTCATAACTCATTGAATATTCAGTTTAGGGGCGTGAGGCTTTAATTTGATTGGTCGGTCAATGAGCAAAACAATCAAACACTGGCGCAGTACTTTCGGGCAATTATTAGTAACCTGCGCTCAGCGTGCGCGTTCTCACCTAAGGCTATATTAAAAAAATCTTTTGTCTCAAAGCTCTTCAGTTTTTCAAAACCTAATGCGGAATGCGGTTGTTTACTTGTTTTTTTTAATTTGTTTTATAAATTTAAAATATTGAAATCCTTGTAAAAGTGACCTTTTGTATTTAAAATGATGTGATCAATGAAAATCTGAAAAATCGGCGAAACTTCAATGAGATTTTTTTTCTTCTTTTCCCTTTTTCTTCTTCTTCTAACACGCATCAATTAACTAACGCGCGCGGGAGCTTTGAGACAAGTTTTTTTTTAATATAGCCTATCGATTAATTTCATTGGAACTCACTTGGTACGCAGCTATCGCGATTATTCATGAATTAATGTATTAGTCTTAATCCACTATACTTAGAGAGAAATGAGGAACAATTTGTGCTATATGATATCTAATAACTTCACACTGGTGTCAGTTTCGCACGGTGGCTTATTGGTGCAGTTTCTACAAACATAATCTGTCTGAATGGGTCAATTACACAATTTGGAATTGGGTGTTTACATGGTTTATGCTTAAAAAAATGGTGACAGTCAGTCAATGTGTGCATTAAGGGGGCTGTGCACCTTCAGGTACAGCCTCCCTAAAACTGCCGTAACTTCTTTATTATTTATTAAATCTATATAAAAGTATACATTTTTTTGCATAAAAGGGTTCAATGAATCCGAACATGATCATGAAATTGACCATTTTGGGAGAAAATGATAAAAAACACGTTTTTTGACCCATTTTAGGTTCTGCAAAGATAACTCAAAATATATTTTGTTAAATTTTATCATACTAGTTTTATCATATTCCTCATGCAATTCCCTAGGAATCGTTTTTTTTTTTTTAATTTTACTTTATTATTTTTTGAATTATCGACCAAAAAGTGCCAACAAATATGATATTTTACCAAAAAACACCGATTCCTAGGGAATTGCATGAGGAATATAATAAAACTAGTATGACACAATTTGGCAAAATATATTTTGAGTGATCTTTGCAGAACCTAAAATGGGTCCAAAAACATGTTTTTTATAATTTTCTCCAAAATGGTCAATTTCATGATCATAGTTGGATTCATTGAACCCTTTCCTGCAAAAAAATGTATACTTTTATTAAGATTAAATGAATAATGAAGAAGTTACGGCAGTTTTACAGAGGCTATGCGAAGGTGCACATCCCCCTTAAAGCCATGTTCCCACTCCCTTAACACTTTTGGACCTGTGATTTTGAAATTTCGCTGGTAATAAATCATCTAAGATTTTGTCAACCTCTGACTATATGGTCCACTTTCAGGGTTGTGAAGGTTAGTTTATGCCCTTGGGGCATAATTATGTCCTTTGCAGTCTTTTAATTGGACCATATAGTAGGAAAAAGACACATCCTTAGATTATTTATTACCGGCGAAATGTAAAAACACCGGTCCAAAAGTGTTAAGGGAGTGGAAACATAATGGCAATGCATCCTTTCATGAGCTACATATTATCTGCCAGGTTAAGTCTGAGATATAGAGCAAAATATAAAGAAAATAAAAAGAATTGAATACCATTTTTCTTCAATTTCCAGAAGTATTTCTTTAATTTGTAAGAACTGGGCATTATTGAAAAGCTTGTTTAAAATGTTGCGTTATATCTTGCCTATTTCCCTCATGTTATTGTAAGGTTTAGTGAGATGTGGCATTGTAATCAAATTTCATTGAATCAATTTAGGTGCCACTGTGTTTGATCAATCCTGTATGCCAATAACCCCCAAACTTCCATCCCATATCTTAGATATTATACAAAAATTACAATAAATGAAATTGCGCAAATTAAAATTCAATGAACTACATAAGTAGTACTACAGTCAGTATAATATCTATCACTTTTATTTGACAGGACCGCAAAATTCCACGATTGACTCGAGGGCAGTGTCTTCGCTGTGTCGGTAGCCTGCATAAGAAATCTGGTCTATTCAAAGTTGTAACAGTGCGCCCAGCCAGCCAACAAGAACAGACTATGTCTAAAGCTATCATTGCAAAGTGTGACCAGGCTATTAGTGATAGACTTGCAGAAATGCAGGAACAATAGTGAACAATTAACCTGAAGTAGAAATATGATATACAGGGTGTCTCAGAATGATTTATACCGGGAAAGATGCATTTATTCAGCAATGAATTCTTGTGTTATCGGTCAAAGTGCATATGATTTATCATCTACATAAACTAAGCTTTCTGAGGAATTTTGAAATAAAAAAATTGGACGTTTCTGACAGAAAAATATGGACCTTTTCTAAAAATGGTCCTCTTTTGATCTCAACTACAAAATTAATAGATATTGACTGTTTTATGAAGCAATATTTGAATGGGGTGATGTAATTGTTTTGCTTGAGTGATTTATATCATAATTTCTTAGGCAGTCGTTTTGAAGTTTGGTGTGAGCTGTACCAAATGAAATACGCTGGAATTGAAAAACAGGTTTTCACTGATTTTCTATAATGTCATGCCATATAGGAATGGATAAAGATATTTTAATGATATTAACAGAGTAAGTAGGAAACATGTTCCCCATTATATTGCAGGCATTCGATTTTGACTGCAAAGTTGTTTTCATATTTTTCCAATAGTGTATAAATCTTTCTGGGACACTCTGTAGGTTAAAAGTTTAAGGGATTCGCTGTTGGACAAGTTTAAACTTGTCAGGCGGTGAACCTGTTAACTCTTTACCTATTGTGAATACCTATAGTAAAAGCCTATCTCACATAAGTATGACATGTATGACGTTAGTGCATATTCCAGAGTGGTTTGGGCAATGTAATATTAGTTGAGCATCAATACAGGAATTAGTCTCTAATTGCATCCACTATTGGTAACGGCCAGGATAAAGCATCGTCAATGAGTGAAAGATACCTGAAACGTTAGAAATAGGTGGGCCCGGTCATCCGGGTACTTTGTGCCTTTTGCCGTTGACAACAAACGAGACGTTTTAACTACCTATCAGTTTTACGCTTTACTCGCCCATACCCAAGGGATCGTGTGTACGCTGTGTAAGAGTCCCCGAAGAAGCCTTTATTTACCTTTTTGGTTTGTGGTCAACAGCATGTGACATCACTCCGTGGTGACCTATAGGCTATAATAATAAGCTTGTATAGTTCAAGTTTTCAAGTTCAAGTTTTATTTCACAATACAATTAGGCCATTGGCCCATAATATAACAACATATTAATGATACATATTTTACATATCATATCAGGCATCAGATACATAGGAAAAATAAAGACGTTATAGTTCGAGAGTGGGTACTGGATCCAAATCATTGTCTTTTTTCTAAAAAAGGACCAATATCCCCTCAAGTTAAGTGACGTTTAACAAGCCTGACGTTTAAAACAATTCGGTTACTAATCCTCACATGCGTTATCTAGGCTGTTACCATTGCTTGCTAAGTGTGATTGAATTGTAACAACATTAATCTGAAATAAGCAGATATAATTTTACCATAAAACTGTAGGCCTATCTGTATATAATAATATTGTTGATCACTATTGTTGAAATCTAATTTAAAAGAATGTGAATTGTAAATTCTTTTTATTTAATGTAAAGCTATTAGCCTAATGGCATATTTATATTAAAGATCAAGAACACCTGTTATAGAAGTTAGTAACTTTGTCTATGGCTTTTGACCATACATTATGAAAATTTCACTTACAATCATAGAAGATGTTCAGAATAGAGGTTATCCATGTTGCCATTTCGTAACAGACTACAGAGGGCAGTGGCGTAGCCAGAGGTGTGTGTGGGGGGGGGGGGGGGGGGGGGGGGGGGGGATGCTCCCCCATATTATAGTCATGTCGGTTGAGATTGGCATTCTGTTGAGATTGGTACTGTCAGTTATTGAAAGTCAATTTTTTTGTGACTTTCTGGTAAAGTCCTTGTCGGTTCACTTTCATTTCCCCCACCCCCACCCCAATATGAAAACCCTAGCTAGCTATGCCACTGACAAAGGGTAATGGCACAAGGTCTATTCTACATTAATTTGAATCGTTGAATGACTCCGATTCACTGCATTAACGCTGTTACGAAATACGCTAGCATGAAACGGGTGTGTCTTCTTTCTGAAAATCTTAAACACAGTTATTATTCCTGACAAGATGGTAGCTAATCCGTTACATGGATAACCTCTAGTAATAACAGTATTATCTCCCATCTTAATGTATACCGAGAGATTGTAGAGATCTGATGAATGTATTATGCTTATGCACTTATCAATTGCAGTCCCGGCCCCGGGGGACCCGGGGCATGGCGGGGGACTATGCGGGGACCGTACGCAAACGTACAAAAAACATGGCCCGGCTATGCGGGGGCGTGTACCCGGGGCGTACAAAACATGCCCCCGCTAGCCGGGGCGTGTAGCCGGGGCATAGCGGGACGTACATTACTGAAAAAATAGGCCGGGCATTGTAGCGGGGGCGTACGCTAAGGTACACGAATGTACATCCCGGGGCATAGCCGGGGCGTACACATACATAGCGGGGACGTACGCTAAGGTACCAAAAATGTACACCCCGGGTACGCACACATAGCGCCGGGGGGATGTACGCTAAGGTACATATCATCCACACCGGGGCATAGAGATATAAAATACAGACATGCACTATATTATACTTTAAAAATAGTCATTGCGATTGATCAATGCCTGGATTTTCACTACCATGACTACGGTAAACTTAGTACAATTTGACCATATAGTGCTTTTGCCTGGAATAATGTACACGGTAGGGCCCGGACAGATAATAGACAACATCTACTTGCAGACCCTCCCCCCCCCCCCCCCCCCCCCCTCAATTCCCCCTCCCAAGTCACCAAGAAGGTCCAAAATCAATTAGATCAATCATCATGTTGTCGGTCCATTTTTAAAACTTAAATACTGTTTGTTCATAATAAATAAATTGGATGAAAACTTTCCAATGTTGCCGGTGGTACGCACAATCTATCAAAAATAAAGCTACACAATATGATATCCATAAAGTGATTTTTTGACTCGATTCATTTCTGGTTGACAACAGACTGAGATAGATCATGCTAACATTATAGTAGTTTTAGTTTTAGGCCTCTGGTAAGTTTTGTTCTGGAGCACTGTATAAACTAAACTATTCACAAAACCATATAGTAGTGAACGGTAAATCATGAAAATGCTCGCAGTGAATCGTGTAACGTGATAACGATTCGCTAATATTGGCCCGGCTGTCTGAGGCCGGCGTACACTATGCCCCGGCTATGGGGGCCGGGACCGTACGCCGTCGTACACTTTGTCCCGACCATGGGGGGCCCGGACTGTAGCGGGGGCGTACAAAAAGTGGTGCCCCGCCCTGCGGGGACCGTACACGACTGTAGCCGGGACGTCACATCGGCAATTTGTACGTCCCGGCCCTTATCCCCGGGTCCCCCGGGGCCGGGGCTGCAATTGATAAGTGCATTATTGCATGTATACTTAATATAACTTAGAGGTATTTTCCAGAAAGATACACATTTTGGGCACAGTTGCGGCAGAATGGTTCAAATGTATGGGACATTTGTGTAATTCACAGTTATTTTATTTTTTGCTATCCTTGTGAGGATTTTAAGGTAAAGCCTCAATAGATGTCTGTATGTATATAAAGCTAGCTACAAATTAATATATTGTATTATAGGTTCTCAATCTGACCGGGTTCCTCGACAAACAACTTCTACCCCTATCCCCATCCAAATGAGTTTACTGAAAGTTGTTGGAATTTTAGTGTCAATGGGGAAAGACATTTCTTTTCTTCAAGATATATACCTTCCTTTTTTCTTGAATCTATTTAAGTAATGGAGCTAAAAAACCTGGCAATTTAAAGTCCATGTATAGCTTCCCGGACATGGTAAGTCCATGTAGCTTACCAGACATGGTAACTCTATGGGCAACTGTATCGCATATTAATCACTTCCATTTTGATGCAGTTACCCAAGTAGATTTTGGAACTTTACATTAGGATTGCAATGTGCTCCTTAAAGGGGGATATTCCAATCACTTTAGCTTTTTTCAATTTGTTTTAATTACTGCCAAAGGTGATTAGCCACTCGGCCAGTTTGTATACTATTCAATGGGCAAATTTCATATCACCTTGTGCTTGTAAATAAGAACCATTGGAGTTATGCAACTCAAACTTTGGAATACAACTATTTTAAGGATGACCCTTCATGTAGAATAGAAAACATCAAGTTGAAAGCCAGGCCAGCAATCGGAACACCTATAGTTTGATCAGCTCCAAATTGGAGAGAAATATGCGTTTTTTATCTCTCCGCGCGCAAAAGTAATACAAGCGTACGCATACTATTCACGATTCACAATGCACCGTGTTGCGCCATGCGAGCGTTTTGCGCATACAATACATGCTTGTCTGAATTCATGCGCTGCTGTAAGTGGGTTCGCTAATTTGTAACTGACTGAACTATTTAATGTAATACTATTTTCAAGGAATAATCTTTTCATTTACATTTTCATACCATATTAATCAATGTTAATTAAAAGATTAGTATAAAAGTATCTCCAAAAATAAAACACTTTTTAGGAAAATTGATTAAGCAATAAATAAGATGAGGCCAAATCTGAGATTTGACTGTGTATTTGAGGCCAAATCTTTATGTGATGTAGTTTATTACGGTGCCTCAAAATTAACAGTATGTGATGTGACCAACCCTAAATACATATACTTTAAAACACTATAATTTCGCAGATACTTTATTTCGCGAATTTAAAATAACTGCTATTTTAGCGGGCATTTAATTTCGCGAATCTGGAAATGTGACTGTTATTTTCAATGCAAAACTGTCAGTTTCATGGGCATTTAATTTTGCGAATCGGCATCCCTCGCAAAGTTAAGTGGTTTTACAGTATTACAGTGTGTCCAAACCAGCCAACATTGTGTAAAAGACTGCGACTATGCCAAAAACGTCATGATGTAAACGTTGAAGCATTGCTCTGACATTATAGATACATCAATAACATGATGCAGATTCACCAGGACTAGTATTTTTGTTTCTTAAAGTATGAAGAAATGATGAAAAGGACAGTTTTGTTGAATGTATGAATATAGCTAGTACTTGTTTTAATAGCCGATTTGCTTTGTGATAGTAATTTTTCCTTTGTTTCTACACTGACACTGTGTTGCCAGGATTTGATGAGTTAGTTGCGGCAAAATGGTTCAAATTTATGGGACATTTCGTGTAATACACAGTTAAGTGATTGCTGCCTTCCTCAAAATGATTTTAAAAACTGTAAATAATTGTTTAAACGAAATAGTAAATGTATTAGCTTTAACTTACAAATTTATATTGTATAAAGAACTATAATTAATATATTATATGGTAATTAGGTTTAACAAATTAACATTATTTTAACTAGTATTTGCAGGAAATCCGAAAAACAACTGAACAATTAATGAAACCATAAAATATTGAATCAGTGATAATGTATATATGTAGTTATTTGCGATACGAGATGTATCAATTAAAAAAAGTCATTCCATTTTGGGTAGAAATTTTCACCTTCTTGTATCTTGTAAACAATCTTGTATAATTCCTGCATTTCATTAAAGCAATGGATATTAACATAAAAAATTCAAACACTTGCTTTCTTGTGTAAATTATTTCTTCTTAACACCACATATACGATGTGATCAAGCAAAATGAGTCGGAAGTCGCAAATATTGATTTTGAGATTTAGCCAAACAAAGAATAGAATATATTTGTTATATACTTGTTTGGAAATCTCTTCATTTGCTCATACCTTTGGAATTAATTGCATTCTAAATGGGTTTCATGGAAGATGGTGGATTGAAAATGGCCAATGCAGTCAAGAAGAAAACTAAAAAATTGTAAAAACTTCAGACCCATTTTGATTGATCGCATCACATATTACTACAGTCATCAAAAAAAGTAACTATACAGGTAATAAATAGACTTTCAACTCTAAAAATATTAAATCATAAAGTTGTTGAGAAATTAATCTTCTTTAATATGAGATATTGCACGGTAGGATCGGTTGAATATTGAAGAAGTGACAATCCAAAATGTAAGGTAAAATTTCATTTTCACATTTTACATTTCAACACGGGGGAGAGTATGACAGGTAGCGTGTGTGTGGCGTATTGATCCATCGGAACAATATGGCCGACTGTCCAACCTGCGCATGCATCCCCCAATTGCACTACCGGTAATCGATAAGGTACCCGTAGATGGGTCCGCGTGTAGAAAATAAAAATGTGAAAATGAAAATCGGACTTCACCTTACATTTGGGAGCGTCATTTCATCAATAATCATCTGATCCTAGCGTGCAATATCTCATATTAAAGAAGATGAACTTCTCAACAACTTTATTATTTAATACTTTTAGGTAGGATGTATATTTTTAGAGTTAGAAGCCCATTTATTACCTGTATAGTTACTTTTTTTGATGACTGTATTAGGCTATAAAATATAGTAAGTGAAAATGTTTCCCTGACCATCAATGATTTGAACCTGGACCTCTAGACCAGCGCTCTACCAACAACTGAGCAAATGAGTCAGATGGGTAACAGGGCATGAAATTAATGTTGAACTTGACCTGTGCTGTTACTTGAGTGTAATGGGGGGGGGGGGGGGGGGGGGGGGGGGAGCAATGGGTTTATCACATAAAGATCTCCCTGATTATTGGGAACATCAAAAAGTGGAGTTATATAAAAAACAGTGTTTTATTTATTGAATTAATTATCCACCTTTGTTACACATTTCTGACTTTTAGTTTTAGACAGACCTGGAACTACTAAAAACTGGTAATATTCTTAATAACTGATTGATAAGAATAAATGACACAAACATATATGCAACTAATTCTTGTATTTACATCATTTTAATTTCTCATTTGAAAACTTGTAAATTACATTATTTTATTAACTATCTAAAAATTTCAACAGTGAAAGTATGTTTTCTGTAGGCTGTAACATACAGTGCGTGTCAAAAAAAGTGTTCCATGAGTTCGAAAATTAATTAAATACATCTCATGTTTTTACGTTGATTAGCCCTATTTGTCGTCTATCAAATACACTTGATCCCATTGCATTCTATCGCCTAACTACCGGGATATGATCATTTCAGTAACAAGAGTGCTGCGAATCCCACTTTGGCCACTTTTGACTGAAAAATGACTTTCAACTGAAAAAATGTCTTTGTGATTCTGATGATTATAGGATATGTCAACGTATTGTTTAAAATCTAAAATTAAAATATTCTGTGGTTTGACATGGATGAAAATAAGTTTTCTGCTCAATTTCAACTACTATAAAAGTAGAAATTTTCGCGAGGTTTTTATTTTCGCGAATTTTGCAAATCAATCCTCTACCGCGAAAATATAAACTGGCGAAAAATATTATTATTAACCGTTTTGTTCACAAATGTTGAAAATCGCGAAAATAAAAAATCGTGAAATGCCTGTTATGACCATTTTCGTGAAAATATCTTCTCACAAAAATATTGACTTTTACAGTAACTATCAAGATTTAGTAGGTAGATATTATTGATTTTATTTAATTACACACTAAATGGCGATTTTAATAAAAGAGTTCTCTACACATGAAGCGGCCAAAGCGTAATTTGTCATGCCTGAGTAGATTTGCCATCATTTGATAACAAAGGCTCCAAAATGGATAGACAATATCCGTATGATACATTAAAGATTGCTGAACATGATTTTTAGTACTTCAGTTCAGCATTTGTATTTTTCATGGCCAAATAATTATGTTTCACATGGGACACTTTTTTTGACACGCCCGGTATTGATGTGAATGTTCCATCGCAAAAGTTTATCTCAGTATGTGAATAATTCATAGTTGGCATCTTTAGAGGATAATCGCATAATAAGCGATTTTGAACCCTACTACCAGTACTAAATTTAAATGGTTTGAAACATCAATAGATCTTGAAATCGATTGATATAATATAACCCCCTCAAAAAAAGTTTGGAATATGGGGAGGATTGAATCTCAATATGGCAAAATCACCATTAAAGGCATATTATGTGATCTTTTCCAAGTAGCGCCCTTTATCATTGATTTTTACTATGAAAGCAGATTTTCTTGCAGATTTGCATTTTTGATCATAAATCATAAAGATCTTCTAAGTTACACAGATCGATACGATTCCTAATTACTTCAAAATCATGGTTTAAAAATAGATTGTGCCGCTCCGGTACAATCTATTTTTCAAATTTTACTCTAAATTCACTCTAAAACCATGATTTTGAGGTTATTAATATTAGGAATCGTATAGCTCTGTAACTTGGAATATATTTATGATTTATGATCAGAAAAGTAAATCTGCAAGAAAATTTGCTTCCAATTTTTTTTGAGGATTGAGGGCGTCCCATGGAAAAGATCACATAATATACCTTTAAATTGTCCTCAAAAGTCAACAAGCATCTTTCTACACTGTAATGTAACATTTCATTAAACAGATATCAGTTCTTTTAAGCACAACATAGTGGTGAATTCGGTACATTTGACATTCAAACATTCAGTTTACATTTTCATCTTGCCTTGAATTTTAAAGTGTCATCCAGATGTGACATGACTTCAAACTTGTACTTTTAAAAAGTATTAGTGGGACTGGGAGTATATACCTCAAATTATTTAGCTTTGAGCTTCTTAAGCCTATAGACGTTATTCGTAATTGGCACACTTTTGTCAAAAGAGAAGAGCCGTGCTATCCAACTGAACATGCTCAGAGCAATTAGTGCTCCGAAAATGAGGCTAGGGATGTAGCCGAGACGAGAGTGATGTATTTTTTCAATGTGGTGAACTTTGCACTAATCAAACAAATTCTTCATACTTCTGAGCTGTTCAATATTTGACCCTATTACATTCGTGAAATAAACTTGAACGTATAAACTATCTATTTCACTAGTTTGAAATGAAATGTTTGCTGGTAACCGACACTATCTAGGAAAATGTAGAAGTTCATTATATTGCAGCAAAAGTATGAGATTGTATGTTTATCAGCGTGACATCGAGTATGTCTCCCTCTTTGACATGAAATCGCCAATTAATAACGTCTATTGTAACTTCACACTTTTTGTGTTGGAAATATAAATCTTCTGTTAAAACATAATGAACACACAGGTACACTGCTTATACAATTAAACATAGATGATTTTATTGAAAAATAGGGTATGACATATTAAACAATATTGTAACCAGTGTTTCTGCTAAGCCGTTATTATGCGATCTTAACCCTAACTCCCATTGTCTTGCAGTGGCGATGGACCAAAGAATGTGGGAGGGGGATAAAATGGAGGACAACATTTTTTGGTCCGCAGCCCGTGGGAATTAAACCCAGACCTGCGAGTGACTCAACCACCACACCACAAGCGCTAAATGTTCGGTGACTATCTATACCCGGGGGTAATGCGATTGCGACATAGGATAGACCTCGTGTGCTGCTGGCCGTATGATTTTGTATGACGTAGTGGTGTTACGGTTTTTGCACTCGATTACCGATTTGACGCACTGTTGCAATGTGGCAGTTGTAATATGCACTACCTGGATGTCATATTTTAAAGAATCAAATTTCACAATCTGTTCAATTCACTCAAAAGATTCTTTAATAGAGAATAACACTGATCGCAACCCTCTCGTTCAAGGTTGTTATCCCGGGTTGTAACCTAATAATGAACTTACATTTTAAGCGAAAATAACGTTTTGCATAAATACTGAAATTAATCAATATTTGCAATAAAATGACACCAGGGATTCTACAATTTTGAGATACGAGACTTCTATACCGCGCATACATAAATAACAGTCCCGTTTTTATGACAAATATGATAATTAGCTCAGATCGTCTGTTAAATAGCACCATATATCCATGTGATGTGTTCCCCAATGATTTTGGTCCCATTAGGTTATGTGAGCGGTGATTTGTCAACAGCCTTCTGAAAATATGCAAGACATTATAATATCGTCAGCCTGCTTCGATAATTGCCCAACTCATTTTTTCTAGTTCTTAGAAAACAACAAAAGAAAAAAGTGAGTTAGGCAATTATCGAAGCAGGCTGACGATATGTTGAATAGCAACATGAATAGTGCAGGTGAATTACAACAGGAGCAGTAACTGTTGGATAGAATTAGGTTGGGGATATACCTTTAAGTGAAATGTGGCTTGTTATATGCCTAATACGAGTTAATATGACCCATTTTTAACAATTTTCATCATTAGCACAATCTGCTTAACTCACAATGCTGACTTAGGCAGAATTGCAATTGTGCATTTATGAACACTTTTGATTGGTCAATGACTTAGGTATTATAACAGCATGTGCATAATGTAATGAAGTCATGATTTATGCTAAAAACTCAATTTCGCTGAAAAGTGAGTAAGGCAATTATCGAAGCAGTCTGACGATATGTGACCAGTCACATCAGAAAGGGGCTTTTAAGTTCTGTCCTTCAAAATGAAAATTGATATTTTATTCATAGATTTGATCAATGCATTCAAATTTTACATGAAATATTAGGTGATAATTCCTTTTCATGAATTTTGTTTTTTCATGCTTACATTACTTCCTCAATATCGTAAAATGTATACTGCCAACAAACGCCCCCATTTTGATGTGACTGGTCACAAACATACTTGCATCAAGTCTGTCAGGAACAAACAACAACGCTATGGTGTATAATATTCAGTGGAAAGTAACAAAAGTAATTTCAAATGTATAAAACAAACAATGACACATGAATTACTCATATCCCAGGCTTGTAAAAACCGTCAAGCACATAAATTTCTCATGATTTTCAAGAATGCACAATTTTCTGTGTAAACTTCAATTACGTCTTTACCTAAAATAGACAACATCGCAGTCTATCGTGTCATCCCAACAAATTAATGTGGGTTCTTATCGGCAAGCAGAGTTTCAGCCGGCCCCCTGATAATACGGTGTATAGCACAAGACCTCAAACAAAATGATCTGTAACTGCTCTGATCTGTAACTGCTCAGATAACCTCGCATCTTCATTTAACATTTTACCAACGTTTTCATTTCTGACATTTCAAACTGAAATATTTGATTTACAAGGCACCTGATGTAATCAAAGTTAACAATCTCATTCATGACCACCATAATACACATCATATTGATGGCAATATTTTTATTGAGGCAATAGTAGTTATATTTGGTATATAGGTACCAAGGTTAATTTGTCGAGGATGCATGTTTTCGCTGTGCTGTCAAAACCTTGTATGTTTTTCTGGCCCTTCAGTATAAAGTAAAACTGCCCAAAGGTTATGCATAGGAAGTGTTGCTTTAAACATGTCCAGGGCAAGATCACTTACAAGGTTTTGATATATGTGTGTTCTGGCCCTTGAACATGTTTAGAGCAGACTGCCCAAAGGTTAAATGTAAAAAGTATTACTTTATACATGCCGAAGGGCCGGATGAAAATACAAGGATTTGTCAGAACAGAATGTTGTTTTGTTTATCAAGAACTTAAAAAATCAAGCACATGATGGTAGTAGATCATTGCAAATAAGAACTGTCTCTCATACCAAGAGTGGCTTACATAATCTTTATTAATGTAGGATTGTGCTTATATCCAAGGAGCCACTACATCCAAATGCTCCTCAGAATAGTACTTGCTCCAACATATTGGTCAGGGCTCAAAATAAACACTTCAAAAGAAGTAAGTTTGAGTGAGCTTGTATTGAATGACAGAATGTCCCATTTCAAAAGTTGTTAAAATAATGTTGGGGTGTGTGTGTATCCACCACGTTGGTGTATCAATTGACGACATCGATTTCTCATAGTGTTGATGAGGCGCGCTACTCGATATGGAAGTCCAACTCTGTTGTACCAGAATTTTAACCCAACAGGTGCTTCCATGGTCAAATTAGCATGCATTGAAAGAAGGAATGTTTCTTTTGAAAATGAGCAATATCTTGTGATGAAGGATGATCAGCCAGTGTGGCTTTCACTGCCTGATGCTAATGTGTTTATGATTAGTGTTCCCCATATTGTATGCCCCATTTATCCAGCCAGGAAAGGGCGATTGCGATTGGTCTCTTGCAGGCTTAATACTCCAGTAAAACAAATTGCCCTTAGGTTTGGCCCGCGAACTTCCCAGATCTCAACCCAATCGAGCATCTGTGGGATCAGTTACAGCGGGCCGTGGATCGTAGAGTGGATGATCACACTAATCTTGCTAACTTACGTCTTCTGGTACAACGAGAGTGGGATGCCATCCCACAGCATCGAGTAGCGCGCCTCATCAACACTATGAGACGTCGGTGTCGGCAAGTCATACAACAACGCGGTGGATACACCCGCTACTAAACATTATTTTAGCAACTTTTGAAATTAAACATTATTTTAGCAACTTTTGAAATGGGACATTCCGTCATTCAATACGTGCTCACTCGAGCATGACAGAACCTGTTGATTTGCAAATTTTGGTCAAGTATTGGTATGAAGCCCATAATCATTTGACTGAAAACCCCATTTCATTCCAATGTATTGTTTTGGAAATATAAGGGAACCTCTAAAGGGGAACTTACTTCTTTTGAAGTGTTTATATGGGTTTAGCCCGGTGGCAAAATATTAGTCAATTGCAAAATGTACACTTTTGGTAACACCTGATGAAATATAGCCTTCGCAATAAGTATTTTGATCCCTGAATTGGTGATGAGGATATTCGTAGGAATAGTGTCACCTCTGTAGTAAAAGGGTCGTTTGGTGTAGCAATAACAACCACACATTGTCTTTTTTTACAAGCAAATGTTTTATTTACATTGTACATCCTCCATTTTATTCTTCTCTCACAAGGCAGATTCTCAGGTAAACGAAAGAAGGCGGCTTGTTTCAGCTTCCTGCAGTCTTTTGGAGTAACATGTCCCTTTTCTTTGGGGTGGAGATAGGTGAGGATTATTTGTTGTCCATAAATCTTAGATTTATCAAAAAACCCAACACTTTGCATATTTAATTTGCAAGTTTCTATGAAAGTTTTGAGTCACCACCACTTGTTTTTTATCAGCCATTTGTATAAGAAAAGAAAATTAAACCCATGTAAATGTAAAGTACTTCATCCTTTGGACCATGGAAGCTGAGACAAATCTTATTGTGACATCACATTATAAATAATACATATGACACTAACACTGAAAATAGCCAATGGGCGAAATAAGGAGGGCCTCCAACCTGGGGGCCAAATGTCCATTAAATTTGGCCCTGCCCGCTGACTTGAAATCAGAACCTTCAATTTGACTGCAAAACGATGTCTATTTGCTCTACGGCAACAAATGTTTGACGGATCTTGGCCTTCAGGGGTTTCTGATCATTTTGAGCACTGGTATAAGTCACTACTAGATTTTCATATGTCTTTATGTCTTGAGGGCTGTATCTCTAGATCTGTATGTGACTCCATTTGTTTTGAGTTCTCTAACAATGCCAGGTGGTAACCGTCCAGTGACTGATATGGCATAGCATCCTTTCTGGTTTCGACCTGAAAAATAAACGTTATAAGATTCATAAAATTAATACTTTGGTAACAAATGGTCATTACAGGTAGCTTTAACACATAATGTGTTGATACAGTATAATAGAGGAAAGTGAAAAAAGGTAACAATAATTAGGCGCCGCTCAATGTCCCAACTCGGTAACAGCAAGGACAATCACCGGCATGGAAATCGAACCCATGATCTTCAGTTTGCTAGAAAAAGCGCCTAAACGCATTCGGCCAACATAACTTGCTGATTTACAGCACTTAGAATCGGGGTTGTGTGATTTAGGTTGTATTAATGATTGAACGTCAGTGCACATTTAGCTAATTTTCAGGCAATTTTTGTTAAAAACAGGGAAAATCCAAAATAAATGGGTTGTCGGGCCCGTAGAATAGGGTTTTTTTCCTGTGGCCTTATCTTTGTTTTAAGAAAGTTGTATGAAAACACTGAAATTTGACCAAATTCTTTACAAGTCTGACAATTTTCCAGGATTTTCAGAAACGCATGAAAATCTGTAAAGATTAACTTTACTGATGACCCGCATGAATTGTATATTGAATCATTTAAAGGGGCACTGAGAGATTGCTGAGAAAAGTGAAATTTGAAGAAGAAATAATGATTCAATAGATAATGTAGGTAGGAACCCTGAAGTGTAATAAGGGTTGAATGATGGCGCTAGATATACATTCGGTTGAAGCAATTATATGGTGCAGATAATGTTGATGTAATCTGCATCAATACAATTGTACACAATAGATGGTGAATTAAGGTAAACTGTTTCAGATGATAGTAAAAAAAAAAATATGCCTAAGAATTACGTAGTTGCAAAAACCCTGATTTTCAGGAAAATTGATGGCGCACTCCAATACATATTTCTCAGTGCCCCTTTACATCGGAAAGCAAATGATCCCCCTGTTGAAAGTGCTCTAGAAATATATATCTAGAAATTGTATTTTGAAAGTCAGTTGGTATTGCGCAATAATAGAAATCATTTATTTGCAAACTGACTTTACCATTATGGTTAATGGTACGATATGTATTTTTTGCGTGGATATGAGTTAGTAGGCCTACATAGGAAAGCATTACAACAAGCACAAAACTTCATTTTTCTTAGAAAACTAAGAACGCTTTCCTATGCCAAACACCTTTAACTTGTGATGCATCACATCAACCTTTTTAAACAGTACCGGTACATCATCTTCTTGGGAATATTTGAACTTTTGTTGAAGATAAGAATAGAAACGGTATGATGTATTACAGTGGAATCCTGCTCACACAAAAGTCAGGACCACTGATTTCAGTTTATAGCATCAGGTTTGTTGTAATATAACATGAACGCTTATATCCATAGGATTTATGATGTAGAATCACTAAAGTTGTGTATCAGGCAGGTTATTATATCAGGCTGTTTGTCTTAGTAGAGTCGATACAGCATCACATGTTTGTATTTTCTTGTATTATTTCTTACAAGATCTTTATTGTACTTTACTTTGGGCTTTGTCAACAAGATGTAATTGTTGTCATGATGCATTGCATTTGTTCGTGGGGCTACACTTACTTATTCTCTGCCATTTCCCTACCCAACTTTCATCTGGAATCATCAAGGCTATTAATCTGAAAATAAAAAGTCAAAGTGTACAACCATTAAAAATCAGTATAACACCAGTGACTATCATTATTAAATCAGGGCTCAAATTAATCAAAGGCAACGCAGGCAATTGCCTTCGATCCTTGATGCCCTCAATTTCTGGCTGTTTTCTCTTCATTCAAAAGTACATAATTACCTTGGAGAAAAAGTTGGTGCCCATTTCAAATGCCTGAAAATTGCATGCCACTCCATTTCTTAATTTGAGGCCTGCTTTAAATGGAGTCATCTGAAGTCAAAATTTGCCCCATTGGTTTTCATGTTACCAACTTTTTAGACTCGGCTGCAGAGGATGATGTAAATGAAACGTAATTTGGCAGAGTACAAATTAACTCTCGGTATAACCTTCAATAACAAGTAAGGATCTAAAATGGATAGTTTTATTAAAGATATTTTTTTAATTTGATTTTGGATTCATTGAGATGAATAGGATAGGCAGCCCCTTTGTTATTTGTTTCTTTGTATGCTATCACGTAAATATTTGTATAATTATATTCTACCTTTATTCTTTATACATTTGAAAATATTGTGTAATATGTTTAAGGACGCATCAGTTGAGAAGACTGATGCCACTGTTCCAAAAGTGTACATCCAAATAAATAAATAAATAAATAAAATAAATATATTTCCTTCAACCATCTTAAACTGTTTTGTAAAGATGCATGAGCAGCGAATCAATGTTCAAGTGTTGAGCCACCTTCATCTAAACTATTGGATCTATATCATTATCAAAGTTAGTATGATTATATTTACCCATCAAATGATGTGCTTGTGCAGTCTAACACCATGTCTCTGTTGCCTTTCATCTGAAGAAATCTGTCACAATTCTCACACCCATCTATTTCAAACTGATCAATTGTCTGAAATGAAAAAGAAAAGAAAATAAATTGTCAGCATATGATTGAGTTTTTTTTAAATTTGATACCATGTAATTGTAATGCAATGCACAACAGGAAAAGGATATCTGGCTATAATATTAGGAGTGGGCTATAGAGGGTCATTTTTAGGTCATAGTTTCAGATCACGCTTGCTACATGATTTTTTGATGACTTTATGCGTACTGATAACATTTTCAACAAAAAAATGGAAACAAATGCGAAATCCAGGGTGCCCCGGCCGAAAAACCACAAAAAGTCGGCCATTTTAGAAAAAACAGTCTTTTGATCATAACTCGGTCATTTTTGGTCTAATTTATTTGATTTTGGTGGCAATACCCATGTTTAAGGGTACAAGATTTCATTCTATGCTAGTTTCGTCTCATATAACCCCTCCGTTTTCTTGTAATAGCTGATTTTGGTCAAATTTGGACTGTGAGGGCGCTTTGCAAAAAAGTAGCTATCGCATTAATAAAAATGAATTTGAATACATGAAATATGTTAAGAGAATGTCAAGAAACATTGTCTGAAGATGTGAGCATGTTACCTCATTTTATTTTACCGTGGCCTCCATTTTAAAATCACAAGAACGCGTTAAAAACACTTCCATTGGATAGTACAGGGGTCAACAAACTTTCATTAGTGTGTGTTTCAATGGAGACAATTTAAAGATGTTCAAAATGGTGTAGCTTCAAAACGACAAATGGTATTTAACTCAGATTTTCAGGAAATGCCTAAATTGTAACTCCTATCATATTTCAACATTAGAATTTGAGATGCTTCGATGTGAAGGGTATTTTTTTAAACAGCGCCCCCACAGGGCTATTTTCACTAAAAATGCCATTTTCAGGAAAACGAAACATCGTCATGCGATAAAAGTTGCATAAGATTATTCCTTGTCCCCACAAACATGGGTATTGCCACCAAAATCAAATTGATTGGACCAAAAATGATTGATTTATGATCAAAATACTGTTTTTCCAAAATGGCCGACTTTTTGTGTTTTTTTGGCCGGGGCACCCTGGATTTGGCATATTTTTTAAAAGTTGGAAGCAGGCTGCCAACTCTAATGCTGATAACATACTTTCAGGCGCAGGTCGTGTTGATTTTGGAGTCGCTCTAGTGGACGATGGAACAACAAATTGCTGATAGCTTTTCGAATTTCGACAGATCTAACGACCAGTTGCATATATATATAACAACTGCAACGATCAGGCCTCTAGCGACCTGGGGTAGGCCTATGACCTGTCCCGAATTTGAGCAAGTTGCCGCTGACGTATTAAATGGAAATGGTGGTTTACGTTTGAATAACAAATGACATACATTGGACATGTAGAACTTGTCATCGAGATTCGGAAATGACCTGGATAATTTATTTACTAAGTAGGGCCTACCTTTATATGCACTAGCAGGACGCCCTTTCTTCGAACGGGCTCCCGCTAGTAAGTAGCGCCTACCTGTTATAGTGTTACGCAATTTAGTATCGCATTTGTTCATTTACCCTCTGCCTCCCATCACTCCCGCCCGCCGCCCCCAGCCGTCCCGCCCCTCCCCTGACCCGCCATCGTTCCCGCCCACCCTGCCGTCCCCGCCCGTCCCCGTCTCCGCCCTGCCCCGTGGCTTATCTCAAGGCCTAAACCGTGACCAACTCCAGTGGTGCAGCGTATTTCTCCAATATTTGCCCGCCCGCGTGTGTAGGGGTGCGTGGGTGTAGTGCGTGTGCGTGTTTATTTTGCATGGCACACTGCGACGCGTAGTGTTACGCGCGCCGACTGCATGGTTACAGTGTACGCATAGAGAAAAAACAAACATGGCCCGTAGAAATAGTCTCAAAAGCCGGGCTGAAAAGGCCTTTGATTTCCCGCTTTTGCTCATATCTCGGTCAATTCTGTACAGTTTTCAGCCATTTATAGCTTATAACCTGTCTCAAGACATCATCTATTATCAGTGCAATATTCACGGCTTTAAGTAGGAGTGGGCTATAGATGGTCATAGTTTCAGATCATGCTTGCTACATGATTTTTTGATGACTTTATACGTACTAACAACATTTTCAAAAACAAAATTGAAAAAAATGCAAAATCCAGGGTGCCCCGGCCAAAAAACCACAAAAAGTTGGCCATTATGGAAAAACAGTATTTTGATCATAAATCAATCAATTTTTGTCCAATCAATTTGATTTTGGTGGCAATACCCATGTTTGTGGGAACATGAAATAATCTTATGCAACTTCTATCGCATGACGATGTTTCGTTTTCCTGAAAATGGAATTTTAAGTAAAAATAGCCCTGTGGGGGCGCTGTTTTAAAAAATACCTTTCGCATCGAAGAATCTCAAATTCTAATTTTGAAATATGATAGGAGTTACATTTTAGGCATTTCCTGAAAATCTGAGTAAAATACCATTTATTGTTTTGAAGCTACACCATTTTGAACATCTTTGAATTGTCTCCATTGAAACACACACTAATGAAAGTTCGTTGACCCCTGTACTATCCAATGGAAGCGCTTTTAATGTGTTCTTGTGATTTTAAAATTGATGCCACAGTAAAATGAAATGAGGTAGCATGCTCACATCTTCAGACAATGTTTCTTGACACACTCTTAACATATTTCATGTATTCAAATTCATTTTAATTAATGCGATAGCTACTTTTTTGCAAAGCGCCCTCACAGTCCAAATTTGACCAAAATCAGCTATTACAAGACAATGAAGGGATTATATGAGACGAAACCAACATAGAATGACATCTTGTACCCTTAAATAGTGTTGGCCGATCCAGATCGGGAGATCAAAATCGGCACCGATCTGCAATGAATCGGTATTGAATCGGAATCGGGAAAAAAATGCAAGTTGCCGATCCACCCTACCGATCTATGGATTATCCTTTACCTTTATTAAAAGACGTTGAATAAAAAAATTCACTGTGAAATCACAATACATTTTCAGCTTGTCGTCTGTTATTTATTCCTTGTTTTGCACTTATATTCGTTTATCAATCATCATTAATGCGTCTCATGCTCTCTCATCATCATCAAAATATCAACGCTGCATTCTTGACTTGTAATGTAAACAGCAGCTGTGAATGTTCAGGATTTTCCCAATGATCACTAGCAGTGACTGTACATTTGTACAATTACCAATACCACCATGTGCGTACATTGTACATGTACATGTTCGTGTGCAGACACGCTCAAGCCAAGGACTATTCCAGAAGTCCCCCACGTGTTTGAAAATAATTGCGTGCGCGATGTCGCATTGACAGGGTGCAACATTCGTTGCTAGTATTGCACACTACGTAGCGCAAATACTGACCACAGCGGATCGATGCTATTCAGATTAAAATAAATAAAATCAAAGATGGGTAACTCGAGAAACATTGCTGACTCCCAATTTTAGTCGCACAATTGGGCGCTCTTTTAATGGATTCGCACAAATAAAATACAAATAAACTGAGACTATGCCGCCCTCATACATCGTTCAATTAATTGTACAGTGCCAGGGAACGTCCGGTAATCTTGAATACTAGTGGATGTACTCTTATGAATAAACATGGCGACGCGCGGTAATGAATGAAAACAAACTTTCTTCAGCGTAAACATATCAAAATGCGCCAGAAATTAATGGGAATATATTGAAAATGATGAAACTTCTCTGCCAGGAATAACTTGCAGAATTAATAAGTTGTCATTTAGGTAAGAAAATCGGACTAAAAAGTAAGCTTATTTGATGATTTGCTAGATCTGAATCGGGATCTGAATCTGCCCGATCTGTAGATTTTCAGATCGGAGATCGGTAGTTCCGATCTTGGGGTGGATCGGCCAACACTACCCTTAAACATGGGTATTGCCACCAAAATCAAAAAAATTAGACCAAAAATGACTAAGTTATGATCAAAAGACTGTTTTTTCCAAAATGGCCGACTTTTTGTGGTTTTTTGGCCGGGGCACCCTGGATTTCGCATTTTTTTCAATTTTTTGTGTGAAAATGTTGTCAGTACGCATAAAGTCGTCAAAAAATCATGTAGCAAGCGTGATCTGAAACTATGACCTAAAAATGACCCTCTATAGCCCACTCCTACTTTAAGATGCAAAACGAGAAAGCCTTTTCAGGATACACACTATACACACACCCCATACATACATACATACATTACATACAACATACGGCTAATTATAGTAAGATTCAGCATTAGCTTTAGCCTCTGCATTGGGAAGGCTAGTATAAAATTATAGTAATTATATAGCAAACCTTATTGTAAAGAGTAGGCGATCAACCAGGGTCTGTTAAATGTTATGTTCGTTCACACTAGAGGTGATATTAATATTTGCTGTGCGATGTGGTGCGGCAGCCTTTACTTCCGCTGCAGTGTACAGCAATTCATTGCAGGTATTCCAATAAACTGCATGTATGCCAATTATAATTTATAAATTTCTGCACATGGAGTTTTCCATCACCAGGTGGCCGAATTGTCCAGCCCTGGCAAATACTGGCAAATTTGCCCGCTAAGTGGGCATATTTGCCAGTATTTACAGCAAGGCTCAAGATAAGTGGGCGCTGGGCGATTTTTAACCCTCAGTCCTCCTGCCATAGCGCCTGTAATGCTGAAAAATAAACAACCGAGCGCTGATATTTTGTCCAAACCAGCGCCCATTGTTGATCGGGAAGCTTGCCCAAGACATCAAATTTTGATTTGACAATGCTGCCATGCTGGATTTAATTTTTAAAAAGTTAGCTCCTGGTAGACTGAAAGTAGCTCCCGGTTCTCAATAAATCCCATGATCCGGGCACTACTTTTGAAGAAAAATAGCTCCCGGTAAAAAACTGTTATCTTGAGCCCTGATTTACAGTTAATCCAAAAAGTAGCGCTTCCACCCAGTTATAGTGCTGGGAGATATCAAGCCTCTCAGTCTCAAACACCCAAAATCACAAAATGTTCTTCATTTCTTCAACAAGCATGACAAGTTGGCAAGTAGGCCTATCAGAATTTGCTTTTTAATAATTCAAACAGGAAATCAAACTTAAATCATTTCCCCAGCAAATTTTTACTCCATTGGAACAATTATTTTGGGTTTCAAACATAAAAAATAGTGCATTTATTATTATGCATTTTGTCTTGGTGGCCATATTTGCCCATTTACTCGGTGGGACAATTTGCATTATTTGGCCACCTGCTAGAACTGGATAGCGATATTGACGTATTCGTGTAAAATTAAGCAACTTACTTTTACAAGGGAGCATAGCAAACATGCTCTTAAATGTCTTAAATCTGTTGGAACGATATCCATTCTATATTAATGTGATGTTTATACTAAAATGTAAGTTATTTCCTTCCCTAATATGATGGCCTTTCTTCCGAATTTTGTGCTTTGTTGATGACCTTTTGACCTGGTATTTTATAATAGTAACACTTTCTATTTTGAATGATAAAAATACAATATAAATATCATATAATTCAATAAAATTCAACCATATATTGTACTGAAGTTACGTCTATTGGTGATTTCAGATCTTAGGTGGACACATAATGCTATGTTATTAACAAAATATAGGAAACAAAAAAGTTCAACTTCAATTAATATAATTAAATTAGAAACACCGTTTACAGAAAAAAAGTTGCCGTAGCAGTTCACCACATGCCGTTTTGCTGCACTGACATGCACTCAGTCGTGTCAAATCCCTGTCCTAAAATACTGTTATTGACCGGATCTTATCTTTATTCTTATTATTGCCCCATTTGAATGTCTTAAATTCAGGGTGAAAGTCCGTTGAAACACCCGTCCCACTCCCAGCCTTTCCATCCCAGCGCCACTCTGATTTGATTTTGATTTTGAGACTGACTCGTGACTGCTGAATTCGACATACATCGACATACATGTAATGTATGTATGTAGCCTACTTAAACTTAAAAGTTACTTGGAGTTGACGGTGAGATAAAGATTGTAATGTAATAATGTTAATGTATGTCTTTTAGAGAGTAAGGTTTCGGCTGTTTGATTTGTAATCGTAAAACAACACCAAATCAGGTCATCAGAATCAGATTTTAAACTTATTTAATTTTAATTTTTATATAATATTAAACTTAAAAAGGTAGATGTTCCGATTTTCAACTTGAAGTTTTCTATTCTACATGAAAGGTCATCCTTAAAAACGTCGTGTCCCAAAATTTGAGATGCATAGCTATTATCAGGCATGAGAATCTTCAGGAAAAAGCAGGAATTCCTGTTTTTTTGTAGTCAAAATATATGCAATTGTATTTAATTCCTGCCTGTTTTTTGGCCTTTTATGCACAATTTCATGCGTTTTTTCAGAAATTTTCGCCTCTTTCCTGCTATAGGTGATTACGGAGTGACGTCACATGCCGTTGACCACAAACTACGAGAATTCAAGGGGGCGCACCACCAAACATACGCTTCATGAAAATTGAGTGTTGACAGTCATGTTCACGGTGCTATTGTGGCGCTTTCTGCAAAACTTGAGATATAGTGTTTGATATCAAATTCAAGCATTTGTCTTCAATTTTTTGAATATTTTACCAAAATTTGGAAAACCCTGTTGAATATTTATGCGTGGGACACTCCGTAAATTATACGCGGCGCATTTTCAGACGTGTTTAGAGTCATTTTCATGGTCATATTTTGAAATATTCTGCAGTACTTGAGAGACACTGTTTGCTCTTAAAATACGGAAAATTATCTCAACTCTCTAAATCACCGGTCAAAACATGGTCCTATCCCTTGACTTTTCCCGCTACAGCGACAAATAGCGCCGCAACCCTATTTTCAATGATACACATCACTCATATTTGGGTATCGGCTGTCGTGAACATCCGCGTGCCTATTTTAGCTTAACGTTTTCAAAATAGTATGATTTGTTGGTTATATAATCTTAACTTATATCTCAATCATATTACCGAATATCGTGCAATTTCAAGCCTATCTTCTTATTAAAATCGTGACTTCAATGTTAGAACTTCATTAACCGAATTTCGTTATTACATAAATGCGGAGTGATTTGGTGGTGCGCCCCCTTAGAACCACCATAATTGTATATTTTGACAATTTCATCTCTTTCATATTGTTACCAACAAAATTCTAAACAATACACAACAAATTTCATCAAATTTCATGCCCTACTTTTAAAACTACATCCATTTAAAGATCAGTATGTTTACCCCAAAAATAGCAATAATTTAACAAGCAGGATGTTATCTTATTTACTAAACAAATCGAATTCATTTAAAAACATATGCATGCTTTGACATATCAAAATCGACATTAGGTCAATCATCAAACATTATGTTGTCCGTTCATTTTTAAAACATAAAATGTTTTTCATAAATAAATTTGATCAAAACTTTGTAATGTTACCGTTGGGTACGCATAGTCTATCAAAAATAAAGCTACACAATATATTACACTCCATAATGTGATACAATTTTTACTCAATTCATGTAGGCCCTATGGATGATGTGACACACACACTGAGATAGAGATCATGCTAACTATTTCTGTCAATGTCACTCGTAAAAATAATGTTTTAACAGTGTTATTTATATAGTAAATAGGCCATAGACCTTACCTAATGATTAATAAACGTAATTTAGGTTCTAAATATAACTAAAGCGGGCATGCGTTGTGTCACCTACGCAACGCGCCTTTGCGTATACACACGCTGAGTTGATTGCGCGGTTAGACATACGCTTATGAGTGAGCGTTACGAGATTATTAATAAGTCGGCATAACTTAGAAAGTTTAACATATCGAAGTAATGTATGTAGACTACATTAGGGATATGTTACAATACACTGGTGGCAGCGGTGGGGGGGGGGGGGGGTGGTGGACAACGGGAGACAGCCTGGCATGACTCCTTGGCCCCGTTGATATCGGTTGAATTGCTATAAACACAATACAGTAAGAGGATTAGGTGAGGGTTAGTGTTTATGGTTAGAGGTCCGAGCTAAGGTTAACATTAGGGTTAGGATCAGGGTTGGATAAGGTCATAGGGTTAGGATTAGAGGGTTGTAGGGTTAGGGTTAGATGGGTTAGGGTTAGAGCTATGGGTTAGGGTTAGGGTCATGCGTTCGGGTTAGGGTTCGGGTAAGGGGGTTGGGGTTAGGGTTGGGGTTAGGATTAGGGGTTAGGGGTAGGGTAAAAGTTATGGGCTAAGGGTTTATGCCAAGGGGTGTTTAGGGATGGGTAACTCATAATGAGTATATGCGCCAAGGGTTATGAGTTTAGGGTTTAAGTTGGGCCCATGTCGGATTTGTGACTAGCACTGTATGTCTAGTAATCGCGGCGATACACCCTCCCCTCCTGTCCAAACATTGGCGACTTTCAAGCAACCGCCTCATTGCTCCCCCCCCCCCCACAACTGCTCCCCTGGCCCCACGCCACCCTACATATGGCTTTTCTTTCATTCACGAGGCCTATCTAATTGAACCATGCGAGTTTTCGCTTTCTTGTAGACATTTTGACTAGTCCTATAGATAGTTTATAAGCTACATATAGATAGTTTATAAGCTACATATAGTGCACCTACTAGTACTAGCTATCAAAGTGTTTTTTTCTGAGCAAGGGATGCAGTGAAGGCTTTGTTTGATAGATTTTACGAATTTAAATTCAATATGCACACTGTTTCAGAGTATTTTACTTCGGCACACAGCCTCTTGTTAAGTAACGGATGAAAACAGATCCCTAAAGCCCATAATTTAGTTGATAAATTATGAATTTCTATAAAACTGCGCTGCAAATGGCCTCTTATAAGGGGGCGCACCACCAAACATACGCTTCATGAAAATTGAGTGTTGACAGTCATGTTCACGGTGCTATTGTGGCGCTTTCTGCAAAACTTGAGATATAGTGTTTGATATCAAATTCAAGCATTTGTCTTCAATTTTTTGAATATTTTACCAAAATTTGGAAAACCCTGTTGAATATTTATGCGTGGGACACTCCGTAAATTATACGCGGCGCATTTTCAGACGTGTTTAGAGTCATTTTCATGGTCATATTTTGAAATATTCTGCAGTACTTGAGAGACACTGTTTGCTCTTAAAATACGGAAAATTATCTCAACTCTCTAAATCACCGGTCAAAACATGGTCCTATCCCTTGACTTTTCCCGCTACAGCGACAAATAGCGCCGCAACCCTATTTTCAATGATACACATCACTCATATTTGGGTATCGGCTGTCGTGAACATCCGCGTGCCTATTTTAGCTTAACGTTTTCAAAATAGTATGATTTGTTGGTTATATAATCTTAACTTATATCTCAATCATATTACCGAATATCGTGCAATTTCAAGCCTATCTTCTTATTAAAATCGTGACTTCAATGTTAGAACTTCATTAACCGAATTTCGTTATTACATAAATGCGGAGTGATTTGGTGGTGCGCCCCCTCAAACAAATTCAGATTGCACCATCACCAAAACGGCCAAAATTTAACCCTTTTTGTACTCCCGTGAAATATTACCATCGAACAGAATATTTGACAAAGTGATTCCTCTACATACTCATGTTATCATATTTACACATAATGAAAGTTTTCACATGTTTTTTACAAGTCAAAGTCTGAAAATCGAGTGAAACATTTTACGAATTTCGGAAATATTGCTCATGTAAACAACGGTCGCTTACACAGCTACACATGGTCACTAGGAACGTTCTTCTGTATGGTCGAGTAGAGCGTAGACTTGATTTTGATGCTTTGTAGTCAACGGCAAATTGAAGGTCCGTAACCACCTATTTTCAAAAACTCCATTCGCATGCCTGTATTATGCCATGGTTAGGGATGTTCATATCATTGACTATAGAGGGCGACATATTTGACCAAAATATGTAGAAAACTCATGTTTACCTCTTTTAAATTCAGCGGATAAGTACGAAACTGCTGGGATGTATTCACTGATGTATAAATAACCCCACGCAAGCATCTAGACATAAATGAAATTAAACCCTTAATTTACCTAAAATGGTTTTAAAATGTGCATGACTTAAACTAGTTTTGGTTATAACTTTTTTATTATTCAGCCTGCAGACAAGGTTGAACCATCATTTTTTATTGTAAAGTACTTTGTTTCCATGTATTCCATTTTCAAAGAGATAATTTTATTTTCAAAATTTTATGAACATGCCTACCATGGTTCTTATTTTAGATGCACAAGATGCTGTGAACTGTACCCATTGAGTAGCAGTAGTACACAAACTATATCGGTGGTAACCACCATTCGCGGTAATTCAACGCTATTTCGTCGATATCTCTATCATTATACCGAATTAGGCCGTCAAATTTCAGTATGAAGATGAGAAAAATATGAGCTTTGATATGATATGAAAATCTCCGTATGTTTGAAATAATTCTGTGTTACGAAAATGTGAGTGATCCGGTCATCTACCTTTAAATTATTATAATTAATATTAATTTATAATATTATTAATAATTTATAAATTAAATAACCCGTCCCCGGCTTGGAGATTTTGATGTGGAATGGGGGAGGCCCTTTAAAATGAGTGCTTGATGAGTTAACTAGGTTAAGGGGGCTGTCAAGTGTTGTTGTATGAATTTGTCAAGCACTGTAACTTTCAAACTATTTATGTGTTGTACATAAAAGTATACACTTTTTTGAATGAAATGAGTCGGGGAATCCATTTTTCGTATCAAAAATCGTGATTTTTATATTTTTGCCTAAAAATGCCTCTTTTTTGCCTAAATTTTACAAACAACCTAACAAAATAATTTTTAGGTAAAAAATTCTAAAATTTTACAGAAAGCATCTTAATTCAATTATCTAGGACACATTTTTTTTTTTTGCCTTCAACATTTTTAGTTTTGAAATTATTGACCAAACAGTGCTAAAAATGTGAATTTTGGGATAAAATATCTAATTCACGATTTTTGATACGAAAAATGGATTCGACTCATTTCATTCAAAAAAGTGTATACTTTTATACATGTACAACACATAAATAGTTAGAAAGTTACAGTGCTTGACAAATTCATACAACGACACTTGACAGCCCCCTTAAGTATAAGTGAAGTTATGGAACAAAAATTGTGCTGTAAAATTTGATGGTTTTTATAACAGTGTTTCAATGCAAAAACTTTGATTCATTATATGCCATGTTTATTGATGAACCATTTTTCAGCCCAAAAGGGCTCAATACTTTTTTAGCCCAAAGTAGCCCAAAAGACTCCCAAACCAAACCTTGCTATTCACTATACCGTAACGGTAGTTTATGTACATTGTTACAATGTATTCCCCTACCCCAAACATAAATCCTTCAATAGTTTTAAAGCCCGTTTTAAAGTAAAAAAACAAATAATATTAAAAAATAATTGGAAGATTTTTAAAAAAAAATTCTAAGTATTTGTTGGGCTTTTACAACTTCCCAGACCCCCTTCCACCTCCCCAGACCCCCTTCCCGGGTCCCCTCTTCCCCAACCCCTCGCCCATAAAACTATAAACAAATCAAAACAAAACAAATCCTAAATGCGCGATCTTGAAAGCACGTGCTCTTGATCAACAGATTCATCAACACGGCAATACCGTTTTGCCGGCAAACATGCGCCAATCCATTTCGCCCAACACAGAAATGAGATGCATGGTCGGCGTGGATCGGGTAAACACATGTGGATCAGACGATTTATTTCTTCAAACGGGTTACTAACGGTTCAAGTTTAGACAAAACGATGGACATCTTTAAGTTAAATATAGTATCAGGATGCAACAACCGCTAAAGTTGGTCAGACCCTTCAGGTAGTAAAAAGATATTTGAAAAATAGATTCGTAACATCATGAACATGGATGTCAAATTCGGAAGGGTTACGACTGGTTTAGCATACTCTATTAAATCGACGATATTCTAGAATAAGATTTGTTTAATCGTCTCTCGGAAGGGTTTTTAATATTAAATATGAACGTATTTCGACTAGAAAGTACAAAATATTCAACTTACCACTGTCCGGACAGGGGTCAGACCCCCACCCTTTTTATTTTTGCCCCACCCTTTTTACAGAGCCACCCTTTTTATTTGGGAATGTTCAACCCCCACCCCAGGGGTGTACTTTCGCGACATCCTGCCTGCGAGAATCCAAATGGATTCTCGCAGAGGAATTTTGCGAGAATCCATGGATTCTCGCAAATGGATTCTCGCAGAATATATTTGCGAGAATCCTTTTTACTGAATTTAAATTCTGCATTTTAAACATTTATTGTACTATTGTTAAGAACAATCACCATTTTAATTTCAACTTGAACAGTTTAGAGTCAAATACCAGTCATCTAAGGTCCTGTTTTGAACTTGGAGAAGAATTTTTTTAAATTTATTTATTTATTTATTTTTTGGCGAGAATCCACCTGGATTCACGCGGAAGTGATTTTACGCGAATCGATTCGCGGATTCGCGCCGAAAGTACAGCCCTGCACCCTTTATACCGAAAAGGGGACATTTTGATCATTTTGTGCATTCAAATTTGAAAAAGCACTCATTGCATTGGAAGAAAGGACAAAGTGACGGAAACATCCCGGGGCCCGTTTTGTTTTTCGGGCGGGTCCCGGGATTCCCGAAATTATTCATCAAAAAAAATAATTGAAAAAAAATAAAAATAAAAAGCTTACCAAAATTATTCATACCCCATGCCAAGTCTCAGGATTGAGGCCACTTTTTGTGATAATCACATGTTTTTGACATTCCAAACATTCTTTATATTGTGTGATAGGCTTTTATATTGTTATGCAATTATTCCATGATGTGTGCATACAATTTGGATTCATTACAAATGTGTCCTATTGAATGTACAGTGAGGGATATTATAGGACAACACTCTATTATAGGACAGACGGGTCATGTATAGCCTATACTAGATGATATACGGATATACGGGTCAAAATGTAAAAATGGTCTGATTATATTGAACTGCATATATCTAACTCTTCCTGAGACCACAAGGAGCAATACATTTGGTTGTATTTCCACCTAATGCTTAGTTTCCGAGATATAGGGTAAAATACCTGGGCCAAAGGTCAAATTTGGTCTTACCGGTAAATTATTTGTACAAGGGGTCAAATTCTCAAAATGCTCCGATTTTAATGAAAATGGTCTCAAATTGTTCAGATGGACACCAAGAATCATTAAAAATAGTTTGCCATAGCTACAAGTTAAGCAGATTAGTTTCATTAGGTCAAAGGTCAGCACACATTAAAGATGCTTAGTTAAACTTGTAGATATGGCAAACTATTCTTTTTATGGCTCGTGGCATCCATCTGAACAATTTGAGACCATGTTCATTCAAATTGGAGCAGTTTGAGAACACGTAGCTGTTCACTGTTAAATGTGTAAAGTTTTTTCTTGTGTAAAAATGTGTGGTAAAATTGTTTGCATTACTACCTGGGGTCACTTTTCAGGGGGGCAACTTAGGATATTTTTTCAGGTGGACTAACTTTACCAGAATGAGGATTGCCACTGCAAAGTCAGGGTCGTGAAGTGGCATCCCCAAACTGGCATGAAAAATCGAACTCGATAACTTTCCAACAGCTAATCTCAAATTGACGCCCTCCCCCCCAACCCACAAGTCAATTTCACCTTTTAGCCCGGTTTTGAGCAGTTCTTTCTGGTCAAAACTCAAAGCTATCAGGGGGGGGGGGCACTCGAACTATTTGGGTTATCAACATTAACAATGCCGTGGCAAACTTGGAATGAATGGGCAATTCTTATTTCTTTAGCAGTGGCATAGCCTAACGTGTGGAGAGTTAGCTGCGAGCAGGGATGTAACTAGAGGGTCCACGGGACCCCGCCATAAGGCTTTCCTCCCTGATACAAAAAAAAAGTTACTGTTAAAATGTGTATTGAGTTCAAAATCTTGACTGTTGTATTAATGTTTCAATGACGGCTCGCCTTCCTATCTTAAGGATCTTACTTTTACATGTTTGTGGAACAATTTACCGCATCACATCAGACATGCCTCATCACTGACTGAATACCAAAGCTCACTTATTCTACTGTCATAGTGCACGTGATGTTTTACACTGTTGTTTTTAATGTTATGTTTTTTATTTTGTTAAGCGCTGTGGTACCATTGTAAGAGCGCTATATAAATGCTCATTGTTATGTTATGTTAGGATACAATACAATGTATTAAACCAATGTATGTTTATTCTTTTTCCATTTTAATTAGATCTTCACTAGTTGTTTGCTTGGCCTTGTTTGAGTAATAGGCTTGGTGCTTCCTCGGATCTGACTTGAACCCTCTGAAAGGTAATTTAAATAAACTAATTTATGTTCTCACATTTGCAGGTTAGTTAAATTGTCAACAAATTTTGCAAATGGGCAATTCTCTGTAAAGTTGTAAAAATCACATTATTTGCTCTGAATTATTGGACATTATTTCAATTCGATTTTGTTTTATGCCATCATCAAGTTTAAGACATGACGATACAATACAATTTAAAAATAAATATTGTGCAATGTACCGCCTCTAGAGGCAAAAATTAGTGTTGGATGTACGCCTGAGGTTGCCTCTCAAATTATTTGGAATTCTAGAGCTTGAATTTTACATTAAGAGACACAGTTCCGAAATGCAGGGATTTCCATAGGGAATTTGTGGTGTTCACTGGTTCAAAGGTTTTAGGTTCAATAGATGACACAAAAAGGGTGGGATCTGTTACATGTGCAGTAATATTATAAACAATAGCTTGTATAACACAATTATTAATTAATCAATTATTGTTGACATTTTTATTCCACAGAAACATCAGATGTGACTGATTTTTAAACAGTTTATCATATACTGGTACTACTGCCTGTCTGAATCAATTGTTTACGCCAAGCGAAAAATAAAAAGGTAATTAAATCATTATGTGTTAAGCTTTACATTTTACAAACTGCAATTGGTCCTTTCTGTGGAGTTCCTCCAAGGGCGAACCCTATTGAGACCTATTACATGTAGGTTTGTTTTACAGGTGTTTGAACACAGAGGTAATGGTAACTGAGAATGGCAAGCATGCAAGGATATGAACCCCCCTCCCCATGCAATGGAGTTCAAGGGATACATTACAGGATGTGCACTAGGGGATGCATCAGGCAAGGTCTTAGGCAGGATTTGAAGATGTGGGTGTGTAAATGTGTATAAATTCAAAAACTGGGTGTGTAAATTTAAAGATTTGTGCACAAAATATTGGCCATGTGGACAAAAACTGGGTGTGTAAAAACTGTATTTACAAAATGTCCTACACGGCTGGCTGCCTAAGCCCTTGATATCAGGTGCAATTTAATTTACATTCCAATCAGATGTTGCGCTCATTGATTGTATTCATTCATTAAATTTCGGTATGTTGGTAACATGGCCAATTTGGCCATACATTTTTTTGTTAGAGCATCTTGGAAATCTTGTAATACACATTACACAGCCATTTATTGTTCAATATGGTTGTTTCATATTAATTGTATCCCTACATTTAATACACATGGTATACATTTTGCCAATAACAATGGTAGCACATGTAAATGGCACAAGTCCAGTAACCATTGTCGCAATCATGCTTTGCACATAACTGTGCATCGAATTTCAAACTTCTCCACCCCTAAATATTCTTGAGATAGTTTTGGTGCTGAAAGTTTCATCTTTTTGATTAGAAACATGCTGTGCCGCTTTTTTTACTCAGACATTACCGTCATGGCAACAGCAACTTTGTTGAACTTTTGTGCAAAATGTGGAGCGAGACGCATTCGTGAAGTCGAGACACAGCTGCAGGAGCTCTTTGACGGGAAGGAGTACCAAGAGGACACTTGTGCAATATGCCGTAAGAAACTCACTGTGCGAAACAAGTGTTTGTCTAAGAGATCGGTGGTGAAGAAGGGTAAATTTGAAAAGAAAACTGTTGGTAGAAAAGTAGAATATGAATTTGGATCCTGTGATGATGATGATGATGATGATAATGATGACAGTGGTGATTTCTTTGACTCTTTAAATGACGACAATATTAATGAGCAGGCCAGTGAAATTCCCAACAAGTCAGAGCTTTCGCAGGATTCATTACATATTATAAAAGAAGAACCCAGTACCTCCAATGTAACAAAGCGAATGACACGATTAAGGACAGGAGCAATTATGGCTAAAGAGTTGAAAAACTTGCCAGATAATGAGAATACAGATGACTCGGACGATGACATGTTTGATGGTGATCATTCAGACTCAGCTGACTCAAATTGGGAGCCATTATTAGATGCGGAGATAATCCCTGTGTCTAAGAGTAAGACTAACATTAAATCGAAAAAGATAAAATTAGATATATCCAATAATGTAGCAGATGTACTGAAAGAGTGTCTACCAAAAGGCTCGATTGATACGCTTTCTGTGGCGATCAAAAAGGAGAAAACCGCTGGTAATGTTGATGAAAGTATCGCTGGACAGGTTGTGACAAACCAGGAAGATGAAGATACTACAAGTGAAGAATTAGGCAGGAAGGAGAGGGATGAGAGCCATGTTACAAAAGCATACATTGAGACACAAGCTCTAGCGCCGGAGGTCTTGAGTGTGATGGGAAAGATAACAGACGATGAAAAGCCATATAACTGCAAGTTCTGTGATAAGAAACCATTTGCAAGCGTTGCACTCTTCATCAAGCACATATCTACCAAGCATGCTGCGAAAATCAAAAGTTCAATTGCGGAGCCATATCAGTGCAAGACGTGTTGCAAGATGAAATTCTGTGAAATTCGACAGTGGATGGCACACACAAAATACAAGCCGTTTAAGTGTGTGTATCCAAATTGTTGTGCAGCTTTCAGTGTGCGATGGAATCTAGTAGAACATGAAATGATCCACAAAGGGGTTAAACCATTCTCGTGTGAGCTCTGTGACATGTCATTTTACAGACAAAACATCTTGAAAAAACATGTCATCGTTGTGCATGACAAAATCAAAAGGTTTGTCTGCCAGACGTGTGGAGTGCGTTTTGGTACCTCGAACACGCTTCAGGTCCACACAAGAACGCATACGAAAGAAAGACCATTCAAATGTGAGGTGTGTCATAGAGCATTTAAATCAAAACATCAATTACAGTGTCACAAGTATGATCATACTGGCAATTATCCATTTGTGTGTGAAATATGTGGCCATGGATTAAAATCAAAGTACGATTTCAAGTGCCACTTGGCAACTCATTCAGGAGAAAAACCGTGGCTTTGTCAGCAGTGCGGGCAGAGTTTTACCAAGCGAATGTCCATGATAAACCACCAAAGAACAATACACAACGGTGAGAAGACATTTAAGTGTCGATTCTGCCCCATGCAGTTTGGTTATGGGGCCACACGCGTGCAGCATGAGAAAACTCATCCCGAATGGACAGGTGTACGGAAGTTCGTCTGCGAGACGTGCGGGTTTGATTGCCAGTCACGTCAGAAGCTGAAGCTTCACAGCCGAGGACATTCAGGGGAGAAACCGTACCATTGTCAACTGTGCAGTTTCAGTTGCAACCGTGATAGTAATCTACGGACACACATGAGACGACACACGGGAGAGAAGCCCTACCGATGCAAACATTGCGATATGAGGTTTATGTATTTTGAGCCTTACAAAAAACATAAACAAATCTGTAATGTTGATTTGGGTGGACAAGGGGTGAAGGATGATGTGTTGTTAGAAGAAGATTAGGCGACAAACAAACCCTGTTGTGTTAAGGGCAAACAAACCTCATACGTAGGGCAGAGGACATTCAGGGGAGAAACCATACCATTGTCAACTGTGTAGTTTCAGTATTTTCATGTATTAGGAGCTTTACAAGAATCATAAACAGATGTTGATTTGGGAGAACAAGGGGTGAAGGATAGTGTGTTGTTAGAAGAAAACCAGCCTCTAAGGTAGGGTCGGGTGTTTTGTGTGTGTGTTTTTTCCAAAATTTTGGGAATTGCCGCCGAGTCAGAAACTAGCGAGCGGGGAGGTGGTGGTTGTGATGGAGCATCCCCAAAACTGGCGTAACAAATTACACTTGATTACCGACAGTATGCCACTGTCAAGACATGTTGTTGAATTTTCATCAATTTTTCAAAGAAATTCGAAATATTTCAAAAATAAAACATTTGCCAACAAACATTTTTTCAGGGGGCTATTTTGTGAAAACTGGGGGCTAATCGCCCTTTGCCCCTGTGTATTTTTAGCCCTGAATTCTACCACCTTTTGCATTTTATCATGCATAACAGAGGTGGGGGGGGGGGGGGGGGGGGGGTTGTATAGGCCATCCTCCCTACATGTAGTCTAATATTGGGGGTGAATCAGTGGAAATAAGCTCATTTTTTACATCTATTGCCCGAGTGTGTTTATTTCTCTTGGGCCTTGCCCTCATAAAATAAACCATGCAGACCAGTGAACACCGTTATCGATTGGTGAAGTACACATAGAAAGTTCCAAGAAATGGAGTCAATCAGTGAGTAGCCAATATTTCGTCCAATAAAAGGTCATCAGAAACAGGCGCGGATCCAGGTTTTTTTTAGGTGTGTGGGGGGGGGGGGATATTTAAATAATACTCACATTTTATTTACAAGTTTTAAACACTTTTTTAAAACATTGAATCATCTTTGATAAGATGCACGCGCTGAAATATGCTCTTATGTCACAAATCGCAATTGTAAGTCGGATAGAATAAAGCAGAACAAGGCCAACCACACTACTAGAGGTGCATTGTATTATAATTATATGGAGAACTATTGGTGTATAATGAACTAGTGTTTAACACAGCTATCAGCTGTGAATCGTACAATGAGTCAAAAGTTGGATGATTGAAACTTTAATTATTGTGACAAATATCCAGTGTGTCTAAATAGCCCAACTAAATGTTTATCCAACCATGTTGATTCAGTACACTCCATGGCTGGATAAACCTTTTAGGTGAGCTAGCTATTCAGTATACACTCTGTGGGTAAATAACCCACCTAAAGATTTATCCAACCATGTTGATGCAGTACACTCCATGACTGGATAAACCTTTTAGGTGAGCTAGCTATTCAGTATACACTCTGTGGGTAAATAACTCACCTAAAGATTTATCCAACCATGTTGATGCAGTACACTCCATGACTGGATAAACCTTTTAGGTGAGCTAGCTATTCAGTATACACTCTGTGGGTAAATAACTCACCTAAAGATTTATCCAACCATGTTGATGCAGTACACTCCATGGCTGGATAAACCTTTTAGGTGAGCTAGCTATTCAGTATACACTCTGTGGGTAAATAACCCACCTACCAGGTGTATCCAACCATGTTGATTCAGTACACTCATGGCTGGATAAACCTTTAAGGTGAGCTAGCTATTCAGTATACACTCTGTGGGTAAATAACCCACCTACCAGGTGTATCCAACCATGTTGATTCAGTACACTCATGACTGGATAAACCTTTTAGGTGAGCTAGCTATTCAGTATACACTCTGTGGGTAAATAACTCACCTAAAGATTTATCCAACCATGTTGATGCAGTACACTCCATGACTGGATAAACCTTTTAGGTGAGCTAGCTATTCAGTATACACTCCGTGGCTAAATAGCTCACCTATACCAGGTGTATCTAACCATGTTGATCCAGTACACTCCATGGCTGGATAAACCTTTTAGGTGAGCTAGCTATTCAGTATACACTCTGTGGGTAAATAACTCACCTACCAGGTGTATCCAACCATGTTGATTCAGTACACTCATGGCTGGATAAACCTTTAAGGTGAGCTAGCTATTCGGAAGACGATGATTTCCAGTCGATAAGATGACGTTATAATTGCTGGTTCCCAATCGATTTATTCCGTTTGACGGAATAAATCGTATTTAAAATTGGGAATCGTATAACATTGGGAACCAACGTCATCTTATCGAATGGAAATCATCGTCTTCCTAGCTATTCAGTATGCACTCTATGGCTGAATAGCTCACCTAAAGGTTTATATCCAGCCATGAAGTGTACTGAAGCAAACATAGTTCTAATCGTGGAAGGATTGGTACAATGTAGGTACATGCAAAGCCAAAGAGGATCAGTGTGCAATCCGGTATCGCATTGCGAAATGCTACACAATTTTGAAGAATTGCTAATCAATTTCTCAATTGTATCGCATACAGATGTGATGAAATGCTACGCAATATTTAGAATTGCTACACAAATAAAATAGTATATATTGCACTCTGATAGAGGATAGTCTTTCAGGTAGACCCAACAGTGTGCCACAAATGGCAAAATCATTGAATTTCATAACAATATTTGGAATCACTGTGAGAAATGCATGTAAATAATAAGTACATACAAATACCTGCCTAATTTGGGTTAAGTAAATTGAGCCAAGACTTTGAAAAAGTTGGGAAAGGTTTCTGAAAAAAATCTATTTTGTAAATGGTAAAAAATGGCTGTTGGATGGCGACCTGATATTATTTATGGTCTTAAAATTTGTATTGTATCATAATAAATTAGTATGGCTCTTCGTTAAATTTTTGTAATTTCAGAAACATGTTAAACAGAAAATGAGCGGTGTCTGATTTAGATATAACTGGGACTGGTGAGAAAACCCTAAGATCATCAAACAAGATATTACTGTAACTGAGCCAGCATATGAAATCTTGCAGAAAGGTACAGGCTTATTTACATGTACATGTATCTATAGACAAGACCCATGCAGCAAACATGTCATATCAACGTAAATATTGTAATATGAGCTTCACACTGGTGGAGGGTAAGGTTGTACATGAAAGGATTCACATGGTAGAGAATCCATATCAGTGTAAATTTTGCAACAAGAATTTCTCACTGTTAGTAGATAAGAAAATACATGAAAGGATTCATACAGAAGAGAAACCTTACCAGTGTATATATTGCCATAAGAGTTTCTCTACGCCCTTTACAAAGGCTAATCATGAAAGGATTCATACCGGAGAGAAACCATACCAATGCCAATTTTGCAGTAAGTGTTTTACTGAAAAAAAAACCAAAACTAATCATGAAAGGATTCACACCAAAGAGAAACCATACCAATGTCAATTTTGCAATAAGTGTTTTACTGAAAACGGCAACAAAACTAGACATGAAAGGATTCATACCAAAGAGAAACCATACCCTTGTAAATACTGCACCAAGAGTTTTACTGTCAAATATAGCAAGACTGTACATGAAAGGATTCACACCAAAGAGAAACCATATCAATGTAAATATTGCAACAAGTGTTTCTCACAATCAAGTAAGAAGACTGTACATGAAAGGATGCACACCAAAGAGAAACCATACCAATGTAAATACTGTAACAAGGGATTTTCAAGTTCAAGTGGCAAGACTAGACATGAAAGGATTCACAACAATGAGAAACCATACCATTGTAAATACTGCGACAAGGCTTTCTCAGAATCGAGTAGCAAGACTAAACATGAAAGAATTCATAGTGATGAGAAATTGTACCGATGTAAATATGTAACTGTCAGCTGTGGAATGGAATGCAAATTTGATGTTTTAATTTTTTGAAATACCCGAACCCGGAGTACATTGCCAAATCAGTCATAGAGAGGGCCAATAGTGTGACTGGGTGAGTAAAATCAAAAGTGCAGGCATACTTCAAATGTGAAATAAATATTTAAAATATTTCTTACCAAGATATGAAGGCAACCAATGCTTGAATCAATAGATAAATGTTAGTGTTATGAGCGAAAAGAGTCACAACATTTCATGGTACCGTTATCCAGTTATGACTATTTTGGTAAAGTTATGCATTTTGAAACCAACCAGAATATTGAGTATTCTTATAGTGGGTGTGGTTTGGGATGTCAACAGGCAATTTGATTTGTTTTTGGCCGATTTACAGCCGATACGCCAATACATTACGAGACAATGGTGAATAGTTTGGGGTGGGGTTTAATTCATTTTAATAATAATACCTTCATTGCTATGATGGGCTCAAATTTGAACAATAGAAGGGTTCTGAATGTGGGGTAATTACAGTGACAATGTATTATGTAAGCACTAAACAGCACTACCAACATCAAAAGGTGGCCTTCAAATGGTTCAGAGTGTGAAAATAAGGCGATAAGCTGTAAAATGTAAAATTTGCTCATTTACTAGTGGTAGCGTTACTCATTTGGGTCTCCTAGCCACCTGCTGCCAGTTGGGGTTTAATCTTTAATTGTCATTAATGCATTTTTATTTTTACAATATTTGTTCCCTTTTAGTATATTTTTACATTTTGATAATATTGGTCTTTTGTATTTTTATTGTTGTACACTTGTACAGCGCATAGGTAGTTGTTTAAAGGAAAACTGTTATGGAAAGGTACATGCATGAATATCAGTAAATAAATATTTATTAAGTCCAACCTTTCTATTCAATCAGCTGCATCACCTCGAATATATGCGAACAAATGAATTTTAAACATTTTCTCTCGCCCTGTATGTTTTAAAAATTGCCAGTCTGCCGCAATTGCCGATGGGATAGCATGGGATAGATTATGACGTATTTGTACCGCCTGTACCGAGAATATTTCCGTGCTTGCTAGCTTATGCTTAGCCATGTCGATATCGCAAAATGAAAGACTTGTGAAGTCTAAGCAAGGAGTTGTTATGGAATTAATGAATTTCTAGTACTAGAAAATATTTGATGGAATCGCTTCTTTTCAACCAACAAAGGCCACGCCAGTTCAGTTGCCTTTGTACAGCGCGGTTGTTTGGCCGCATTCAACCCATGTCTGTCCCTCGTAATCCCCTATTGAGTCACAGGGTTGTTAACTATGTGAACTAAGACGTCTCCCAAATTGCAACGTAACAGTGCCGTCTAGGCCACAGCCCACAGTAAAATGTAGCCCACCCAATACATTGATAGCTCAACTTTTTCCAGGCGGGTAGCACCTGTTTTTTTGGCCACGATACAACAAAGGTAGCCTAATTAAAATGTAATTAGTTTTTCGTTAATTATTGTGAAGTCGCACATCGTCGCACATACTGTTAAAAGTTAATGTGTATACAATAATTTTAACCACCGTTTGCATCAAAGCTGGGGACCATATGACACCGTTATGGCCAACTATGAATGAACTTGTAATATCATCTTCGAAAATAAACTCTTGAAGGCCGCCATGATCCTATAGACTTGTGCTTCCTCCAGTTTACTATAATAACTCCTTGCTTAGACTACGCAAGCTCGATACAGCTATATGGTGTTTGGTGTATCGCGTTACAAATACGTCACACAATATGAATATGTAGCGATGCCCATGAGTAAAAAAATCACAGAAAAAACTTGATTTCTCAATAATGGGACATTTTTGAAGAATCTTATTATTGAGTTAAGTTAGTATAATAGTATAGCGTTTGTATTAGGGTCGGTTTATGTTCCAGTACGGTTCTCCTTTAATGCGCTTTATAAAATAAAGTTAATGGGCCATATTCTCATGCTTAAAGTAGTTTTAGCTTAAAACCGTGTCTTACTAAACGCGGGTCTAACTTAAACGCAAGTTTATCTTTTAAACAATGTGTTTAACAAAACATGGTTTTAAACTCTGTGAATCTCGTCCCCAGAGTGGTCGTGCGTGACTGTATACAGGTATTTATTTTTGTTGTGGCCCTAATGGATTACAAAAGATATTGACCGAATACCTCAAAAGCACATGTATTTTTGATACAACACGATCTGAACGCCGGCTTGCAGCAGATACGGTCGAGTGATCATTCAAGGCACAGTTGGTCTAGGTGCATGAGTTTAGTTAAATGCGCTTTAAACTATCCCCATACCCATGTTTAAAGTTAGACACTTTTTTAGTGAGTTAGATGCGTATTTAAGTGAAACAGATTTTCAAGAATTACATCTACTTTAACAATGTGTCTAAAGTCAAATTTAGACGTGTGTTTAACTTGGTACGAGAATACGAGCCAATATGTTTAGATTAACTTCAGTTATTGTTATAGTCTATTTGGCCATCACGAGACAGTGACGTAACCGCATATTCTACAAATTGCAGCACATAACGCGCGCGCCTACTCGCGGTGCTGGCGTATACACACGAGCGTTGAAAGGCGGAAGATATATACGCGTGCGTAAAAGCTGCGCCTGTTAAGTTACGTCACTGTCCAGAGGAAGCCAAATAGAGTATAGTATCAAGTAGAGTTAATATGTTTAGATTAACATAAGTTATTGTTATAGTATCAAGTAGCATCAGGTCCCCTCTGGCTATGCAGTCAGTAGTCACAGCGCCCTCGCTTGTGTTGTGTCTACAAAGGTCAAGGGTTAGTGTTTACCAACAGACATTTTGGATTCAGTGTAGTGTATGCCTTCATGATGGAGTTTAAGAAGTGGTGGTATACAGCAGATTGGCTTATGCCGCCCACAGCCACCCATTTGTGGTTCTTTAATTTGTGGTACTTCACGTTTTCCCCTCTTATGGTATGGTGCATTATTGGAAAGGAGGCTGCATAGGCGATTGGGTCAGCCTTCTGATTGCTTCCTATTTTAGAATTGGCATTGCACACCACAGTGGCCCCAGGTTTGGGTCACCACACCATGCAACCTCCTTTCCCAATCGGGCAAATAGTCTTTAGGAAGTAGTAAATAAGTAATTAAACCTAACCTACCCACATTTTTCGAGGATATTTTTTACAACAACTAAAAGCGCGGACAAAAAGAGTGGCCACGCCCCCAGGGCTTGAACCCACAACCTCTCGGTTGAGAGACGAACGCCCTACCAGTGCGCCACGGTCAACCATACTTGGCTGGGGCTATTATTTCATCGAAAAAGTGCCAGGCAAGCTTACGCGGACGGACTGCACTGGGGGTGGTTAGGGATGTATTTTTTATAAAGCGCCCAGGGACTCATATTTTTGGGCGTTATATAAATATGTTATTATTATTAATTATTATTATAGTTCATTCATATAGCTAGAGAAAACCTCACATTCATACAAACTCATCTTCTGATCAGTCAAATATTAAGGTCCAAATAGATTTGGTGTGTTTAGATTATTTCAGCAAGATAAGGAATAACTGGAGTGTTTGTTGATATTTGGAATTTCATAATCTATTTAAATAAAAGGAAGAACGCTAAATATTGGCCACAGGTCGAGTGTTCTCTGAGATGCTTTGTCTTTCAACTCTCATTTTTGCGTACATTTATTGGGTACATATTCAGGGTCAGAAATTCGACGCGAATCCATTCGTGCAAAGATTCGCGTACATTATCACTGACGGGAATCCATTTGGATTCGCGTAAAAATCATGCAAAGTTGTGGCCTATTTCGTTGTGTTACAGGTCTTCTTTACCAACCTTCATTTTGCTCCGAAAAATCGCTAAAATCCGGCCCGATTATTTCCTGTTTATGTATTTATATGCGTTAAAATTCAGCTTGTTTTCCAAACAAAATAAACTACGAAATAAAACCATGTCGATGGAGGTTTACGTTCCAATCAGACCGGCCTACAAGCTTGATTTAACATTTGTTTTTCCGACATCCGGGCGTCATACAATTTGATAACAAATTTACATAATAAATAAAACGTCATGCGCAATGAGCGTCTGTGATTGGATATAATTTGCGGAAGGTGAAATCACGCACGAGGCAATTAATTTCCGCACGTGGGTACCATCTACCCTAAAATTAATATTTCCCATATAGTGTAGGCTGTTATGTAGGATTTTAAACTAGTGCATTTTTTTTTGCTAAGGATGCTTTTTTTGGTGTCATTGGATAGAGTATACCCTCAGCTATCAGAAATCCATTGGTCACATTTTTTTCCATCCACGGAATGGCCGCCATCTTGGATTTCAAAATGGCCGCCATTTCCAATGGAATTTGTCATATAACTTTTGTTATGAGCAACCTATGAAGTCAAAATTGGTGGCAAACCACATGTTTTTAATACAAGGGAGTTCACAAGTGCTCTAGCTATGTTCCTATGTCTAACATGCATGGCCGCCATCTTGGATTTCAAAATGGCCGCCATTTACAAAAAATATATTTTGCCATATAACTTTTGTTCTAAGCAACATATAAAGTTGATTTTGGTGGCAAAATCCATGTTTTCAAGAGTTGTTTACAAGACAAGAGAGTGTATAATAGCTGATCTGTTGTTATATATTAATTGGCTGATAGTAGTAATTATTAGGGTAACTATTAGGGTGGTTTAAAACGGGCTGTAAGTAGCGCAACTCCAACCTTCTGCTCTACCACAAATTCTTCCTTTCCTCTATCTCCCATCTTGCTCCTTACTCTGCATGCATCTCCAATGCACCTTTTTCCATGCTTTGCTTTACTATAGGTTGTAGATACAGGAGGCAATTCCATCAGCCCTCCTGTCCCTAATCGCTTCTATTGCAGTTACCCATCTCCACGTCCTCGAAGACTAAGATGCATTGCAATGTAGTGCATGTTAGTCGCGTGCCACCTGGATGGCCAAACCTTGCGGTTAGTGCTAACTGACGGAGCTCTGGGGGGGGGGGGGGGGGGCATGTTTTCAATACTGTATCTATGTTCTGATGTCTTACATACATGCATGGCCGCCATCTTGGGTTTCAAAATGGCCGTCATTTACCCCACAAAAAGATTTTACCCTATAACTTTTGTTCTGAGCAACATATGAAGTTGATTTCTGTGGCAAAGCTCATGTTTTCAAGAGTTATTTACTGACAATTAAGTGTACAGTTCTATCTGTTATCCATTAATTTGACATGAATGGTTGCTATATATAAATTAAGCTGTAAATTCAATACAAATTTCAATTGTTAGCAGTAACATATACTTAGTATTTATTGTCCGGTAGTACCCAACTGGTGATACATTAGGTTGATCACATTGCATTGGACTTATTACAAGAAGACATACCAGGAGCAATCAATGTATGCTTTTGTATCCACAGCAGCTACCCCCTCTATATTGTAGAGGGGTATTATTGTATTATAATAGGGGGTAGGCCTAATTGCTGTTTTGTTCAATTGCATGTATCAAAGGCAAAACCAAACAAACAAACAAAACGAAACAAAAACTAGGAAAGGAAAGAAAAATGGTTAATAATATTAGAGGCCTATTTGGCCTATAAATTAGCCTATGTGCATAATTACTTGACTTACTTACTTTGACTTATGGCGGGTGATATTCCCGAACCACGATGCCTCTCCAAATCTTCCTATCCAACATAGCTGTCTTGATTTCTTCTACCTATAATCCTGTGTTACGCTTTAGTAAATCAATGTAGGTTAGGGCTGGTCTACCACGCTTTCTAACTCCATGCTTTGGTACCCAATGCCCGGACCCAATGTATGATTTTGGAGACCAGCTCATTGGACCCTCTGAAGCAATGTCCTGCAAATCTTGATCTACGCTCCCTGATCTTGTCCGAGACTTTGGGCATATCCGCGTACAGGTCCTTATTTGTCACATGCTGTCTCCAGTTGATGTTGAACACAGTTCTAAGCATTCTAGTGTAACATCCATCCAGCTGTTTACTAAGCTTTGGGGTGACTGTCCATGACTCACATCCATAGAGGAGGACTGATTCTACAGTAGCTATGAACAGTCTTTCTTTGAGCTTTCTGGATAGTGATTTGGCCTTCCATAACTGACTGCGTTTGCCACAAGCTCTCCATGCAGCTGCTTTGTGTGTTTTGATGTCCTTTTTAGTACTGTTCATCCAGGCTCCAAGGTACTTGAAGTCCTCCGCTTTATCAAGGGGCATACCTTCGTTTGTGGTGATTACAGGTACTTGCTTCTGGTTGAAGGACATGTACTTTGTCTTTACAGCGTTAATTTTGAGCCCAACTTTACCCACCGAAGTCTTCACTCTGTTAAGTAGTGATTGCGCTTGAGACACGTCTTCAGACAACAGTGCAATGTCGTCAGCAAAGTCAAGGTCAGTAACTGTGGTTGGTCCTATTCGTCTGCTGCTTCATTTTGTTGCATCTCCCTCATTTTGTTAAGCGGAATCCTAGCTCCTCTTCTTTGCCTTCTATGGCCTCTCTTAGGGTGTAGTCGAGAACAATGACAAAGAGATATGGAGCCAAGGTGTCACCTTGTAGTACTCCAGCCAGTATTTCAAATTCCTCAGTTTCCCCATCAGGTGATATAACCTTTGCCTTGGTGTCCTTGTATATTTCTGCAATCGCATTTGTAAGCTGCTCAGGTATACCATAGGCTTCAGAATTTGCAGCATTCGTCCCCCGTGTATTGTGTCAAACGCCTTCTTGAAGTCTATAAAGGTTATGATGGCTGGCAGGTTGTTTGATCTAATTCCCTCAATAATTCTTCGGAGGGCAAGAATGTGGCCAACCGTGGTACGTCCAACTCGAAAGCCATTTTGATTAGCTCTCAAGTGGATGTCAAGCTCCGGTCTGATTCTGTTAAGTATCATCTTGTTGTATAGCTCGGCAACAATTGAGCTTAGACTTATTCCATGGTAGCTGCCTCCCAAACTGAGATCACCTGATTTTGGTATTGGTATTATGTTGAGAATAGACCATTGGACTGGCTTTTTCCCGTTCATCAAGGCATCGTTGCAGAAGTCGAGTATTATATTATCCAAATCACATCTTTTGAGCATTTCAGGTGTGATACCATCTTCCCCACTGCTTTCATCCTCTACAAGTGCCTTCTTAGCCCTCATATATTCCTCCAAGTCAAAGGGTCCTTCTTTTATGCTGAGATTTGATAGTACTGGGGTAATTTCCTCATCTTCATTACTTATGTGCGGTGGGCTCCCAAGTAGATTTTTGAAATGAGTATACCAATTATCTAGTCTCTCCTTTTTGCGTGGATCCTTTGATTTGTCCTTTTCTTGTAGTCAATCTTCCTGATATTTTGTTGATCAGTTTCCAACTCTTACCATGCTTGCAGTTTATGTGGGCATTTTCTACCTCTCTAAGCTTATTGGTAAAGTCTTCCTCTTTCACATGATCATAAGCCTCCCCTAGGCTCTTCTTAGCCTCCTTATAATTTCTCCATTTTTCCTCGTCATTAGTGTCTAGTTGATATTTTGCATAGGCTTCTTCAATTTGTGATCTCGCCCTTGTACTCTCCATTTCTATTTGTGTCATCATGGTAAGTGAATTTGGCGTCATCCTTTCCAAGCCTAGCATTGAAGTCGCCAACAACAAGCAAGATGTTGTGTGCTTGAATGGAGTATATTGCCCCCTTTAGACTTTTGTAATGATCTCCTATGATGTCTTCATCCGCCACATTTGTAGCATTAGGTCACCACTACAGTTGTTGCTGGGTTACCATGGAAGTTGACTATGAGTGTACGATCAGAATGTGGCTTGATACTTGATAATGATCTGAGTGTTCTGTTATTGAGTAGTATCCTGACTCCACCTACAGCTGCACCTGCTTTATTTCTTGTTGCTGAGGTAGTGATCAGAGTTCCACCTATAATGCTCTCATACTTCACTGGGTCATCATGGACAATGCGGTGTTCATGTCAATTTTACATTTAATTAGATTGGTTACCAGCTCCTCCCTGCATCGACTCTCTCTGATAGTTCTCACATTCATGGTAGATATAGTAATATTGGTCTTGCAAGTTGCAAGTGGTCTTCTATTGCGCGCTCTGCCCTCAAGCTTACTCCTCCCTCGGGTTTGGGGGCATGCCGTCATCAGTTGATTTAGAAAAATCAGAGTTTGCTCCAGGAGACGTTATTTTAGGGACTTTAACCCTAGTATTGATTTGGTTTGCCATCATGGTTTTGCTGTAATCACTGCGGTCGCAACTCCTGCAGCATGGTTTGTTGTCCTTCTTGTAGAATACTTACCCCCCCCCCCCCCCCCCCGAGCTCCGTCAGTTAGCACTAACCGCAAGGTTTGGCCATCCAGGTGGCACGCGACTAACATGCACTACATTGCAATGCATCTTAGTCTTCGAGGACGTGGAGATGGGTAACTGCAATAGAAGCGATTAGGGACAGGAGGGCTGATGGAATTGCCTCCTGTATCTACAACCTATAGTAAAGCAAAGCATGGAAAAAGGTGCATTGGAGATGCATGCAGAGTAAGGAGCAAGATGGGAGATAGAGGAAAGGAAGAATTTGTGGTAGAGCAGAAGGTTGGAGTTGCGCTACTTACAGCCCGTTTTAAACCACCCTACTAGTTACCCAAATAATTACTACTATCAGCCAATTAATATATAACAACAGATCAGCTATCATACACTCTCTTGTCTTGTAAACAACTCTTGAAAACATGGATTTTGCCACCAAAATCAACTTTATATGTTGCTTAGAACAAAAGTTATATGGCAAAATATATTTTTTGTAAATGGCGGCCATTTTGAAATCCAAGATGGCGGCCATGCATGTATGTTAGACATAGCTAGAGCACTTGTGAACTCCCTTGTATTAAAAACATGTGGTTTGCCACCAAGTTTGACTTCATATGTTGCTCAGAACAAAAGTTATAGGGTAAATTATATTGGAAATGGCGGCCATTTTGAAATCCAAGATGGCAGCCAATCGGCAGATGGAAAAAAATGTGACCAATGGATTTCTGATACCTGAGGGTCTACTTTAGCCAATAAAACCAAAAAAACCATCCTTAGCAACAAAAAAAAGCAAAATTACATAACATCCTACACTAATAGTTCAATCAAATAAAACAATTATTGGAATGTTTCTACCGTTTTTGGTTTCAATTATTAAAGAAAAGGATAACAATATTAACGGAGATATGGAAAATATATTATTAAAAATGTTGATGGATTTTGGGACAGTAATGCACCGCGCGCGGGACCGGGGGTATGGGAGTTGATGGTAAACATCTTGGTTTTTTTCACACGCTTTGACAGCTACGTTTGCATAGCTTCGTTTTAAATAAATACAGGGCCAATGATTGATTGACATAAAATAAGAGTAGATTCTCGCAAGATGCATTTTGCGAGAATCCATTTGCGAGAATCCAGATTCTCGCAAAATTCCCCTGCGAGAATCCAAATGGATTCTCGCACTTGGTCGCGAATTTCTGACCCTGATATTGCCAATTTGCCATTGAACCATCTGACATTCTTTTTTGCAAAATTATTGACAAATATAAATAATAGTAAGGCTATATTAAACATATCTCTCGTCTCATAGAGCTCTCTTCAGTTTTTCAAAACCTAATGCGGAATGCAGGTTTTTTTAAGTTTTTTAAATTTATTTTTTATAAATATAAAATATTGAAATCCTTGTTGTTGAATTGAAGGCATGACATATTTTTATTTTCATTATGTGTTCAAGCGTTACCTAAAAGTTTGATGCGTGCAGGGGTAGAATTTCGGCGCGAATCCGCGAATCGATTCGTGCAAAGATTTGCGCAGGAACAAAGCAGCGGGAATCAAATCCGAAAAAATTTGATTCTCGCAAAAACAAAAAAACAATTTTGTTTAATTTTTTTTTTTTACATTTTTTTTCTGAGTCAAAAACAGGACCTGAGATGACTCATATTTGATCCTTAATAACCCACATAATACCCCTTGACCCACACCATTAGGTATAGTAACTCTAACCTAAGATCTTATACTAAATTATTTAATTCATTCTTATCAACAGTATGATTTTTTCAACACTGTTTTTTATGTAAAAATACAATTTATTTCAAAATCAACATCTTTAATTAAACTATAATGTAAAAGCTGAATGCTTGCTTTAATTAAACGTCATAGTTGGAGATGCAGGGAAATGAAAGTGCACAAAACATACAGCTTGTCTTTCATTGTGACCCAGGAAATAGAATACAGGCATTAATCCATGGGAGGGGGGGGGGGGGGGGGGCAGGCACCCGGGTAGAGGAGGCTAGCTAACTGTATCTTGGTAAGTGGCAGGCTAAATAAATGGCTTGATACTTGACTGTAAAACAAAGCGGACACAGAACAGATCATACTCAGTCTCATTACATTTTTCAATATGGGCAAACATTTTTTGATTCACGCAAAATTGTTGCGAGAATCAATTAGTATGCGGTTTGCGTGAATCAATGATTCGCGCGAGTCCTTATCTGCGGGAATCAAATTTAGAAAATTTGATTCCCGCACTTGGAGACGAATTTCTAGGCCTGGCGTGGAGTGAAGCTTGAACACATTATGTATGTTCGGGTGAAGTCATAATCGAATAATCTAGTATGCCAAGTCGAAGAAGTATCGAACAGATTCAAAATCAAGCCACGATTTCTGTAGTATCTCATCAAAATTTAGAACCAATGCCGTTTTCGACTTGATCTGCAATTTCCTAATTATTACATTTTTTCATCATTCCGCATCACCAATTTCCTTCAAGCTTTAGCATATGATACACAACCAGGCGCGTACGCAGGATTTTGTGAAGGGGGGTGTTTTTTAGACACATTGATATAATTATTTCACTATCCATGCCTGCGCGAAGTGGTGGCCGGGACGCGATTTCTTTTTTACTAGTAAACATTTGTATGGGCTCACATGTAAAATCAGTTGACTTTTTTTTTTAAAAATTGGAAAATCATTTTATTCAGTGAGTTTTGCTTTATTCCGTATTAAAACGAAATAAATAAATTTTACAAATGTTTACTATAGGTTTTTCCCAGTTAGTTTAACACTTTTTTCATTATATTTCATATCTCGTTAAGTTAGAATTCGTCCCCAAAATCTGACTTACGCATTTTGTTAGATAAATTTCGTCAATGAGCATTATATTTCAAAGTATGACCATTTCATTTAATTCATTGGTCATTTCTTTTCGTCAAGGAAGGATTGAATTCGTATCACCTGATGGGTAGCGGGTCTATGCACAAATATAATTCGTCTTTGTTCATTATTTTTAATACTTTTATCACATATATTCGTCAGGTGTTAGAAAAATAGGCCTACATATTATTGCAGGTTAGATTTGAACCACCGACATGTGTTCTTTTGCCTTGTTGATTCAGATCCGAACAGACCTACATTTCATAATAAGAAAGAAAGAAAGAAATATATTTATATATATAAAACGTATAGGCGTATAGCTGGATTTTACATGCTTCTAGGCAGGACGTTCCACATGGGACGAAATAAAGTGAACTGAATATGAAACTATTTGATCAAAGACGAAATAAATGTATACATTAGTAGGTTACCGCTGTATCAGACGAAATGGAAGTGTGTTAGGACGAAATAAAATGAACATTAAATGAAATTCATTGCGCAAAATATGAATATACTTGACCAAAGACGAAATTTACTTTAAGGCCATGCGTTTTGAAGTGGGCCCATTTGCGTTTCATCGTGCGATTTTCCAGATATCGCGCCAATTTTGGTTAATTAAATATATTTCTAATATTTGACATCCTACACCCAAAAAGTATACATATTTTAATAGGAAATTGTCCAAGGAATCCAAAAATGCAATCAGAAAAGACATAGGGTGAAGTGATAAAAAGTTTGAGATCAAAATATGGAGATTTTTTTGAAAAAAAGTTACATTTTTAAAATGTCAGAAAAGAAAGAACTGTACACCCTATAGCAAAAACAACTGCATATTTCAATTCTCCAGAGTTAGACCTTTCCAGTGATATATAACTTGTTAGGGGTTATGTTTAGTAAAATATTTTTGTGCGATCATCTTTTCCGATAAGAAATTGAGTCGCAAATTTTAAACAATTACGGGTCCACGAATAATAACCCCAAAGTTGAAGAATAAATTGTACTATGACCTATTCACTTGAACTTCTTTAACACATATATTTGCAAATTTAACTAACACTTAAAATAATTACATTTAGAACATTAAAATTGCTTATAATGTAAAAAATAAATGACTTGAATCGACTCGAGCTGATGGGTTCCACACTTTCGCTGAATTACCAGCAGACCGATAAAACTTTTGGGAGTTCTTAAGTTTATAAGCAATTTTGACATGATCATGAATGTAAACAATATTTACAACCTTATTGTAACTTAGTTTGCAGAAAAGCAACCTACTGTCAATAACAGTTTTTCATTCATCTTCAAAACAGACAAAATACTTGGATGAAGTTAATTATAACGCAATGTTTAAAAGAATGTCCTCATGGTCTACATTCTGAAGAACATGCAAATCTGGTTTTTTGGTACTTGGTAGAATGTCAATTCCATAGTATACAACACACTCTTGAGGAACAATTGCCTCTGTCTTAGTGTCCTCTTTGTAAGTGTCCTTCTCTGGTAGTCTTCTGGAAATTAAGAAAGTGTCCTTTAAGTACTTTTGTGCCATCCAAATATGTGTGGCCATACTGTGATGTGGTATCTTTCTCTAGTTCATACACATTCTGATGTGACATGCAGCAAAAAAATGAGTAGATGGCATAAGATGAGGGTTTTATGGCAATAAATGAATCCACACCTATCAAATTTGGGTAATCGAGAGGTGTGGTATCTATCAAATCACCTGAGTCGTCCAGAGAGTCTGGTTCAACACGAGCATTATGCTGGTACTTAGATGGGTCTTAGTTCATGTACCAACTTCATGGTAAAACTTTAAGGCTTTGATCTCGTAATACCATTAGGAGATCTACGCTTGACTGCACTTGAATTTACTCAGCTCATTGAATTTTTAACTCAAAACTGTCACTCCTATGTATTTTGCATATATGGCACGATTTTGCACACAACTCGATCAATTTTGATAACGGCATTATTTTAATTATTATATTTAATTGGTTAATTTAATAAGTACCATTAAGACTTAAAGATCTTCATACTTGACTAATAATAACTATGGAATAACTCAATAATTCAATCAAACAATTAACTGTCAGGTATAGTGATCTTATAAGCTAACTTCTGTTAAGTCCAAAATTTATGCTCCTGCTCGTTATGCTCCTGCTCGGTCACCACCGTGCAAAATGGGTATTTGGAGTTAATTAATTGGCAATTACTAAAAAATAAGACAACATCAGGCAGGTTTATGATTTTGAAGTAGTTGGCAGATATATTCGCTTCAATTTGGTACCAAATATGACCATGTAGCACATGTATTTAAAATGTTACACCCTTACCATTGTGTATGTTTGTCGCACAAATGAAACGGCACCACCAAAATGTGGGCCCACCTTAAAACGCATGGCCTTAACAAATGCAACCTTCAAAATTTTGGGACGAATTCAAACTTAACGAGATGTGAAATATAATGAATAAAGTGTTAAACTAACTGGGAAAACCTATAGTAAAAACAAAATCGCAGCCGGGACACGCGCTTGTGTGTCCCGGGGGAGTTCGAGAGGGATTTTTGCGTTTTGAACTAAAATTTGTCATGGAGCCACCTTATTATGTTTAAATAATTAAATATTGAAATTAATACGCGCGAAGCGCGCAAAAATTGGCATTTATAACACTTAAATGGTCCAGTTTGATGTTTTTAACGTCCCCCACCTATAATATTTAGAATATCTGGTATGATTTGAGGGCCATTATAATGTTAAAACCTGTAGAATATACGCGCGCGGAGCGCGAATAATTGATTGAGTTTTAACTAAAATAGTCATGGAAAACTGTCCTGAAGCGACCTTGTTAAATAATGAAATATTAAAATTAATACGCGCGCAGAGCTCGCAAAAAATAATAACGTCCCCACCTAATATTTAGAATTTTTGCGTGGTTTTTTGCATTACAACTTTGGTCCAGTATGATGTTTTTAACGTCCCCCACATATAAGAATATTTGGTGGGTCTGAGGGCCAATATAATGTTAAAACCTGCAGAAATATACGCGCGGAGCGCGTAAAATTTTGAACTAAATTGGTCATGGAAAACAGTCCTGAAGCCATCTTATCAAGCTTGAATAATGAAACATTTAAACTAATGCGCGATGTACGCAAACATTGCCATTTCTAACACTTAAATTGGTCCTGTATGACATTTTGAACGTCTCCAACATAATATTTCGAATATTTGGCATGGTTTGAGGGCCATTAATATGTTAAAACCTGTAGAAAATAAGCGCGCGGAGCGCGCAAAATTGTTCAGTTTTTGAACTAAAATGGTCATGGGAAACTGTCCTGCAATGCCATCTTGTTAAGCTTGAATAAGGAAACATTCAAACTAATGCGCGCGGTGTACGCACAAATTGACATTTCTAACACTTGGTCCGGTATGACGTTTTTTAAGTCCTCACATAATATTAGGAATATTTGGTGTGTTTTGAGACTCATTATAATGTTGAAACCTCTTGAAAAAGTGAGCGCGAATCGAGCAAAAAGAAATCCATTTTTTGAACTAAAATGGTCCAGAAAAAACGTTCCTGAAGCCCTCTTGAATGAAACAATACTACTATTAATGCGTACAAAGCGCGCAAAAATTGGCATTTTTAACAGTAAAAAGGTCTAGTATAACATTTTTAACGTCCCTCACATTAAATGTATGGGGACGTCACCCCGTACCCCACCCCCATTTGCGCCGCATATGTCCCTACCCTTCCTCCATCTCTTCCTCCTTTTCTTCCTCTTAATTTTTTTTCAATGGGGACCATGGCCAGCTGCCCCCCCCCCCCCCCCCCCCCTGGAAGATTTTCGACTTAACAATTATTTGTGCTATGATTGAGGTACATTTCTGCTTTTAAACAAGCTTCTACTCCCAATATATTCTATTTTTGGGACATATGTGCGCGTAGCGCGCGAAATATTTTCCGTTTGTGCACTGTAGTCCATGATTCCTCTTGTTAATCTCTGGTTACGCCACTGCCTCCCCCAGTCTCCGCTGTCCCCTCTCTCCCCTTCCCTTTTTCCTTCTCCTTTCCCTTCTCTTTTCCTCTCCTTTCCCCTTTTTATTTTTTTATGACAGACCCAAGGGGGGTGTTTCACACCCAAAACACCCCCCCTGCGTACGCGCCTGTACACAACTTATTTCTTTTTCTCTTTATAACTTATTTTGAAGTATGGGTAGTAGTATTCATCAAAGTCACTGCAGAGTTTCGTAAAAAAATGACAGAAGAATCCATGATGATTTTGCACTACGAAAAAAAATCAGCGTATTGAACTGACTGGTATTATAAATATTGCGCACTGTTTTGCACCAGCCGCCTGAATAAACTGTATACTTCACAAATTTAAATATGGAAGAGTCTCTTTTACCAAATGCTCAAACGATGCTGCCTTGCTAGATACGGTATCATGCAATAAATAATTATACAGTGTTGCATTTCATACTTGCGGAGGAGGTGGCTGGGTGATGGAGTGGAAATGGACTTGCTGCTTACGAACGTAAATAAAAATTCGGGGAAACTTTGGGATATTTTTTGGGTTTGGGGGTGGGGAAATAGACAAAAAATGAAATTTCTACTTTTATGAAAATCTCATTCGCATCAATTTACTAAGCGGGAGCTTTGAGACAAAAGATTTTTTTAATATAGCCTAATGAAATTGAAATATTATGGTTAGGCGAAAAACGAAACAAAACAACACTCTGTTGTAAGGATTTTATAATAACAAAAAGAGTTAGGCTGCTATGTTTCACGTCCCCTAACATATCACACAAACAGGACCAACACATGCGGACAGAAAAGAAGATACCGACGTTGATGGGGCTGTATATCAGGGAGAAGGCAACATGAATAAACTAAATTTAGGCAATTTGTTGATTTACGCTTTATCCAATGGACAAAAATCTGCTTTCATACCAAGACCCGGGGTTGCTATTGTGTGGTCATTACTAAAGCTGTTTAACATGTGGCAAGTCTATGCACGTAACAGTGATTCCTGCAAGTCACGCACCTGAATGCACCAGTCACTACGGCCGCCTCTCATAGACGCAGGCCACAACCACAACGGACTTGTGTTAGAAATGTATAAAGGCCCTGCAATGGATTATCATGACACCTCAGTGCTACAGTGGCTTAATCCAGAAAACAGGGATGTCTTTCATATAGGGGAATGTAACAAGGACCTGTTGAATAAAGGGACAGTGTGTGCAGGGCTGGATTAACCATTGGGCCAGATGGGCCCAGGCCCAGGCCCCAAATTTAGGTGGGGGGGATAAGGTAAAAATAATGAATAAAATCTTGGTGTGCCAGTGTTTGGGGGGTAAACACAATACAATACAACAGGCTCTATACACCAGAACCAAAAGCTTGCTTACCATGTGTAAATTGCCAGAAGATTTAAAATGTAAGTGTTATCAAAATCTGAAATATTCCCTTTGATGGTAAAGCTCTATTCCCATTAGGGTCATTCTTAGATTATGGAACCACTTTCTTTGAAACTATTTTTCTTGATACTTTTTGTAATTTCAGAAACATGTTATTCCTCAAGAAATGAGCCTCTGATTTAGAAGTAACTGGGACTGGTGTGAAAACCCAAGACCATCAACCAAGATTAACTGATCCAGCATATGAAGTCTTTTACAGAAAGCTATATTATATACAGCCTTACATTGTATTACAAATGTATTAGACAGGACCCATGTAGCAGCAAACATGTCATATCAATGTATATATTGTAATATGAGCTTCACACTGGTGGAGGATAAGAAAATACATGAAAGGAATCACATGATAAAGAATCCATATCAGTGTAAATTCTGCGACAAGAATTTCTCACTGTTAGAAGATAAGAAAATACATGAAAGGATTCATACGGAAGAGAAACCATACCAGTGTAAATTTTGCAATAAGAGTTTTTCTTGGGCAATTAGTAAGAGGAGACATGAAAGGATCCACACCAAAGAAAAACCACACCAATGCCAATTTTGCAAAATGTGTTTTACCGAAAAAGGTACCAAAATTAAACATGAAAGGATTCATACCAAAGAGAAACCATATCAGTGTCAATTTTGCAGTAAGAGTTTTGCCCGAAAAGAAGGCAAAACTAAACATGAAAGGATTCATACCAAAGAGAAACCATATCAATGTCAATATTGCAGTAAGTGTTTTACACAAAGTGGTGCCAAAATTGGTCATGAAAGGATTCATACAAAGGAGAAACCATACCAATGTAAATACTGTAACAAGACTTTCTCGCGTGTAGGTGGCAAGCATGTACATGAAAGGATCCACACCAAAGAGAAACCATATCAGTGCCAATTTTGCAACAAGTGTTTTACACAAGGAGGACAAAAAAATAAACATGAAAGGATCCACACGAAAGAGAAACCATATCAATGTCAATTTTGCAGTAAATGTTTTACTGAAAAAGGCACCAAAACTAGTCATGAAAGGATTCATACAAAGGAGAAACCATACCACTGTAAATACTGTAACAAGAGTTTCTCATATAAATGTAACAAGACTACACATGAAAGGATACATACCAAAGAGAAACCATACCATTGTAAATACTGTAATAAGAGTTTCTCACAGACGAGTCACAAGACTGTACATGAAAGGATTCACACTAAAGAGAAACAATTCCGTTGTAAACATTGCAAAAAGGGTTTCTCAAATTCAGGTGACAAGACTAAACATGAGAAAATTCACACACAAGAGAAATCATATCACTGTAAAAATGACAGCAAGAGTTGCCATGTAATGACCATCAAGAATAATGAAAGAATTCATAATAATGAGAAACTGTACCGATGTAAATATGTAACTGTCAGCTCTGGAATGGAATGCAAATTTGATGTTTTAATATTTTGAAATCCCCTCAGTACATTGTCCAATCAGTCATTTGGTATAGGGTTGTAATACCTTTTTCGTATAAAATTCAAAACTGTTTATTGGTATTTCACCATTTATTAATGCTTTCTTTATTGAGGGTAATATGCTTCAGTGACTTTTACCTGGCTCTGTAATTATTTTAAAGACTTTTGTTAGTGATTGGCACAAATGTTTGCATGTACTCAGTATATACATCTTCCAGGACACAGATATGTAAAAAAACAAAACACATCACATATATCTCTTCTATATTATGTAGCTAGAAAAAACATGGCTCCCAGAATGATATATACTTGTAAAGGTGTATTCGTTAAGTTATGTTTACCCATTGTTATTGGTCTAAGTGCTTATGATTCAAACATCTACATTAGCTTTCATAGGAACTTTAAATTTTTAAAAATTGACGTTTCTGTCAGAAATTATGGACTCTTTTGTAGAAATGCTAGATTCCAAGTTTGACCAATATTATGTTTTGAGGTGTCCAAGTGTGGTATAATATTGGATCCAAACATAATAATGATAAAATTGGATGATTTAAGCCCAATACAGTATGTATTGGTCTCGCTATGAGTTTTAAAATATTGGGCTCGACTGCGTCTCGCCCGATATTTAAAAAAACTCATAGCTCTACCAATACATATGGTCACATTTATTAAGTTGGGACCCTATTGCGTCATTGCGTCACATGCATACATTTGACAAAAAATACATGTGATAATGCTCTAAGCCTAATAACTCAAAAAGTATACATCCAAAGTGTGCAAAAGTATACATTGTTAGAAAGCTGAGATATCTAGGATTGTGAATATCTAGTGTTTGTTCCAGTATACAGGGTGACCTAGGAAATATATAGGGTGTAACAAAAGAAATATTACTATGAAATGTAATTTACCGTATGCTTCCTAATCTAAACATAGTGCATTGAAATAAATATTGAACCCCAGATTTGAGAAGCCAAAGGCAAGACCCTTCCGGTCATATATTATTTGTAGGGGTTAACTAATTGTCAAACGAAAATACAGGGTGATCAAAATGTGTCAATTTTCACATAAAAAAACTATATATTCTGTGTGGACGGTATGACAAAAATGTATATAAATGTTGTTTGTTCAAAAGAAACACTTAAATGAAGTTATGAACATACCTTTCTGGTAGAAAGGTACAATTCATTCAAATTTGATTATACAGGGTGTCCAAAATGAAGAAAACAAATTCGGCTGATTACTTAGAATCACATTTCTGTATTATGAATTGATTACAATGTTAAGCCTGGCATTAATTGCACTGACATCTTGCTAACATACATAGTTAAGTCTGTTGATCTATAGAAATCAGCATTGGATATTGAACAATTTGAAAATTATATAGTAGGGTGACGGAGATGGATATGTTAATCCTAAACACTAAAAAGTGATATTAGTGTGCGGATTTGGTGGATAAAATAAGCCAATCCTAAGTAATTAGTATCAATATAATTAACAAAGATTATCTTAAATATTAAGGAACATTCAACATTAGGTCCAACTTCATTAAAACACTGCATCCCCCCAGTTACCATTTGAAATGGGTAATAATCTGCCGTTGATACATTTTCAGATGGTATTTGTTGTATGTAATTAATTAGTAATATTAATTAATTGTGGTTTCAATTAACACTAATTAAGGTTTGGTAATTACTATAATGATACTAATCACACAAAATAGTAATTCAATGAACTAATATTACACAAAGTGTAATCATTTATGTTGCCCATCACATTGGAAATACATAGAATGCATCCTCACCCGCATGCATCCTCACCGCCTCCACCCTGACTAATTGTAATTAACGAGTTATAGTAATTAATCTCAACTTGATTTATACATTTTTCTTATAGATACTATTAAAGCAATAAATTATCTTCCAAATGAGACTAAATATACTCAATTGTGATGTATGGTTTGAAAAATATAAGCATTTCAATGGCAAATGAGCGAAAAAATGTTGCCCATCCCATTGGAATACATAGTGTGCATCCTCACCCGCGTGCATCCTCACCCGCTTCCACCCTGACTAATTGTAATTAACGAGTTATAGTAATTAATCTCAACTTGATTTATACATTTTTCTTATAGATACTATTAAAGAAATAAATTATCTTCCAAATGAGACTAAATATACTCAATTGTGATGTATGGTTTGAAAAATGTAAGCATTTGAATGGCAAATAAGTGAAAAAATGTGACAAATCCACCCTTTTTAGGGTCCCAACTTAAGAAATGTGACCATATGGGCTAATATATCCAATTTATACCAAAAAAAATTTCGGAAAATCATTGACCATGTACAACATAGTGCTCAATTTAAATGATATACAGGGTGAGTAAAAAAAACTGTACTGTAAAATAAATATTTAAAATATTTCTTACCAAATACCAGTATATGAAGGCAACCAAATCTACATTATTTAGCGATATCACTGTCAGGCTTTTCAGCAAACAGAATCACAACATGTCATGGTACTGTTATCCAGTTGTGACTATTTTGGTTAAAGGTATATTATGTGATCTTTCCAGGGAACGCCCTCAACATCGAAAAAAAAATAGAAAGCAGATTTTCTTGCAGATTTACATTTCTGATCATAAATCATGCATACATTCCAAGTTACAGGGCGATACGATTCTTAATTACTTCAAAATCATGGTTTTAGAGTGAAAATAAACTGTCCGAATCCGGACACTTTATATTTTTCACTCTAAATTCACTCTAAAACCATGATTTTGAGGTAATTAGGAATCGTATCGCTCTGTAACTTGGAATGTATGTATGATTTATGATCGGAAATGTAAATCTGCAAGAAAATCTACTTTCTAAAAAAAATAATGAATAGAGGGCGCCCTCTGGAAAAGATCACATAATATGCCTTTAGCTGCATTTTTGACACAACCAAATATTGAGTAATTGTACTCATAGTGACACATGATATGTATGAATAAGTGGATATGTATGAGACACAGTAGCTAATTAATATGACATAAGACAACTCAATCTTGCTCAGATATTATTTTCATACAGTAAATGCAAAATAACGACAACACTTTCGTGAATTCAGCAGAGCAAAAATAAAATAGGGCTTTTGTGATGATCGGATAAGAGTGTGCACCGTTATTCAATACTATTCTCTTAAAGTGGAATTCAAAAGAGCTTACATGTATTAGATAATCCCAAATCTTGTTTGGTTTTAAAATGTACACGTCTATCTAAAAATGGGCATAAAACTTGTTTTCCTCAACCAATTTTAACGAACAGAAATTCTTTTGAAAGCTAATGAGTCTCTCTGCCAGAATAAATAATCAGAGAATTTTTTGCACAGATTTTAAGAAATAAAATCTCAAAGTTGAAAACAGATTTTTCACTCATCCTGTATGTAATTTATTGTGTGTTCTCTTTAATTTCAAATAGTGTGTGATGTTTTATAAAGCGATATTTGAATAACAGGTATGAGGGAATTGTTCAGCTTGCGTGATATATGCCATACTTTTTTATTCCTTACACTACCAAATCCAATTGCAGATCAGCGCTGCGCTAGTGCATTTCATTGCACAATCACTGAAAGATGTATATAGGCCCCGAAAAGTTATATCTAGGAGTGCGATCACCTGGACTTCGACCAAGGCGGCCTGGGTTCGAGCCTGGTGGCGCACCCCATTTTTATGTCATTATTTCTCTCCAGTTTCCCCTTTAAGTTTGGTATGGTATGTGTTTTATCAATTGAAAAATGATGAAAGTGAAAAACAGGTTTTCCCAAATTTTCACTGATATCATACCATATAAAAAACAGATTAAGGTATCTTTATGAAACAGACCAAGTTAGTAGGCAACATGTTCCCCATTATATTTGGACTGCGATGTTGGTTTTATTTTATTTTTACTTTTTTAAGCACAGTATAAATCATCTGGTACACCCTGTAGATGCGTTGAAATTAGTTCAACAAAGATATTACAGTATAGAATAATAAGTGATTGTGATAACGGAGGGAGCAAAGCGACTGGATGGGCTTAATATTTTGCTATTTGGGCTCAATATTTCGCTATTTGGTTACATAACTCTCGTGGCTCAGGGGCCGGGATGTTTTTAGGCTTTTTTAATGTACTTTGAGGGTTCCTGCCACATCATTTCTTGTTTTATGGGTGCTGGGCGGCCAGAGCTACAACCCTGCTCATAATAAAATTGTAAATGGAATAAAATGTAAACTAGAGCTATATTGTGGTCATAGACCATGGACCTTAGTCGAGTTTGTTTGACATTTTACTTTTATTGACAATTGAACCTATAATTGTTCTCAAGGGTCGAAAGATGCAACAATTTGTTCAAAATCAGAGCATTTCTTACATTTTACCCCTGCAAAATGCAATGACCCCTTCCTGACATTTGATCCCAAGGTCATGATGACTTTTCTTGTCTTATGAAAAGACATACATAAAATGTAACAAATCCTATCAAAATCAAAGCAAGTTTAAAGTTTTACCCATGTATTGGTTAATGACCCCAATGCTCTTTCAATTTCAATCCCTGAGCACCTAATGTGCATGGATCTAAGGCTATATTAAAAAAAATCTTTTGTCTCAAAGCTCTTCAGTTTTTCAAAACCTAATGCGGAATGTGGTTTGTTTGTTTTTTATTATTATTTTTTTATAAATATAAAATATTGAAATCCTTGTAAAAGTGACCTTTTGTATTTAAAATGATGTGATCAATGAAAATTTGAAAAAACGGTGAAACTTTAGGATTTTTTTTGTTTTTTGAAAAAATAAAATAAAAAAAATAAAAAAGAAAGATTATTTTCTTAACGCGCACCAATAAACTAACGTGCGCGGGGGTTGAGACAAAAGATTTTTTAATAGCCTAAGGAATCTTTTGACCAATTCTGAAAATCATCAGTCATTTCCTCTCGGACAAGTAGGCAGTCCATTTTGAGTGAATGGAGTGAAAATGTACATTTTGACCCGTTCATAATTTGCATTGTTTACACATTGGAGGGGCTGGCTGATCAAGCTGCAATTTTTGCCGGTTTGGTGGGGGGGGGGGATCTTTCTTGGGGCAAATGTTGGTGTGACATGAAGGAGTTTTGGGAACAATTGAGAAGGACCAAAAAGACATTGATACATGGGATATGCAAGCGGGCTTTTGGAATCATCTCCGGTACATGAAGTAGTGCGTGCATATATGTACATGTCATGGCTATGATCTGAACACCGAGTGTGTATGAGACTGGCTCCCCATCCTTCAGCTCCCCATTCTCCTCCCCCAGCACCTGTTGATCAATTAATTGCTCCCAATTAAAACTGAAATAATGAAGACTTTTTTTAATGAGCAAATCTTTTCTCCGTAGTTTGAAACCTCATTCATAAAAATTGAATGGATACTTTTATTAGTTATGATGATTTCAATAACCACGACTAAACGCCAACAAAGTTGCACTAGAATTGATTTCCTATGGGATATCATTGATTTGTATTGTCCACTGTGTGCCATCTCAACCAGTCAGGTATTCTGTATCTGGATGAATGGGTAACAGGCATCGACAGGGAGTCTACAAAATGTATACACATGTACACACAGCCCTCCTGCATAATCACACACTATAAGCAATGATATCCCATCCATCAGTCAGGGCAAATGTCCAAACGGCAACCTGTCGAATCTGGCAGCATACTGCCGGATCCGGCAATATTGCTTTTTTTGCCATTGGTTATTTTTGTGAATTAAGAACCTACTTCTTCTGCGTGTTCAGTAAGGTCGTTTTATAATTCTATTAAGTCAAAATGATAACCAATTTTCATATAACATAAATTGCAAAATGTGTGGTATTTATTTTTTTGCCTCTAGCGTCTTTATTTTAAGTTGGGGGATCAAATAAGTTGATGAATCATTATGAGCAAATAATTCCCTAAGTTTTGACCAAAGCTCATAAATTTTGACAGTGAGGTTTTATATGTTTTAAAGCAAAATGCTTAATTAATTAATTTAGTCATAATTAATTATATTTTTGGTCAAAAATGGTCTTAAGATATTTTATTTTGATATTTTATTTTAAAACATTGATGTATAAATCATGTTCGAATAAAGAAGAATAAAAATAAGTATTGAAAGGTTGTTTAAGAGGCAATTGATAATTAATTAGTTCTTAATTAATTAATTAAGCATTTTGCTTTAAAACATATAAAACCACACTGTCAAAATTTATGAGCTTTGGTCAAAACTTAGGGAATAATTTTCTCATCATGATTCATCAACTTATTTGATCACCCAACTTAAAATAAAGATGCTAGAGGCAAAAAACGACTTAATTTTACGATCTATTTAATTTCGCGAACATATTGCTGATTCAAAGTCACGAAAATAAATACCACACATTTTGCAATTTTATGTTATATGATAAGTGGTTATCATTTTGACCTAATTAACTTATAAAACCACCTTACTGAATGTGCAAAAGTAGGTTCTCAATTCACAAAAATAACCAATGGCAAAAAAAGCAATATTGCCGTATCCGGCAGTATGCTGCCATATTCGACAGGTTGCCGTTTTTGGACATTTGCCCTGACTGTCCATAGAAACCCAATTTTAGTGCAATAATTTTGTTGGTAGTTTTGGTCATTGAAACGATCATAATTTCAAAACTATCCACTCGATTTTTATGTATGAGGTATCAAACTATGGAGAAGAATTTGTGCATTAAGTGTATCTCAGATTTGTCATACCGATTGTTGATTTTTGATTAGCTAACATCAAATTACCTGGTCAGGAACCTTTTGTGTTAGGTGTTAGGTGTATGTCTTGCCTGTTGGGAATAACCTGCGGTCCTATGACTTGAAATACCATTATGTTTGCTGATGATATTCAGTTGTACATACATTTCGACCCTAAGACAATGATTCTATCAATTTTGCCTTGAGTAGACTTACATTGACTCACTGAAGATTTGGATGCAGGAAAACATGCTCAAACTCAACGTCGATAAAACTGAGATTTTTTTCCAAATCATAGGTGCAAAATGCCCCCTGTCTCATTACGTATTGGGGATAAGACAATCAATCCCAGTAGTAACGTACATAATCTTGGTGTCGTATTTGATGTGCAAATGTTGATGTCGGATCATGTTCGATCAATATGTTCCAGCCTGACATATCAACTCCGCAACATTTTTAGGATACAGAGGTTCTTAGACTTCGACACATGCCATCTTGTCGTCCGAGCCCTTATTCTTTCCAAGATCGACTATGGCAATGGGCGTGTTTTGGTACTAATAAGAACGATTTACAAAGGCTTCAACGTATTCAGAACTGGGGTGCTAAGCAGTGGGGTACCCAAGGGTGGGTCCAGGGGGCCCTGCCCCCCCCCCCCCTGAAATAACCCTGTCGGTAAAAACAACCCTCCGTCGGTAGATTTGCGATTTTGACCATGCAATTTTTTGGCCTGTAGCGACGGACAAGTAGCGATGATGTTTTCTTCAATCCGCACGAAAATGGCATGGTCAAAATAGCAAATGTACCGACGGAAGCTAGTATAAAGTTGTTGATACATATTTTAATTGAGGTAATTTTGTTGAGGCGGGAGATTTTATATGCTAGGCGGGAGTGCGGGAGAAAGAGTGTCTATGCGGGAGACTCCCGCATTGTTGACAGCCCTGTTATAAGGTGCTTCTGACTGTTTTTAAATGTATGTATCAATCAAATCTCTCCTTGCTATCTCTCATATTTGTCCCTGTACAGGGTGAATCAAAAAACATTGTGCACGATTTGAAACGGCCATTTGACCTTGGTGGGTGCATTGAACCATGACATTCTTGTTGTCTGTATAAAGTGTTGTTAATCTAGTTTATCCTCTCCAAAAATGAATGTAATCAACAAAAACTAAGCAAACTGTACCATGTTTTGTAAACTGTCCGCATTTTTTTGCCATTCCAATGGGATTTACATAGTAACATGTAAGGCATGAATATTGAAGCAGCATGATGATATGGAGTGAGAGTCTACAAGAAAGGCATTGTTGTGCCTGTAATTTATTACAGGTTCCTGGTATATTAAATTAGCCAAAGGTGGTAAAACATTGTAGAAATAAACAATACTTCACAAACTAAAAAAATTGCACAAATGAAATGTTCTGAAGACACTTTGTTTCTTGATCGTTGCACTGAAAATTCATTCACATTTGCCTTTAGGTTCACACGGTATGAGTTACGGTCTTCTGCTAAAGGTGTTTTTTAAGGCATACAATAAAATGTTAGCTTCTCTGCAATTCAAAATAGAAATCATTTAGTTGTTGGCTGATATTAAATTTTGTTAATGAAGCCGTCCTTGGACATGGCCACCATTTTGCTGAAGACATGTGTGTGCCCTGTCCAACATGTTACGAACAGCTGGTCTAACCATTCCCCTGTTGCAGTGTAGCCTGTCATTTCGGCTCTGACTTTTTGCTTTCTTGGTCTGTAACAGGTGATGCTTGTATTCAGATTTGACAACTCAATATCAGACTATTAATTACTTATCCTAGAGTGAAAGAATGATTTTACAGGAACATTTTGACAATTAATGTGATAATAATGACCATTTTAGCCAAACCAATTTTACTGTGTGTAAATCCCATTGGACTGGCGAAAAACGCGGTCAGTTTACGAAACTTGCCACAGTTTGCTTATTTTTAAGTCGATTACTTTCATACTTTGGGAGGATAAACTAGATTAACAACGCTTTATACAAACAACAAAAATTCTATGGTTCAATGCACGTATCAAGGTCAAATGGCCGCTTCAAATCGTGCACAATGTTTTTTGATTCACCCTGTATTTTGCTCCTAGAGCTGGCCTGCGCTCAGCGTCTGATTCAACCCTTTTGACAGTGCATAACACCTCTAAAATGCCCTAATCTGCTGAGCGCAGGACCTTCTCTTATATTGCGCCTGTGTGTAAAACAATTTCCCAGTGACCATTGGACAAATATTAAAACATTGTACACTTCCTCTGATAATTAATCTTTTTTGCTGTTGTTTTGTAATGCTTTGTAAGGCTTTTTGCCATCTTTTTTGTCCAGTGCTACAATCTCAATGTAGCAGCGCTTTATATAAGTGCTTTCATGTAGGGGTGTATGTATGTATAAGATTCAAGACATTTTTCAAAATGGAAATATAGTAAGGTGGCACCCCCCCATCTCAGACTTCCAGACTAGGTCACTGTCTGTTTATGTATATATATACTAACAGACTCAGACTTTGATGGCGTACCCTACCCCCGGGTGCGATATTTTTTTTACTAACCAACACTTGTAAAATGTATTTATTTCATTTTAATACGGAATAAAGTAAAATTCACTGAATAAAATGATTTTTTAAAAATAAAAAGTAAACTGATTTTACAAATCATGATTACTAAAAATAAATCCCCCCCCCCTTCCCGGGTAATCCCTCCATTTTTTGCCAAAATGACACAAAAGATGTAAAAGAGATGAGATACCTACATGCCCTAGGTCACTGTCTGTTTATGTAAACTGCTCACAAAAAGTATCGAAACACTTAGAAATGATCCAATATATAATGGCTCGAAAGGGTATGCCTTAATCAAAGCAAGTAACCAAGTGCATAATTTTGTTCTGCATATTTTGACACCTCGATCGATGAGATACGATGTTGCGGAGCGGAGTTATTTTCATTTCAATGGTCGTTGGTCCAGTTTCAAAAGTGACAATCATCCTATAGAAAGAGGTTTGCATTACTGTTTAGAATGATCAGATTCGTGATTTTCAATAGGGATGAGTGTCACTTTTGAAACTGGACCCACGATCATCGAAATGACAAAACGATCGAGGTGTCAAAATACGCAGAACAAAATTATGCACTTGGTTATTTGCTTTGATTAATGCATACCTTTTTGAGCCGTTATATATTGGATCATTTCTAAGTGTTTCGATACTTTTTGTGAGCAGTTTATGTACAGTTAATAAGCCCACAATTATTCATACCCTTGGAAAATAGAAAATAGTTTTTTTGCGTTTTTCTGATATCTATACCAGCTGGAGTGGAGTGGTGGAACTTTCGCTTTACACTAAAGACAATTAGTTTGCAAGTACAAATCAATATATTTGGGCTTAACATTTTTTGCATAACAATAGAATTGAACAAGAATTATGTTTTTATGCCTGTCCAAAATTATTCATACCCCATACCAAGTCTAAGGATTGAGACCACTTTTTGTGATAAAACACATGTTTTTGACATTCCAAACATCCTTTATATTGTGTGATAGGCTTTTATATTGTTATGCAATTATTCCATACAACATGATGTGTGCATACAATGTGGATTCATTACAAATGTGTCCTATTGAATGTACAGTGAGGGATATTATAGGACAACACTCTAGCTCTTTGACAGCATGGCGAAGAAGATCAAATAACTTTTTTGTGCATATTGTGAATGCTCACAAAGAGGGGAAAGGCTACAGAGCTATTTCGAAACAATTCCAAGTGCAAGAATCCACCACACAAAGCATAATTAGGAAGAACAAGACGTTCAACTCACTAAAGAACATTGAAGGATGCAGTCGGAAGCCAGCGGTGTCCCCTTGTTTGGCAAGAAAAGTATTGCAAAAGGCCAACAACAATCCACAGATCACCATCAATGCTCTCCTGAACAACCCTGGCAATTATTGGACCAAGATATCATGGCAGACACTCCAGCATATATGGCACATGAGAGGTCTCCATGGAGGCTGACCAAGAAAGACTCTACTCCTTAAAAGAGACACAGAGAAACTTGTCTTGCATCTTAAGCAACCCCAACACTGAAGACCAAAAACTTGGATCTTTGTCCAGAAGTGCTCTTGCAAATGCTAGATGAGTTTCTCATTGTCTCTTTTCAGGAGTAGAGTCTTCCTTGGTCGGAGTCCATGGAGAACTCTTGTGTACTATGTCTGCTGGAGTGTCTGCCTTAATATCTTGGTCCAAGACTCACCAAGGTTGTTCAGGAGAGCATTGACGGTGAATGTGGATTGTTGTTGGCCTTTCACCATACTTTTCTTGTCAAACAAGGGGACACTGTTGGCTTCCGACCGTGTTCTTCAGGGTTTTTAACTGATTTGAACTGTATTGTTCTTCCTAATTATGCTTTTTATGGTGGAATTTGGCACTTGAAATTGCTTCGAAATAGCTTTGTAGCCTTTCCCCTCTTTGTGAGCATTCACAATGCACGAAAAAGGTCCTCACTGAGTTATTTGATCCCCTTCGCCATGCTGTTAAAGAGCTAGAGTGTTGTCCTATAATATCCCTCACTGTACATTCAATAGGACACATTCGTAATGCATCCACATTGTATGGAATAATTGCATAACAATATAAAAGCCTATTACACAATATAAAGAATGTTTGGAATGTCAAAAACATGTGTATTATCACAAAAAGTGGCCTCAATCCTGAGACTTGGTATGGGGTATGAATAATTTTGGACAGGCATAAAAACACAATTCTTGTTCAATTCTATTGTTATGCAAAAAATGATGAGCCCAAATATATTGATTTGTACTGGTTAACTAATTGTCTTTAGTGTAAAGCAAAAGTTCCACCACTCCAGCTGGTATAGATATGAGAAAATCGCAAAAAACACATATTTTTCAAGGGGTATGAATAATTGTGGGCTTAACTGTATATACTATAAGATTCAAGACATTTTTCAAAATTAAAATATTGTAATGTGGCATCCCAGCCCCCCCCCCCCCCCCCCCCCCCCCCCCCCCCATATCCCATCTCAGGCTTCCAGACTTTGACGGCTTACACTACCCCCGGGTAATCCCTCCATTTTTTCGCCAAAATGAAACAAAAAATGAAAAGAGATGAGATACCTACATGCCCTAGGTCACTGTCTGTTGCGTTTTGGTGCCACCAGTGAAAATTCTTGGGAGTATGACTTATAAATCCTAAGGGTTTTAAGATTACAATAAACCTAAACACAACACCAAAAGTAAGTCTCCCCCCCCCCCCCCCCCCCTAAAGCAATTCATACACTTTTGTGATTTTTGAGAAGGGCAGTTTTTGTCTTCCATTTGCGCTCATTCAGCCATGAAGTAATGGAAATCTTTCATTTTCAACCATCACTTAGGAAACAGTCATAGGATTAGTTCTAACTAAGTTTTATTGGTAAATGTTTATCTTACAATGTTATGACGAATTGATTGTTTAGGGGGGACTTACTTTTGGTGTTGTGTTTAGAATGACAAATTTTGACAAAATATCTGTTCTGTTTTGATTGTTGATTTTGTTAATGATTTTCTCCAATATGATCACTTATAGAGCAACTTCATGTTTATGGTTATTGAAGCCTTCCCTTCAAGAAAATACTTTAATCTGGATTAAATCTGAGACTAGGTATATTCGTCTCAGATTACATAAATAATGAAGTTACAGCAGTTTTACAAGGGTATTCCTGAGACTTATCTGTCCGGGGGGGGGGGGGGGGGGGGGGGGCAATCACCTTTTTTGTGTATATGCTGCCCAGGGTCTCAAAAAGGGGGACTTTGTAACTGAACTGAGAGAATTTTATGACGAATAATAGGGTCTTTAAGAACTGATTTTCTGGACAAAGTAGGTCTTAAGAACTGGTTTGGTGTTTTTGCGATTTTTGAATTGTCAATGGGGGTGTAATAACAGCTGATGCAGGCTCAAGGGGGGTCTTACGAGCTAGCAGAAGATGGTGAAAAAGGGGGTCTTCAGGGCGGCACATACATACCCTTTCCAATGTCAGTGCCCCAGGTTAGCAGCCCCCTTGTGATCAGTGGATCAGAACTATTAAGTTAAATGATCACATTACATGGTTCAATGATTTACATTAAATGAATAAGGACATGTTTGAAAAATGTGGATATTTTTAAAAAACCTTTAGAAAACCTTTTGAAACGTTTTGTTTGAATTTCAATTCTTTTGGCATTCCCTCCAAAAGCCTGTTTATTTCTGAACATTGTGAATATACATAACATATTATCAATGGCATATTTAGATTCCTCATGAAATTTACTATCAGAAAATGTATACTTGCATAGTAGGGCAAGCAGTTATAGTGATATGCTAATTTGAAGCCAATATGGAATCAAATGTAACAAATCAGGACACACAATGCAAAGAGTGGCAATTTCAACATGTATGGACATTCATACATTTTACAAGTGTAATCATATGCAGAAGATTTCCATGAAAGTATGGATTTAGATTAAATTTGGCATGTTTTTTTATTGGAAATAAAATATCATCAAAGTTTGGAATTCTTCTGATATTCAGTATCTAATACAGTACAATAATATATAGAGAATTGCAAGACCATATTATGGTCTTGCAATTCTCTACAACCTGATTTTATCTGTTGGTTTAAAGTTTGTACCATTAACCATACTATATAATTAATTATTGACTGGCTATTTATTCTTACTTTTTGTAATTTCAGAAACATATGTTAAACCTCAAGAAATGAGCCTCTGATTACAAGATAACTGAGACTGGTGTGAATACCGCAAGACCATCAAACAAGATATATAAACTGGTCCGGCATATGAAGTCTTACAGAAAGGTACAGGCGTATGTATTAGACAAGACCCATGTAGCAAACATGTCATATCAATGTAAATATTGCAATATGAGCTTCACACTGGTGGAGGATAAGGTTGTACATGAAAGGAATCACATGGCAGAGAATCCATATCAGTGTAAATTTTGCGACACAAATTTCTCGCTGTTAGAAGATAAGACCATACATGAAAAAATTCATACGGAAGAGAAACCTTATCAGTGTATATATTGCAATAAGAGTTTCTCTACGGCACAACGTAAGACTAGACATGAAAGGATTCACACCAAAGAGAAACCATTCCAATGCCAATTTTGCAGTAAGTGTTTTAACCAAATAGTCACCAAGACTGTACATGAAAGGGTACACACCAAAGAGAAACCATACCATTGTAAATATTGCACCAAGAGTTTTTCTGTCAAATATAGCAAGACTGTACATGAAAGGATTCACACCAAAGAGAAACCATACCATTGTAAATACTGTAACAAGAGTTTCTCACAATTAGCTAGCAATATTGTACAAGAAAGGATTCATACCAAAGAGAAACCATATCATTGTAAACATTGCAATAAGAGTTTCTCAAATTCAAGCCACAAGACTAGACATGAGAAAATTCACATGAAAGAGAAACTACATCATTGTGAATATTACAGCAAGAGTTTCCTAAATTCAATGACCAAGACCGAGACTAAACACGAAAGAATTCATAGTACTGAGAAATTGTACCGATGTAAATATGTAACTGTCAACTCTGGAATGGAATGCAAATTTGATGTTTTAATTTTTTGAAATCCGCTTCAGTACATTGTCCAATCAGTAATTTGTTATCATAGGGTTGTAGGGCTGTCATCGACATGGCCGATGTCGACATCAGCTATTATCTCGACATGTCGATATCAACATTGGGATGTCGATATAATTGACACCAAAAAAATTGAAATGAGTTGTGAAAAAAATAATATCCAACAATAGCAAACCGTTGAAAGTAATCACGCCAGTCCCTCCCTAATCAAATGAAATTAATATCCATCGTATAATAAAACTTATAAAGCTAAGCTGCAATCCGCCACGAACATAAACAAGCACTTAGCACTCCTGCAAGGCCCCATGACAGGGTCCTTATTTCCACTGCGGAATCCGATATCAGAATTACCGGAATTACACATTTTATTCGGAAATTTAAATTGGCGCAAAGTTCAAAATACTTTTCGGAATAACTGGGAATTACGCGGAGTTAGAGATAGTGTCAGGACTTATTTGAAATTGGATGGTTTTATCGGAATAGCGGGAACTAGGGCCTGTCATGGGGCCTCCTGCATCATCATGCCAAGCCAGCGAGTAGCGACATGTCCGTAAAACCATTGAGTAAAACAAAAACATGTGGTTTGCACACGGCACTAGTGCATTCATTCATGATTTCCTCGAATTTGATGCGCGCTAAAAATAGCATAGGGTATATCACAATTGGCTATTGGCTATACCCCTGTCGTTCTCATAGTGAATGGCGAAGTACATAGTGTTATATTATAAGTGAACTGCGCATTCGGGTCGCTGAGCTGGATGGTGAGTTGTTTACTTTGTTTCGTTCTGTTTGATTTTGATGACGAAATGACCACCGAATATAACAGGTACCAACAGGACAGCTCCTTCCAGAAAGCAGCGTTATAAGACCATCGCCAGCAGCCTTCAAAGAAGCCCTGAACAAAAATTGCGACTAATTGCACACCGCGCACACACAGTGTCAGAGTCTTCAATCTTTGAAGTTGACGCTTATCTGGAAGAAGAAGAAGAAGAAGAGGTTTGTGCCAGCAAAATAGTAGCCTAGCCTCGTTATTTGTGTTATTGACCGCGTGTTTAAGTTTGAGATTGTTTCAAAATTATTTTGTAATAAAAGAATGTAGAAAATGGTGAATTAATGATCGTATTCAGGTATATACTAAAGTTGTTTTAACATGTGTACAATACTGTACATTTACTTAGCGATATTCTCGATCTGCGGTAATATTCTATACTATCGCGGACCTTAATTTGCGGCAACAATTGGCTTGGTATTTGGATCATAATATGTCGACATCATGTCGATATCGAGATTCAAAAATAGCAACATGTCGACATGAAAAAAAGATCTCGATAACAGCCCTAAGGGTTGTAATGTATCTTTTCTTTATCAATAATCAAAACTGTTTTATTGGTATTCCGCCATTTTATTACACATCCACATCCTGGCTCTGTGATTTTACTGACTTTTGTTAGTGGTTGTACTTCCATGATTAGAACAATTATTCGCAATGTATTAGGCCTACATATCTTCTAGTACACAACACAGATGTGTACAAAAAATAAAATACAACATCACATGTAGCTAGAAAATACATATTCTAGTCCCCGGGGGGGGGGGCGGTCAGCTGGGCACTCAGCGTTATTTTTGGTAGGGTGTGGCTGCCCAGGGTTTCAAAAAGGGGGGCTTTGGAACTGAACTGAGTGAATTTAATGACGAAAAATAGCGTCTCAAGAACTGATTTTCTCAAAAAAGTAGGTCTTTATTAAAGGTGGCTGTTATTCTATGGATCATTATATATCAATGGAAAGCTGGTGATCTCTAGATTTCAAAATATATTTTTCTGATTTTCCCCCGAAACCCTGTGTGCCAGAAAATCAGTAAAAAAGAATCAAAATCACCCATCTTTTAACCTCCAGAGGGCCTCCTTCATATCTAACAAATTCACCGGATCATATTACAGCACAAGCTGATGACATCAGCTCCTGTACACACAGTACACACACACCCCACACACCCCTGATAACAATATGTGAACAAACCCATGATATAATGCATAGTGAAAGTATGGAATACCGTACAAGTGTGTGATGTTTGAATTAAAAATACTATTAATATGTAGGATTCAATTTTATAACATAATCATTATGCAAACAATTTCATTGTTAATGAAACCCGGAATTACGAAATTGTGAATAAATTTACCAGATCATTGTAAATTGTTTGAATATCAGATTATCCATGTTATCTGAATGAGTGTGTTAACATTCAGCATGACTTCCAAGTCTTCCACTATTATAAACTAAAATGGAAATCCCTGTATGCAAACTATAAGCTCACAAAGATGATTTGTGTTTGTTTTAAAAACCAGAAAATGGAGGAAAAACATAAAAACACCCATTATATCAAACTATTGGACCAATGTGTTTAAAATTGGACTTAAGTAAATAATAACCTAACAAACATATTCTGTGATTGATTGTTTAACAATATGTAAAGAGAGATTACTAGATAGTTTCTTTATATCTTCAGAAAACTAAAGTTGTAATTGTGAACTTAATGTAATTCTGTTACCAAATGTAATTCCGTTACCACTGTTTTGATAAGAACAAGTATAGATATTGCTGAAGTTGATGTTTGAGAATCTTAGTAGGTTGGGGAAGGATGAGAATTTACAATGACATTATAATTCAGCAAGAACAAGTCCAGTAGAAAAACGTTATTTACTTTTCGGTAATGGAATTACATCTACATCAGACCAAAATAGGAAATGTTCTCTTGGAAATACCATATCCCTTGGTGAAAATTGCCTTTGATATAAAGTGACTTGCCCCAAACCTGTGTAATAAAATTTTTAAAAAATAGAAAGTTAAGCCTTTTGCTTTTTAGGATTTATTTAATGTTATAATCCTAATTTCCCAAATTTCTAAGCCAAATATCACACAACTTCAAACAGGATTTTCGCAAACACTATACATCTATTCAAAAACTGTATTTTGTTCCTCGCCTAGTATTATCCACAATGACCATAGTGATTTTTTCCCATATTGAATTGCCTATATTATACACGATTATTTAAAATATATTAAAATACAGGTAGAATTTATATAATACAAATAATTCCATGATTAAATCGTAGAATTATATAAATGTTATGCTATGTGGTGGTCCATGGGTGTTATACCAGTACATTGTATGTATTGACACTCCATGCAGTGTGTGCAAGTGCATGGGTCTGTCTGTGCTGGTAGTGTAAGGTGGTGTACAGGAGATGATGTCATCACCACCCTGTGGATTTGCAAGGTCACTCAATCTTTTTTTAGAGAGGGGAGTCGATGAAAACTTTGAAAAGGCATAGAGGCTTACTAGAAGTTTATAAAAAATTAAAAACACATAATTTGGAATCTAGAAGTCACAAGCTTTCATTTGATATATAACTATCACTAGATTGATATGCACCTTTAAGAACTGTTTTGTTTTTCACATTTTCGAAACATTTGGGTTTAAGAACGAACATTTTTGTGATTTTTGAATTTTCAATAAAATGACGGTCTTAAGAGCTGATGCAGACTTAGAAGGGAAAAGGGGGATCTTCAGGGTACTTATACCCTTTCCAATGTCAGTTCCATCCCCGGCTTCTAGTACACAAGTGTGTAATAATAAAAAATCCTTAAAAAAAGGAAAGGGGCTATCAAATAAATACTTGCAGTAGACTAGAAGGGGTACTGTAGGGTGTTGGACTTGGACGTGTTTGGTATACGAATTAATACAAAAAAATCCTAATTCATTTCACGGTTTGTTTGTTGTCAAATTGGTTAAAATTGCGTCCTGGATATTTTCAAGAAGAATTGTATACCATTTGTACAAACAGTTTTGAACCATCCAACAATAAATGCACATCAAAACTAAATGACCTTTGCTGACTGAAGGGGTGATTCTCAATTATACAACAATTAGTGGTCAACTCATGAAGATTTTTTTATCTATAGCCTAACTGGAGTATTATACAATGAGATTGGATCAAGACTATTCTTTTCTCTTGTCCAGGCTGACAGCAAAATTGTTAACTTTATTTGTTGGAAGTGGCTCTTTTTACTTCATTCTTTTCTTCCATCTTTTCTAACTTTCATTTCATTCAGCCAGCATGCTTATATAGAACAGGAGAAAAGACCACAAAGGTGCCTGGATGGTCAATTTCATTATCATGGTTGGATTCATTGAACCCTTTTCTGCAAATAACTGTATACTTATATAGAGATTAAATGAATATTGAAGAAGTTACGGCAGTTTTACGGAGGCTGTACCTGAAAGTCCACACCCCCTTAATGTTAAGATTATCTTACACAAATCACTACAAGCATGATATCAATCGGCGTTTACCGCAGCTTATATGGGCCATTCCACAAAATGGGACCACTTCAGCTTTGGAAAATTATGAAAATAAATTGTTTCAAATCTGCTTACTTTAATTGTTTTTGATGACCCAATATGCTAAAGTTACTAGAACAATAATGTTTGCGAACACCACTGCTCACATTTTTACGCACGAAACCATGTAATTCAGGTGTTTTATATGTATTTTTCACTCGGTGAACGGCGTTATCTAGTGTCATATTGCATTGGCAGTCATTGCATCCCTAACTAAGTCCGAATATGATATTCAAATTATTGTGTGTTTTTTGTCGTTGAGAGGTCTCCCCATAACAATATTTAACAAGCTATGCGACAGAAGAATTAATTTCATTTGTTAGCCTCAACAAATCTCTTGCTATGAATCAACGCTTTTGACAACTATGTGCTTTCAATTTTGTACCTTTTTCCAAAACTTGTTTTGTCAATTTTACTCTAGTAGAAAAATATTCCCTTCTGTAATGTATCAATTGTTATATTTTCTTTAAGCCCAACATTGAAATTGCATGTCATTATATAAAGATAACTTTATATGCTATTTTCAATGGTATTATTCTTGGATAACGCCATTCACGTGTATGCCAGTTATGGGATTGAAACAAAGATAAAACAATTGAAACTGACATAAATCATGTGGCTGTTGCAGAAACTTTATTTGTTTTATCAATTTTAATACGAAAAAATGATTTAAACCATACATTTGGGCTGAATTTCCCAATATTGACCGTCAAACAGTGGTCAAATATTTAATTTTCACTTTAAATGTTTTATATAGCTTGCATTTTCGTTTAAAAGGGTTATGTACCGTTACGTTAACTATTGTATTAAATTACATGCACACTGCATCGCATATTGTGAAGTTCTCTTTTTTTTTATTGATATGGATATTTTAGGGTAAATTCCGTTATCCCTGTGAACAGCGTTATCCATGGTTATCCTGACATACACACGCGAAATAAGCCTGACGAAAACACATGCTCAATACTTGCTAAATAGAGCGATTTGGCTATGTGTAGCGCGGTAGTAAACACTCATATATGTGGACTATGAGCCATATATTTACACTTACAGCATATTCTAGAAGAAACCGTTTGGTTCACAAAGTGAAATGCGTTATATAGAACACAAAAGAAGAAGCAAACTCACTGTTTTCAATGTTTCGCTGCTGTATCTAGACTTCTCAAAGATTTTCCAAAGAAGAAAGATTGTGCTCTTGCAATATTTTCTTCAAATGAGGGTGATAACACTTTACAGGATAACGCCGTTCACGATAACGCCTTTTACGTTTTCATCCCTTTTCGGACCTTCTGCAAGGCATATGGTTGCATTTCTATTTTTTTCGACACAAGTGGTGAGAAAAACATTGGACCTATAATATATTACCTTTTATACGGTAACAGAATACCTACTTTACCGAGAAATATCGATCACGGAGTTCACAAGCTTAAAACAGTCGTTTGAAATACTGAACTTCAACATGTTTATAGCCCAAATGATGCGCCAGAGACTTTCGAGGTGATATAATTTTAATAGCGTGGTGGGTTTGCTAGGGGGTTGTTCATAAACGATTGCAAATTTAGTACATTCAGTTCATGTTGGAACGCTAGCTGTGCGGATATCGGATATTACACACATTTCGTGGAAAGTTCATTTGATATTAAAAGTGCACGTTAAGATTAATGTAGGCAGAACTAAATGCCTTTATATTTTGGTTTGATACGTTTGCTACATTTACTCGTACCAAAATATTACAAAAACTTGAATTGAGAATTAAATTCAGCAGCATAAAATTGAGACATCGAGCTGTGGAAACAGTGTTTTGGTGGTTTTGAGGGCCTTTCAGTACAGATATGAACCTGATAATGTCATTTAAAGTATGGCAATCCATGGTGTTATGAGTATAGAACTCATCGAGTTTTACCATAATATTAATAAACATTTGTGATATATACTTGCAGTAAGAATTCCCGGATCAAAGAATGATAAAAACCCAAGTGGTCCCATTTTTGTGGAATGGCCCATATAATTTGTCTCAATTCAGTACTGTTTGCCTCATTTTAACTGCAAAAAGGTAAAAAGAAGATATTGCTGATTTGTGTGTGCTAAGAAAATGACTGTTTTTCATGTATTGTGACATACGTGAGACATAAACAGAGGGTAAGATGCCGGTTTCCCAAAATGTCAAAACCCAACCATATAGAGGGGCCCGCCATAGCGGGCGCCCCAAAAATGAAACTACACAAGTGTGTAATAAAAATGAAATACAACCATCACATGTATGTAGCAAGAAAAACATGGCCCCACAATTTGTATAGCAAGAAAAACATGGCCCCACAATTTGTTTATGTCTCATAGAGTAACTTCCAATTATTTTCTGACCAAGCAGGCTAGATAGACATTTGGATGGATCTTTTAGGCACAATATGGTACCAAACTTGCCACCAAGCAACAAAGATAAGTCAAGATAGGCACCATTTAATGAAAATCTGTGCCCGATTCCAAATTAACATTTTCAACTGACTACACGGGAGAAAAGACCCCATGTTAACCTGTTCACAATCAAATAGCCCGCGGCTCAGGCATGAACCATAGCAGTTTCACTGTGCGATCAATATCCCTTTCATTCCTGGCCATTCAAGTGCCACACACAGCATTTTCTCGCCGCTTATTTGCATTGAAAATGCGTATTTGGAAATGTCACAGATTTTTAGGTCGTCCGTAGTAGGAGAGAGACCTTGGTATCGGTCTGTGTGTCAACAATTGGTACAAACTTTTAGTTTTGTCCATTTCTTTTCCATACAATCAGTCAGTTGTCCGGTCACTCATTCAGCGTCATTTGACTCCTGTTTGTAGTCCCGAGGTCAAGCTACTTTTATCGCATAGTAGCTTCGAGATTTCGCGTGATTACGATCTTCTTGCGCGAACAGCAGATCGACCTGCTGTCAAAGGTGCCTGGATGGATGTAGCAGAATTTGCAAAACATGGCAGTGTAAGTGCATAGGGAAGAAAATTATCTACATTTACATACCAACTTCGACTACTTTATCGCAACATATCGCAATGCTATGCCAGATCAAAGAAATGGGAAGACTTTTGTCGTCATTTTGCAGTAACTCGTATTATTTTAGTAGACAAATCTTTCTTCCGGTAGATCATTTAAATCTGACAAGCTGACGATGAGGGAAAGGCAATGAGCTGTAAAGTTATGCCAAATTCGTCGGGGACATGAATACATGAAAGATCAAGAAAGTCGATGGAATATGGGTTCAAATTGTGCGAGATTTCATAAATGTTTGGAATTTCAAAGAAGTCTATTCATAATTACGTGCTGTTGATCAGGTTAGCATTGTCATGGGAGAAGCTATGCATACAGCTCGAAGAGTGTCAAACCATTGTTGGGTAGTCTGGCATATAGCATTCAGATAAAAACATTGCCTGAGGAGGCCACGTGGCACACAGTGCATGGAAGAATTGTATCGCGAACGGGGAAAAAAGATAGCTGAATAAATACAAGTTTGCATTTTTAGTTGACAATTCTTTCTTCCGCATCGAATGATTTCACGTTCACTACATATTTTGTAGGAATGGCTTCGATCTTTTACGTCATATGTTTAAAATTACGGTCCAATATCTAGAATTCGAGTAAAATCGCTTTTTCATAATCAATATTTATGTGTGATTTATGACCAGATTTATGCCTCAAAATCATTCTTTTTTCAAAATCAAGATTGATTTTCATGGGAATAAGACTTTCCTCAACCAATATTTTCCATTTTTGAAAAGATTGTGCAAATATTAACCACACAATTGTAATTTTAAAACTGGTACATGTAGTTTTGCGTATCGCAAAAGGTCGGTTTCTGTGGACGAGAACATTTGAGTGACCAGACAACTGACTGCAATGGCCAATTGTAATAATAATAATAATAATAATAATAATAATAATAATGTACTTAATATAGCGCCCAACACAAGAAAAGGCCTCTAAGCGCTTTATACAGTAAAATCATAAAAACTACAACTAAAAAGCCTAAAATTGTACCATATTAAACAATGACCAATAAAAAAACATTTATAAAAAGATATTGCATAAATATTATGATTGCATACAAATATAAGTGATAAAACACCATTATTAAAAACAAGGTAACCATAACCATTATTATGCAGTTTGAATCTTCTGTCCTATACTTGTAATGCATTGGGCCAAAAAAATACAGTTGTTTGTTTGTCCACGTCCGATCGACCGTGTACCTAGGTGCCGACCGTATTATTTTTTATTTTCGATAATTTTTTTAAAACAACTTTTTTGAGCAATTTGAATGGCCAAACGGGACCGTCTTTATTCTGGATTTCGTACGACATCGTCAAGCTGGTATTTGCAAAATCATCCTAAATGCGCAATCCCGTGTAACATGATGTTTAATGCATGAACTTGGCACCCGCGGGGACTATTAAAAGGACTAAATGAAAATTGATCGCACATGCAAGTGATGTCATTTTTATACTAAAAAAAGAAAATATGACAAATCTAGTTAATGTTAATATTTGTTCCCAAAATGTTGCCCAACGGCATGAATATTAATTTCAACATAGTATAAAACAATCCTTGGGGTAGTTAGTGCGGGGAAAATAGGTTTAGCAATACTTTCACTGTTTCACATATTTTTCTAGCAAAACTTCAACACAAAACGTTCAATCACAATGGCGGCGGCCTACGGTATCTGCGCATTGCAAACTCAGTACAAAAATAATATTTGACCGAGTTTGCAGTGTTGCAACCAATGCGACAATATTGGAACTTTACATTGACAATCTGCCCCAGCAGGAGAAAGAGATCGAAATCAGCAGTGTGAAGAGTAAAGCAGCAATGTCGCAAACATATGAAAAGTGAGGTGTTTTGGTTTGTGTTTGGACTTTAATTCACAGTATTCATGCCAAATTTATAATTTTTCAAGTCAGATTCTCGCTGCATAATAATGATAAATGGATTTTTTCGCATGATACACAAATATATAGGTCTCGCTATGAGTTTTAAAAAGATTGCGCTTGGCTGCGTCTCGCGCAATATTTTTTAAAACTCATAGCTCGACCAATATCTTTGTGTATCACGCTCAATCCATCCAATTTTATATCAAACTTGGGTCACAGATACAACATGGAAACCTTCATATATGTTAATGAGGTCGAAGGTCACATAACAAGGTCAAATGTCATCTGAGGTCAAGATGTAAAATTGGCAGCATATGTAAAATTGATTACATTTAAACAGGTGAACTACAATTGCAACCAAACTCCAGGATGTTTATTTATTTACATTACGATGTTCACTAATGAGGCTATACTAAACTGCGCCAATAAAGTATCGAAACACTTACAAATGGTCAGATTTATCGGAACCTGAATTAGTATGCAAAAAAATAATTAAATCATTCGATTCACAGATATCTTCTGCGCATTTTGACACCTCTGTTGTTGCGCTATGATGTTGTTTGGCGGATTTATGGGCACTTGAGTGGCTTAAAGTCGAATTCTAAAGTTGCAAAAGCTCCAATTCACCCCAATTCCAGAAAGGAACTCGCACAAAGCATCACACACAGACAAAATTAAGACAAAAGACACCAATTTGTTCTGTTTACTTAACCATGACAATTAATGATTGATTAATTATTGATTTATGCCTCCCATCTCTGACCCTTTTGTTTTGTTATTGAAAATTAATGCTGATATTCATCGCAATCGATTTATCCAACACGCGACATACACATCATTTAAAAAAGGCGGGCAAAAATAATGATGATCTTATTCGTTGCTGGAATAGGGGCTTTTGCAATTTTAGAATTCATCTTTAAGCCACTCAAGTGCCCATAAATCCGCCAAACAACATCATAGCGCAACAAAAGAGGTGTCAAAATGCGCAGAAGATAACTGTGAATCAAATTATTTAATTATTTTTTTGCATACTAATTCAGGTTCCGATAAATCTGACAATTTGTAAGTGTTTCGATACTTTATTGGCGCAGTTTATGTCCTCTTTCTTTCTAGATGCCTGTGGTTTGAGAGCCACCTTGTTTTTAATGTACCCATATAAATGGACGACCTATTTGGGACCGCTGTCCCTATTTATTTTTTTTAATTTATTTTTTGGGGTGGGGGTTGGGGGGGGGGGGGGGGGGGGCGAAGCCACCCTTATAGCATGTTATTGCAAAAACTTACACATTTTGGTATTTCTAGCCATAAGTGAGGGCTGCCATGTTTGTAGTATTTGAAGAGGTATTTTGCAAAAGGGCTATGGTGCATTTTTTCAAAAAATGAGTTTGATATAGAAATGTATAGGGAAAAATCATATGTTTCAAGGGAACAAAGTCATTTTTTTCAAAAAGACCTACATCTCATTGTAAACAGCCATTGAAATTGTTGTTTTGTTGCAAAAGGGCCTGTATCCAGAATTATATCGGGATACTCCATCTGTTTGTAAGAAAAAATACCACACACAAAAAATCATTTATTTTAATCATTGAAAATAAATAAGTTTGATATTGAAATGTATAGGTCACAATCATATGTTTCAAGGAAATAAAGTCATTTTTTTCAAAAATACCTACATCTCATTGTAAACAGCCATAAAAGTTGTTGTTTTGTTGCAAAAGGCGAGTTTTGTTGCAAAAGGGCCTACATCCAAATTTTCAAAAAATGTAAACATGATTGAAAAAAACAAAAAAACTAGCACATTTAAAATTTGTATCAATTTCAATTAGTATGTAGTGTACCTCTTTCATAATCCATTCAGTTTTTCAATTGCTCAACTTGAATATTTAGAAACAGTTTTTTGACTTTTTCTCAATAAGAGCCAAAGTGGATGTAGGCCCTTTTGCAAAATACCTCTTCATTTGTAAATTACACTTACCTATGCAGTTTATTTCAACAGTCCTGCAGTCTGTGATGGAGTCAAAGCTATATTTGTTTAGCCTTGATATTCAAACAGAGAGATGTTATAAGACATAATAGCTTATCTTGTTTGACTAAGGAGAAATCTCCCAATTGTTGTGGGTTGTCTAATAAATCAGAAAATCTTTGAATGGTGAGTTGTGGCTGTCATATACAGGGTGGTTCAATAAAACCTTGACAGTTTTTTGAAGCCATTTTTTTGAAATACTGTAGATTTAAAAAGAAAATCTTTTTCAATATTCATCAACTATATGATCTTGACCATCAATGCTGAAAATATCATTACAAATAACCTTACGGTTGCAAAATAACAGCTATTTGAACAAAGTCTGTCCCATTTCACTCTGTCCACGGGTACTGATTTCGCGACGTTACAACCAGTGTGGTTCAATAAAACGTTGACAGTTTTTCAAAGCCATATTTTTAAAAATGTTGGGATTTGATTGTTTTTTTTACATATTCCTCAAAAATATCATCTTGGCCGTCTATGCTGAAAATGTCAATGTTAATATTGCTATGGTGTCAAAATGATAGCTATTTGAAGAGAATCTCTCCAAATCTCTTTGCCCACGAGTAAGTCTATTGGAAATGCCCAGCAAGATAACATTAAATGGCATCGTCACTGTTAAGGCATGGAGCATGGACAATTACACTTCCAATCTATGAAAATCAATCTTTCTAATTAGGGTCACTTGTGGTATTATTATTACGTATTGATTTTACACCTGAATAGTAAGTTAAGATGTTAACAATTACCCTGGTTTCACCTGGCGGGATCTTCAAATCTTAGATTACTTGCATGTAACGTCGCGAAATCAGTACCCGTGGACAGAGTGAAATGGGACAGACTTTGTTCAAATAGCTGTTATTTTGCAACCGTAAGGTTATTTGTAATGATATTTTCAGCATAGATGGTCAAGATCATGTAGTTAATGAATATTTAAAAAAAACAGAATTTTAAAAAAAATGGCTTCAAAAAACTGTCAAGGTTTTATTGAACCACCCTGTATACCTAGATTGTTCTTCCATGGTATTTTGTTTGGTATGCAACAGAAAAAGTTACAAAACATGCTTCTTTCTCTTGGATCGCCCCCATTCCATTTCAATGGAATTTTTATTATTAGATGGATGGTGTTAATAATGGTTTATCTTTGTTGTTTTGTGGCATGTTTGGTACCAAATTGTTCTGAAAAGATTCATGCAAATGTCTATTCATCCATCCAGCCTGTTTGGACCAAAAATTATCGGTAGACACTTTATTGGACATGAAGTGTACCGTAAAACGGGGTGAATAGGGACATGGGGTGAATAGGGACAAAAATGGGAACAGTTTTTTAAATGTCACCCGGCCAGTTTTTGTACCGTAAAACAGTGAATAGGATTTAGAATTTACAATGGCAAAATTCCCTTTACAACATAAATTTCAAAATATTTTAACATATGTCCGTACGGACCGACCGTGTAAACAAACAAACAAACAAACAAACAATATGTAGGTAGCATAATAACTAATATTACTCTTTTGAGGGCACATGTGCGCGTAGCGGAAGAAAAATTGCTGTATTAATACATCTGACTGTCATAGGCCTATGAAATCTGGCTATATCATGATATGATTTTTTTTAAAACAAATTGTAACCACTCTCGCGCCACTTAGGATGCCTTAATGCGCTACAAGTGGCGTGCACGCCACCAGTTGAGAATGCCTGATTTATACCATACTTTCTTAGCCCTTACACTACCAAATCCAACAGAAGCACTGCACTGGTGGGCCCATCTCTCAGTCTCATTGCGCAATCACGGAAAGGTATAGGCTTCGAAAAGTTATTTCTGGGAGTGCAACCCCCTTAACGTGATGGACAATTACCTGAACTCCATCATGGAGGAATACTAAGGAGGACGTACTCTTTTAGAAATCGAGAACAGTGTGGGCGCCCTCGCAAGAACTTGGGACAATCCAGTTAAGGTTTGAACTCTATAAGACTGCCACAGTTCCGCCTAGAGTTATAGCCTGCATTGTCGTGGCGTTTTAACATTACGTGTGTAATTTGTATGACTGTTTCGGCGCGAGCCCGCAAGAGCGTAATAAGTCTTACTCTTCTGATTTGAAGAACGGTTCGTTACAATAGACTTGTAAAAGATCTTTGCATTGGTCTACGGGGATGGGGGGAAGGGGGTGGGGGCGGTAACAAGGATTAAGAAAAGTTGGTTATGAAATGGGACCAGGTTATGAAATGGGACCAGGTTCGAAATATAGACTTCAAACGCCACAGTATTAAAAATTTGCCAATGACCCCCCGGGCCCAATGACAAAGCTGATCTGGTTGGTGTGGTATTTTTAGGAGGGGGGGGGGGGTGACTGAGCGGTATTAGTCCTTCAGTGGCATAACTACAGCGGGGGGAGATATTCTCCTAAATTAGTGACAAAACTCCATGTAAATATATGACTACAAATTAGTCATTTATATATACATATTTATATGCGGGGGGGGGGGGGGGGGGGGGGGGTGGAGGGGGCGCATTCAGGGTCTCTATAATGGGGGCTTTGGAGTGGATTTTGACGAAAACTAGATTTCGAATGCAAATTGTCACAATTTGTGAATTTATATAAAGGGGCCAAGGGTCGCCAGCTTCTGAGTGGCATATGCCCGTAATGGCAGCAGCTCCTACCATAATTTCTTAATGTTAAAATACCTTATAGTGTTCGTGCCTTTAATTAAAGGATTTAAAAAACAGTTTCTTCAGATATAGAAATATGTCACCATTGAATCCGTTTACACTCTTAAAGATAATAACGAAGCAATTAAATTTTAAGCGTTTGATGTGTTGGCTAAATAGTAAAAACGACATTTTTTTAGTTTTTAGCCACCAATCTCTCAACAGCTAAATTGTCAGTCCTACATTAAACATGTTAAACCGAGACCATGATATAAATTGTTACAGGCGAAATGAGTGCATTTATTCCTGTCGAGTCTCAGTTTCTTTTTGGCCGTACGTAGCCTCTCCGCTCAACGTAGACGCCATTATGATTTAAATTAGACCAAATGGATATTAGACCAAATGAAAATTATACCATTTATTATTAGACCAATTTGCATTAGACCAACTGTGTTTTAACAAAGTGGTTATTTGACTAAATGGTTATTAGACCAATTGGATGTTAGACCAACTGACATTTAGCCCAACTTGTCTTACACCAATTTGGTATTAGACAATGGGTATTGCTATTAGACAAAATGGTTTTAGACCTAGTGGCAAGTCACCCGCTGCACATGCTGTCGGCATACATTCAATTCAATTTACCGCCTGTCCGCGTCAATTTTTTAGACTTATCCAAGTCTTACTCTTTATTTACGCTAAAGGATAGGCGAAGGTTGAATTGAAACGTGTATTTATGTATTTTATTAGTGTAAAGTGTATGCGGGTTTTTATTTGATTTTCTTGTTTGTATTACGAATATTTGTTGGCGCTACTGCATAGCTAGCTGGACACACCAGAAATGTTAAGTATCGACCGTAATCGACGCACACACAGGGCTGTTAACTTTTGGGATTTGCTGGGAGGGAGAGATACATACGAGGGGCGTTCAATAAATACCTGCAACCATTGTTTTTCTCCACTCATGCGCGACGTATGCCAACTAGAATTAGGGTAATTTGAAATATGGGTCTTTATCTTTCCTCGCATGCATGAATGAACAATATCGTTTGTGGGATTACGTAATGGCACATGCGTAAAATCAATACTCTCTGGACACTGCATGAAAAATAGCTGATCAGGGCGGAGAATATTTGCAAGCAATTTGATGCACAGTTACTTTTTTCAAAATATCTCAAGAACCGATGCATGGAATAAGTTGCCGTTTGAACAGTGATAGACCAGTACTACAGCGTGTCCCAAAAAACTGGGTCCAAAATCTGCAGAGCTTGTAACTTTAAAAGTTTAAAACGTAGCTGCTCCATATTTAAGGATATTAAGGAACATATACCTGACTTTAATTGGTTAAAATGTAAAACCAATCAAATGGCAACTTTCTGAAATACAGAGCTTTCAACAGTGCGTGGTTAGAACCCGTTTTTTCCAATTTAGCAATAAACCACCTTATATGCCTTGAATTTGCGTTGTATGCAAGTTTTCCCTACATCATGTGCATGGTGTTTATTCTCCGAAATATCTTATGTTTGGTAGAAAAGGGTTAAATTATAGGTATTTTGGATCAATATTCAGTATTATAAATACCCATTACAGTAACCTTGTCGTTGAATATATACAAAAACAAAGCAACTGTTACCCTAATACCATGCCTGGAAATAGCAACCGCCCACCTGCCCAATAGCGGGTAAATTTGGGTTGGGAAAAAGTACCCCGGCAACCGACTGATTCGGGCTTTTTCAAACTTACGGTGCAAGTGTGAGAGTTACACTGGCTGGTGGAATTTCTGTCGGGTATTTTTGTGAGTTACCTGCCCGATCCCGACTGGCTGGTTGGGGGAAAAAGGTTCAAGCCCTGCCTCTAATTCCTTTGATGAGATGACTGACTTAACGGCTGGTTTCCAATTTCGAAGAAATTGTTCTTGAACTGCTTCAAAGATGGCAGTGTCTCAGAAGGTTATTTATTGATTTTTCTAACAAAAATCGTTAGTATTTACACTTTTTATCCCCCTTTATGACGAAGATTTCCCTGAGTAAGTGATTGTTATCAAGTCAAAGGCAAAACTTTGATGACGTCAATACGATACGCAAATGCAACGCATGGCCGGTTTATGAGCAAAATCGGAAAAAACGGGTTCTGACCACGCTGTATGCAAAGCTTTGTATTTCTAAAACCTTACATCCCATTGGTCTTATAATTTCACCAAATAATGTCAGATATATTTACTTTTATATTCCCAAACATGAAGCATCTATGTTTCCCATATTTTAAGTTATAAGCTCTGAAAATTTTGGACCCAGTTTTTTGGGACACGCTGTATGTGCTCAACATTACTTATTTTCAGATGCAAATTATGGAGAAAAAACACTTATTATGTAACATTAAAACGTCATCTTTTTGTCATAGCTTAAAAGAAATTCTTTAATGAATAAACAGTCAAGGTCAAGGTATCCAACCGCAAGATTTGTCTTAAACCTCTTGTTCCTCATTGTTACATGTCATAGATTTAAATGGGAGATTACAAAGACAATATCTGAAACCGTTTTCTGCAGAGAAAATTTTTATACAATGAAGCTCTTTTTACCCAATTTGAGTAAATTCACTATACTGACCATAACATTAAATTGAATTGTATTTTCAAATAGATGTTTACATTTTTGAACTTTGTATATGTTTTGAAGTTCACCACAGTTCTTGTTTTCTTAAATTCAATTCCTTATCTGTAACTTTTACGTTGGTTGCAGTGATTGTTTAACATTTCTACTCATTATGAGCGCTTTCTGACCACCGTGCGTTCTACGCATGCGCAGATTTTTATTCCAAGTTCAACCATTCTCGATGTATTTATTGATACCCTGTCATCTATACAATAACGAATCCTGCATTTGCTGTGGTATTTCAGGAAATCCCAATTGTTTGCTATAACTTTCATTTTCATTTCTTTGGATTTTCGGCATTTTGGGGCTCACTGTCAAAGCCTAAGACCAAGATAAGATGCAGTGTATTTCCAAAAGTTGTCGTTGACAGAACCTCTCCATTTAGGACCTCGTTGAACATGGTCTCTGGTTTCCTGATGCAAAATGTTAGACTTGCACACTAATCCGGAACAAAGTTCTGCTCATTTCAATACACGTGCTATCAAGCAAATTCAAAATCCTGCCAAAGCGGCATGTTTTTCAGTGTCTAAATATGGGTTATTTTATGCTAATGCTATTACGTAATTATGAATATTCAGTAAATCCAGATTGTGTTAAATGATAGATTAAGGTTCATACTTTATAATGTACCCACTTAGATTTCACAGAATCACTCAGGTGTGGAGAACAACAATGGTTGCAGGTATTTATTGAATGCCCCTCGTACTCCAAAGAAAAATCGCAAAACTTGCACAATTTTTTCCTGGTTATAGCAGCTGAAATCTAGATGTGGGAGGGATGGCGTATCCAGGACTGTTTTGATGGGGGGGGGGGGGGCAAAAAAAACCTCGAGCCATCTTGTTGATCTTAAATATTGAAACGTTGATACCCAAAGCGCGCAAACATTGTGATTTTAACACTAAAAGGTGTAGTATGACGTTTTTAACGTCACCCACATTGGTGTGGTTTGAGGGCCATTAAAACCTCTAGAAAACATGCGCGCAAAGCGCGCAACATTTTGAAATTTTGAACTAAAATGGTCATGAAAAACTGTCCTAGAGCCATCTTGTTACGATTAAATAGTGAAATATTGAAACTAATACGTGCTCGAAGCGCGCAAAAAATTGAATTTTCTAACACTAATGGTCCAGTATAATAATAACGTCCCCCACATAATATTAAGCATTTTTGGTGTGGTTTGAGGGTCATTATAATGTTACAACCTGTATAGATGGTGTGACCGGTGACGTAGTGCCCGGCGGTTTGCGTGCGCACCTACAGGGAACGGTGCTTTAATTCACACTTGATTGATCATTACTTACCATGCTTACGGTGTAATAGTGCAGAAGTCATGGTATGCATCCCTAAGCACAATGAGAGACCAGGTACTAAATCTGGTTGCCCGGCGGTTTGCGTGCGCACCATAAGGGCATGTGCTTTTAAAATTGGCAGTGATGTGTGTTTTGCTTTCATATAGTATGATGTATGCAGTAGTCATGGACTAGTACCCCTAGCATGTCTTTAGACCAGGCGCTAATCATATGTAAACACTACTGATGTAAACAACGGTCACCTCATCTATACGCGCGGAGCACACAAATTTATTTATTTTTGGAATTTTTGAACTAAAATTGGTCATGTAAAACTGTCCTGAAGCCACCTTATTAAGCTTAAATAATGAAATATTGAAATTATTATTTCTAACACTTAAATTGCTAAGTATGCTGTTTTTAACGTCCCCTCACATAATATTTAGAATATTTGGTATAGATTGAGGGCAATTATAATGTTAAAACTTGTAGACAAAATTGTTGAGTTTTATCTCAAATGGTCATGGAAAACTGTGCCTAAGCCACCTTCTTTAGCTTAAATAATGAAATATTAAAATTAATACGCGCGCAAAGCGCGCAAAATTTGGTGTGGTTTTTGCATTAAAACTTTAGTCCAGTATGATGTTTTTAAGGTCCCCCACATATTTCGAATATTTGGTGGGTCTGAGGGCCAACATAATGTTAAAACTTGCAGAAAATATTCGCGCGGCGCTTGCAAAACTTTTGACGTTTCGAACTAAAATGGTCATGGAAAATTGTCCTGAAGCTATCTTGTCAAGCTTGAATAATGAAACATTGAAACTAATGCGCGAAGTACGCAAAAATTGACATTTCTAACACTTATAAATTTGTCCATTATGACGTTTTTAACGTCCCACCCAACATAATATTTGGCATGGTTTGAGGGCCAGGGCTGGGTTGGCCTGTTGGGCTGGATACGCCACTGGGGGTGGGGGTGTAGCGATGACGTTTTCCACAAAGAACCGCCCGAAAAAAATAGCATGGGCAAAATCGCAAATGTATTGACGGAAGCTCTTACATGTATAAAGGTGTTGAGAAACATTTTAATTGATACATTTTTGAGGCGGGAGATTTTTTATGCTACATGTAGGCGGGAGTGCGGGAGAAAGAGTGACCAGGCGGGAAACTCCCGCCTAATGCGGGAGAGTTGACAGCCCTGCGCACACGTTTAGAAATTGAAAACTACAATGCAAGACCTTGTTCAAAGGCTATATATAACCCCTCCCGGACGAAACGGTGATAAATTCCCCAAGTCTTGTAGCCCCAGTTGGATTGTCCGTATTTTGGTCGGACAAAACAACAGTTAACTGTTCAAGCCTTAACTGGATTATCCCAATTTCTTGCGAGGGCGGTATCACAAGTGCGCGACGTTCAGTTTTTGTTCCGGAAAAACATAGGGTCTATGTACGATGACTTCAACTACGATGTTATTTTTTATTGGCCGTTTCTCCATGCTGGTCCCGGCATTTAGCCGATCCCGTCTGTTTTAAAAATTGTTTCCATAAGATTTGCTTGTTGTATCGGAGTAACAGCCGCCGAGAATCTCAGTAGCAGGGGCCTGACTCCATCCGAGGTGGCCTGAGTTCGAGCCCGGGGGTGTCACACCCCATCTGATAAATATGTTGCATTAAAACATACAACAATAGGATTGGGCAAGTCCGTCGTCAAAACATGTCCATGTCTGAATGGATGGATTAGGCGAAATAATCATTGAGATTATGTTATATAGTCGTTGAAGTGCAAAGGTGGTCTGGGGCACCGCACCTCTGGTATGATTTCACCTTGTATGCTTTCGTCACCACTCCTGTATGCATCATCTTCACTCCCGTATGCGTCCTCATCGCTGATGCTTGCCTCACTCCCGTATGCGTCCTCATCTCTATTGTCATCACTTTCTCCTGTGTGTTCATCGTCTGCACCTATTCTAGGTATCTTTTTGAATTGGGATATATCCCTAGTGACTTTGTGATTGTTACATTGTGCCGTCACTTGTGAGCCATTTCGTTGGATCACAATGTATGGTTTGGGGTTGTAAAATGGCTTTAGTTTTCCTTTCACTTGACTCTTCACTAGAACTGTGTCACCTTTAATTAAATCTGAAAACTTGGTCTTCCTTCGTTTGTCTGCGTATGTTTTCATCCTAGTTTTCGCTTTGTCATCCTCCTTGCGGATAATTTAGTCTTTTTTGTGTTTGTGAAGGTTTAGCTGGGGAAGAGTAATGCGAATTGTATGTCCATGCAGGGCTTCTGCGGGTGCGATACCGGTCGTGGAATGCGGTGTCGCCCTATAGTTACGTAGGAAAGTCCACAGATTTTGCTGCCATGGCCTTCCATCCGTTTCCGATGTCTGGACTGCTTTTTTAAGAGTGCGCATGAAGCGCTCGACTTCGCCGTTAGCTTCCGGCCACAAAGGAGTTATGCGGTGGTGGTGAAATCCAACGTACTTGGCGAATTTTGCAAAGTCCTCCGACTGGAACGGGATGCCGTTGTCACTCTTCACAGTTTCCAGGATTCCAAGCTCGGAGAACATCTTATCAAGGCGTGGGATTGTTGCTTTGGCTGAAGTTGATAAGAGTTCAACAGCTGGATACCGTGAATACGCATCGTAGACAACAAGGAGGTATATTGTCCAGACGGAAAAGGACCGCAAAAGTCAACGCTAACTTGTTGCCACGGCCTCTCTGGCAGATCGCTCATCAAGAGCAAGAGCTTCTCTATCAATTTGGCTGTATCTAGCTTCTACTGGGCTGAGTGAACAGCTTGCATAGCACACATTCTTCTTGTTTCCTTGCTCATCTTCTTGGACTAGAATTGCCCCAAGATCAAAAGGGCTTGCATCTACCCATACTTCGGTGGGGCGATTGACGTCAAAATATGCCATCGCTGTGTCACTTGATAAAGCTTGTTTCAGTTTGGTTAATGCATTTTCTTGTTCGTCTGTCCACACAAATGGGGTGTTTTTCGCCGTAAGCCTGCGTAAGGGTTCAGTGATGGTTGCCATACTCAGGAATGAATCTGGCGCTGAATGTCGCCATCCCTAATAGACTTCTTATCTCTGCAGCACTAGATGGAGGGGGCGCTTTCTTCAAAGCTTCCACCTTGAGAGGGTCAGGAGAGACTCCTTTCTCCCCGAAGATGAGGCCAAAAAATTCAACGCGTGTCTTGTTGTACTGACATTTGTCACCATTTAGTGTGAGTCCTTTATCTGTCAATCGCTGTAATAGTTGGTTGAGTCTTTTGTCATGTTCACTTTGTGAAGGGGCATGCAGGAGAATGTCATCCGATATATTTAAGACTCCAGGTATTCCTTGAATGGTCTGTCTGATGGTGGCTTGAAACACCTCACTAGCGGATATTTGATATCCCAAAATTAAGGCGCTTATATCTTTTGAGGCCGACATGAGTGGCAAATGTTGTAATATATCTGCACTCCGGTTTGATCTCTAGCTGATGATATCCTGATATGATCTCGTCAATTGTTGGCGTATCATGGCGTTCTCGCTGGATGGCGGTATTCGCTTCCCGCATATCAATACACAAACGGATGTCGTCTGGATTGTGAGGCTTTGGAACTACTACCAGTGGTGATACCCATGGTGTTGGGTCTGTAGCGTCTTCTATGATGTCATTTTCTTCCAACTCACGAAGCTTATAGCTTCTATTATTTTCCTGAGATGGAATGGTGTTTTGCGGTGTGTTCGGGCTACAGGTGGAACGGATTCATCAATGTGTATTTTGATTTGGATGTCTTTCAGTTTTCCTATACCTTTGAAAACCTCAGGATATTTCTCCTGTATGCTTCCTGAAACAGATTTCTCCTGTATGCGTTCCACTCTATTTGAATTACACTCTGCTGTGTTTATTTTCACCAGTTTGAGTTCTTCACATGTGTTTTTTGATAGGAGGCAGTTAGCTTCCCCTTTGACTACATAAACGTTTGCAACTGTGAACTTCTTGATGGTTTCAATTTGTGAATCTGCCCATGATTGGCAGTGGTGTTTTGCTGTAGTATGGTGTCAAGATTATGTTTGTACTCTTCAAGTGTATTTTGTGTTCTGGTGACTGTTTATCTTGTATTTTCTTGAATGTTACCTCGTCTATGAGATTCTGCGAACAACCAGTGTCAGCACATACACGCACAGGTGTGTTTTCAATGTGTACGGTTGTATTACTGCTGGCACTGATCGTGTTTACTGACTCCTCATTCACGTTTGAGTTCTTACCAACATGTGTAGAAGTATGTTGTTCAACAAGAAACACATAGTTAGCTTCACCCTCATCAGTATCACTGTTACTATCCTCCTGTTTAACAGACCTGACCCAACCTCGTGAACCCCCAGAGCGATATTTTTCACCGGTTTGTTTACCTTTAGATTTGTCATTTGTTCTTGGCCTACCACCTGTATGCTTACCTGACTCGCCTGTATACTTATCTGGTTCCTCCGCACGCTTTCTTGAGAGACAAGCCCGTGCAAAATGGTTTGGTTTTCCACATGCTGAGCAGTCTTTACCATAGGCGGGGCATTCTCCCGTATGTGGATATGCGCCTCCACAAAACCAACACTGTCTGTCTTTGTTTCTCCTGTGTGATGTGCTTGGTAAGCGTGATTGCATCTTGTTGATGGCTCCTGAGGAACTGGTGGCTTGAATATTTTTCGTGCGATCCGCAGTGAGCTATAGGGCCTGCGCCATTTCGATGAGCTTGGCAAGAGTAGGGTCCTTATGCATACATTTTTCACGAAGTTTCTCGGAGTTGCATCCGTGAATGATTTGTACATGTATGCATATCTGTCGGTCTGTAGTGGCTACATCAGCGAATTCACATTTCTTAGCTATTAAGCGTAAAAGCGGGTTGAAAATTGTTCGATAGTCTCACCAGTTTCCTGTGTGGTCCCGCGAAACTTCACGGTTTCATATGCAAGGTTTTTCTTGGGAGTAAAGTAGTCTGTTAGGGCCTTTACCGCAAGATCAAAATCTTCGTCTGCTCCAGTGTTTGGCAATGTCTCAAACAAGTCCTCCAGATCTTGCCCTCCAAAGTGAAGCATTAGTGCTCGCCGTCGTATTGGTTCCTTAATATCAAAACCAATCATCGCTGATTTGAATCTGCCTATCCACTTGGTCCATATCTGATACACAGACTTGCCTGTTCCCCATGTGGGTCGAATGGTGGGAGCTGTGGCATTGCCATTATAGTCACTTATAGTTATAATATTCGATGGCCGAGTTGAATTTGGGCAAGTTAAACTGTGGGCGACATGAACTGAAAACGATTCGTGCTAATAATAAAATAAAGTTTTATGCGCCGGGAAAAACACACAGTTTTCATTGATTTCGGAATGTTTAGTGGTCATGAGTAGAATCACGGCGTGCTACAACCTTTTATCCTCATCGTCAATGTAAAAGACTCAAATGACTCGTACGATAAACGCTAGTTTAATAACAGAATATTGGACCGATTTATTCATCACATCGTGATAGTGGTTATTGCGTGAGAGCGTGTGTTGTTGTGAGGCGTCGTTGCTTATTTGTATATGGTTTGCTGCTTATTTGTATACGAGGTATGTAGACACTACAACGTATTGAAACGTAAATCATGTTATTTACTGGTCTATACATGTAAATCCCATTGTACAAACTAGTAAATGTAGGCTTAGGGATTTCCCGTGAATTTTCGAGGTGAAAACCGTGGGGAAGTTTTTGTGAATACCGTGATTTACCGTGATTATTGAGATTTCAAGAAAAAACCGCGCCGAAATTCCTTGATTTACGGAGCGGTCGTATTTTCAGGCATTCAAAAAGCCACCGTAAACAACTACCAATTCCCGGCGGCCTAGGCGGCCTTTCTGCCTCATTTTTGCCAGTGACTAAAGACAGCCCGTAGCTGCGTTGATGAACACGTTTGACATGGTTTACGCAAATTATGCTAGTTTTCTTATTTTGCATCGGATTGATCTCATATTTTCAGGATATATCATAATAATTAATTGGGCAAGTCTTAAGGTTTACCCATGTATTGGTCAATGACCCCAACCCAAACGCTCTTTCAATTTCAATCCCTGAGCACCTAATATGTGCATGGATCTAAGGAATCTTTTGACCAATTCTGACATAGACTGACAATCATCAGTTATTTCCTCTCGAACAAGTAGTCCATTTTGAGTGAATGGAGTGAAAATGTACATTTTGACCCGTTAGAAATATGCATTGTTTACACATAGAGGGGCTGGCTGATCAAGGTGCAGTTTTGCCGGTTTGGTGGGGGTGCCTGGGAAGGGGTTCGAATCTTTGTTTGGGCAAATGTTGGTGTAACATGTAGGAGTTTTGGGAACAAGTGAGAAGGACAATAAGGATTTGAAGAATGCATGCATAATCTGAAGCATTGAGACAGACACATACTGGGCTTTCATTATAAAGGGTTCAACAAAAGATACCACTTTGTTTATGGTATTTTGAGTAACATTCATTTTTTTTTTTACCTGTTTACCAAACAGGCTAGATAGGCATTTAGATGAATCTTTTAGGCATAATTTGATACCAAATTTCCCCCCTAACAACAAAGATAAACCATGATTAGCACCATTTAAAGAAAAATATCCCATTTTAAAAAGTCGCATTTCCAATACACAGCACGAGAAGAAAGGACCAATTGGGGTCTCTCGGGGTGTAGGAAATTAGCCAGGATTGACGGGGCATCGATCGCACAGTGCAAATGTGTTGGGTCTTACGACATTGTGTGTGTTAACAATTGGTCCTTTCTTCTCGTGCTGTGTATTGGAAATGCGACTTTTGAAAATGAGATATTTTTCTTTAAATGGTGCTAATCATGGTTTATCTTTGTTGTGAGGGGGAAAATTTGGTATCAAATTACAGAGAAGTGGACAACAGACTGGATACAATGCTTTATTGGAGTATTTCAAGGCTGTCCGCTATCATCCATTCTATTTCTAGCCATTTTCAATCTATGTCTGGATCTACTCGACCATACATACATACATACATACATACAATAGGCTTTTATATAGCGCCATTTCAAATGATCACAGCGCATTAAATACAACAATGCATGAAAAAATACAACAATAAAAAATAGATACAAGATGGTGTATGCAGGATAATGCAATATGATACAAGCACATTATATATTTGAAAACAAATATGTTTTCAGCCCTTTTTTGAACACTGGCAAGGAAATGGAAGTGCGTAAAGAGGTTGGAAGTTTGTTCCATAACTTAGGGGCTACAAAGGAGAAAGCCTTGTCAGCAGCTGACTTGAGAGAGCGATACTGTAGTTTGGGCTCCTGTAAGCGTGTGGCATCGATAGCAGATCTAAGACCTTCCCTGCCTGGGATGTATAATGTGAGGCAGGACGCGAGATATTCTGGACCCAAACCGGCAGCAAGACACTTGTAAACATACACCATCACTTTGTAGTGTACTCTCTTCTTGACAGGCAGCCAGTGTAGTTGTAGAAGCAATGGAGATGCATGATCTTGCTTAGCTGCACAGAAAATGATCTTGGCTGCCCAGTTCTGTAGTCTTTGAAGGCGATTGATATCAGTGGCATTTGAACCCATAAGTAAGATGTTACCATAGTCAAGGCGAGACAGGATGAGTGAGCGAACAACATTATTGCAAGTGTCAAAGTCAAGATATCGGCGTATACGGGAGATGTTGCGGAGATGAAAGGTGATGCTGCGTGACAAAGAAGCGACTTGGGTGGACATGGACATTTGAGTATCAAAAACAACACCCAGGTTGCGCACAGTGTCAGTAGGTTCAATCAAGGTATTACCAACAAGAAGTTTTACAGCAGGCATGCGGCGTTTGTTGTATGATGATACAGCAACAAAGAACTCAGTTTTGTCATTGTTCAACTTCAGCATATTGCAAGTCATCCAACTTTCGATGTCACTGATGCACTTTGAAAGTGTGGAGAGAGCTGATTCAATCGACGAGTAACTGGACGGATCAAAACTGATGTAGAGTTGGATGTCATCCGCATAGAGATGATAAGATAGGCCATGCTTTTTGATGATTCTGCCGATTGGGATGATATATGCTGTGAATGATAAAGGACCTACAATGGAGCCCTGTGGCAAACCATAGTCTAAGGAGCATTTGGCAGATTGGGCGCCATTGATATATACACTGGTAGTGCGTCCACAAAAATATGACTTCAGCCACTTTAGAGCATTGCCTGTTAAGCCAATTTCCTTTTCCATCCGGTCAAAAAGGATATCATGTGTAATAGTATCGAAAGCTGCGATTAGATCTAGCAGCACAAGGAACACGCCTTTTCGCTGATGAATTAAGGTCATGATGTCATTTTGTACCTTCAGAAGTGCAGTTTCCGTACTGTGCACAGCTCGGTAGGCAGATTGCAATGGTTCCCCTAAATTACACTCACGCATGTGACTGGTGATGGTGTTAACAGCATGCTTCTCAATGACTTTGGATAAGAATTTAATGTTTGACACTGGACGGTAGTTTTTAAGGTTGTTTGGATCAAGAGAGGGTTTTTTGATTATTGGACTGATGATGGCATGTTTCAGTGCAGTAGGAAAAACACCTGTTGAAAAAGACACGTTAGCCATTTTTGTTATAATTGGTACAAATGTGGCAAGATTGCTTTTGACAAACCATGTAGGAATACAGTCAAGCATGCAATTTTTTGCAGCAAACCCCTTGATAAGTTTAGACACATCATCCTCACATAACAATGGGAACTCAGAGAGTTCATACAATACATTACTTTGGTCACATGAGTCATTACTATCTATACCACTTCTTCTTGTTTGAAGACCTTTCTGGATATTGTCAACTTTGTCCTTAAAATACATAGCAAAATGTTCACATAAGCATTGCAATGAGTCATGAGTAGGCAGGGTCTTATTGTTGTTATTAAGGAGACCATTAACAGTTCTGAAGATAGTTTTGGTATCAGCATCCTTTAGTTTGTCCCGAAAGTATGCTTTCTTAGAGTTTTCAATCATGGTATTGACAAGAGTGAGTTGCTCAAGATAGACTTGATGGTGCACCTCTAGACCAGTTTTTCGCCATTTCTTTTCATATTTACGACGGACTCTTCTGGCTTCGTGTATGTCTTTGCAATACCATGGTTGGCGGACTCTGCGACGGCAGGATCTCGTTGTAGCAGGAGCATGCTTGTCAAGGGTACGGGTTACTGCTTTCTCATACATGTCAACAATAGTGTTAGCATCCTCAGGAGTCGTATCTAACGAAGAGAGAGCCGAGTCAAAATCACTTTGAAAGGCATTTGGGTCTATGTCTTTTACTTTGCGGGAGGAGATGATTTCCTTCTGGTCAGTGGGTTTCTTAACATTGAGTAGTCTGATCCAGTGGTAAAACTTCAGATTTTTTTCAACTAACCAGTCGGGCAGGTAACTCACAGAATTTAACTGCCCGACAAAAATGCCAAAAATGCCACTAGCCCAAGGCTTTTTCATAATATTTTGCAGCAAACAATTAAGAGCAAGACTACTTTTAAACTACAATTAAATGTTTTTGTATTTATTGTACGATGTTCCACTGTAACCCTAGCCCGTAACAGCTCCTCGTATTAATCATGTTCATCAATCCAATACTCTCTTTAATTTCCTATCAACCTGATCTCCTCTATCATCATGATACACGATCATCTGATGATGAAATTATCCTGAACTTACTGCTACTTACACTTTGAGCTTCAAAAATGTTACCCGCCAGTCGGACGGGTAGCTTTGTATCTTCACCCGCCCAACACGAAAGTTACCCGCTATGGGCGGGCGGGCGGGTCTTATTTCCATCCCTGATCTGATCATCTTGGATATCGCATGAGTAATTCCAACATTGTGTCTTCAGCTAAAGCATATGCCGACGACCTTACACTGGTTGCCAGAAACACAGAAGGTTGTCAACCACCAACGAATTCCTCAAATGGTCAAGAACCATGAAAGCCATGCCTGTTAAATGTAAATCTCATGCCATGAAGAAAGTGGTTCCGAATGCAGACCAGAAGCGAAGAGGCTATAAAACACAATATATAGCCTACGACCCACAACTGGTAATTAACGGACAGAAAATCACATATATCCACAGCCAATCAATGAGATTCCTTGGGAAGTTAATCTATGAAGACCTGAAGGATGATAAGATCAGACAAATGGTTACCAACAAGTTGTCTGCTATGTTGGAGTTAACAGATACAAGTGAATTGAATGGTATCATGAAAATGTGGATCTACAATCATGTGATCATCCCAAAAATGGTATGGGAATTTACCATCTACAACTTCCCAATCACCTATATTGAGAAACTGGAGGCAACCTGCACAAAACATCTGAAGAGATGGGCAGGAGTAACCAGAAGCACTACCAACAGTGCTTTATACAGATCCAGAAAACGCTACGGCCTACAACTAAAGCGACTCACCCCCTCGGTGAAATGTATGCAGCTAACCAAATACCATCTCAACAAGCACTCCAGAGATGGAAAAACTGAAACACTATACCGAGAGCGTTTGGAGTCGAAAAAGACAAGGTCCAGATGGAATGGAGTAAAGGACCTGGAACAAAAAGAACGACATCTCATCCTTAATGAAATCGGCAGAGGTCAGACTGACAAAGCAGGCCTGGGATTCAAGAAGAATCAGAAGCTAATTAAAGACATGACCCTGAAAGAACACAGGCTGTGCCTGACCAGTTTGGTTAAAGAAGTTGACGAGGATGAGATGCTGATCTACCTTTATGGATGCGCGAAACAAAGACAGTGGCTGCGATGGGACTCTGCCATGCAAGTGGACACATCATGGAAGAAACTCCTGTATGTTTGGACACCAGAACTCCTGTTATTCCAGATAAATGCCATCCATGACCAACTCCCGACACCAACTAACCTGAGACTCTGGGGCAAGACAAATATGGGATTGTGCCAGTTATGTCACGACCGAAATTGTACTCTGCTCCACATCCTGAACTGTTGCAGCTTTTCCTTAGAAAATGGAAGGTACAATTGGCACCATGACCGAACTTTGAGAGCAATTGTATCAGGACTGATACCATATGTCGATGAAGCAAACAACAACAGACCATCAACATCCCAGTCTCAAAGTTTCAGTCCTACCATAGCATTCCAAACAGCTGATGGCACAAAATACCGTAATCCAGTCTTGCCGTACAGAAAGCAAAAAGAGACAGACTTCCTGAAAAATGCCAGTGACTGGAAACTCCTGGTGGATGAAGAGCACTCGCAGATAGTATTTCCTCCAGAAATTGTTGAGACGGCCAAGCGACCTGACATTAATATTTTCTCAACTCAGACTAAAAATGTCATCATCATTGAATTGACAGTCCCAGCAGAGGAAACCTTGCAAATGCTTTCGCCAGGAAGAAATGTAAATACCAAGACCTTGTAGCAGAATGTGAAAATAACGGATGGTCTGTAAACTACTTTCCCGTTGAAGTCGGAAGCAGGGGGATTTATAGTACCACGATCAGCAAATGTCTGGCCTCACTAGGAATCCCCAGCGGGAAGAGAAAACCAATCTTAGACACAGCAGTCAAAACAGCCTTGCGAACAAGCTACATTATCTGGCTTTGCAAAAGCACCAAGGCGTTCAGACAAGCGGAGTTGATTCCACCTCCAACCATATGCCATGAGGGAAGTGGGACGGTTGAGCGCTCACAAAACTGGTTTAACCCGCCAAAGTCTGGTCCGCAGCCCAGAGACCTCAGAGCATAAAATTATTTACATGTACACAGATCAAGATGATGAAGAAAAGCTATATTATGCAACACGGTGATTTTTCCCAATAGTCATTTTCAACGAGAATTACATCAGGAGTGCTCATCTTAATAAGGGTGAAATTACGGCTCCGAAGGTGACTACACTGGTAATCTACCAATGAACTATTCTTCCCCTAAAAGATTCATCTAAATGCCTATCTAGCCTGTTTGGTCAACAACAAAAATTGAATGTTACTCAAAATGACATAATCAAAGTGGTATACTTTCTTTTGTTGAACCCTTTATATAAGGTCCATTATAAGCTGTTATAATTGTTTTGTTATCTGTCATCACCTTCCTTTACTACACGGCAACTGGGCGGAAAAATGTTTTTATAACCATGCAGGTTTTTGGGCTACAAAACGGACCCAGGCTATATAGCTAGGCGAATATACTTCGCCGAGTGTGACTGACAGCCATATGGTGTAGTGGCTAGGATCTGGGCCCAGGTGCTGGAGGTCCATGGTTCAAATCCGGTGGTGGGGGGGGGGGTGTCGGGTGACCTTTCTGGTGAATTTTGGGGGTCGGAAAACAAATCTGTTGCCGTGTGATGTACTAGAGTTAGGGTTATTATACAACTACAGGGTGTCTCAGAAAAAATTACAACGCACCTTTCCAGGATTGTAACTTTCTAAATAAGTGTCAGAATAGAACAACTCAACAACAAAATAAGGCAAAAAAGTTTGCTATACTTTAAAGAAAACCGGATGTGATTCGGTTCAGTAATTCCAGAGAAATGAGCAATTACGTTCCAAGTTTGCTCATATTGAGGGGCATTCAGTAAATAATGAAAGTGATCATGGTATGGGATGCATGAGTGATTCTATTGAGGGGATAATGTGATCAATACAAAGTATGAACCTTTATCTTTCAAACAGTACAGTTTTGGATTTATAAGTGTGAACTATGACGTCATAGCATTGTCTCAAAGTAAGTACATTTGGGACACTACTTAATCAGTTATTTGGCGGGAAATTTGAATTATTTGTATGAAACATGTGATAAGAAGATTGCATAACATGACACCAGAAGCAGGTAAATCCCATTTTTTTTCACGTAAGTATGATAAAAAGACAATAACTTAAATCCCTGTGTAATTTGATGTATGTAGTATATGAGTAAAAAGTAAGGAGAGGCAATCGAATAAAAAGTATACAAATATCAGTATTTCAAATAGCCAATTTTTATTGAAAAATGCCCAGTCAGCGAATCACTAATATTGCGGAAAATCAAACAATTTATGAAAAATCCAAGCAATTAACCAGTTTGGGAGATTCCATATGATAGTTAACTAATTTTCTGAACTTATTCGCATGAAACCTGCAGAAAATGTGCGCATGCGCAGACGGCAGATCATTTTGAACAGGGCCACAAATGGCTAAAATCAAGAAATTTACCAGATAAAAGCTTACTGTGCCTTCAAATTCTAATCAGAAATAATTAAAAATGCTTAAATCAATGTGTTTAAATATTGTGATAGTCAAAATAAAGATATACATGAATGTATCAATCAAAGATGGCTGCCACAACCTCTCTTATTACTGTTATCTTTAGAGCTACTATATATGTATTGTTAAAGTAATCGTCACATAATTTCAATGGTTTGAGGAAATTTTATGAACAGCTCCTTCTAAAATCCCCACTATTATTGCTTTACATCCCACACAAATTTACTAAATTATAATCCCTCCATTGTTCTTTATCCTTTGTTGTTTTCAAAGGTATATTATTGCGGATTTTGCTAAATAAAAGCGCATTTGAGATGGTCCCTTCTTATTTGCGTTAAGGAATTCAGGTCTAAAAAATAATGTCAAGCGGAGATAAGTGTGTGTTCTAACTATGTGCCAAGTGTTATCTGTTTTTATGCTTGCATTGCCGAGATATACGCAAATGTATCGATCAACCCATTTTCAACATATTACATATCCAGCCAAATAATTGACAGATTTCAGTCAGTGTCTGAAACCTATTGTGTTTATGTTAATGACATTACATAACCAAAGGTATCTAACATTCCAAAAGTGTATTGTTTGAAAGACAAAGGTTCATACTTTGTATTGATCACATTATCCCTCAATAGAATCACTCATGCATCCCATACCATGATCACTTTCATTATTTACTGAATGCCCCTCGTACATGAAATCAATACTTCTCTACAAAATGACATGGATTAACGTGTTTTTATGGTTCTAGATTTTATTTTACACCAAATAATATGCCAGATGAGACCAACGTTTAACACAAAATATAAAATAAGTTGTCTAGATTATTTTTATCACATTTTATACTTAAGAACAGTAAAATTAAACATTTGTAGGATAAGTTCAATCTTTTTATAACAATTGGTAACAAAATTATAGTAATTTTAGTAAATATGAACATTGCCGTTATTAAACCAAGTTCAAGATCTAATAACATCGCGCATGCACCTTATCAAGCCTCTAGTCTTCCCATTTGCAACTTAAGGCTGAAATCATGTATATTATAAAATTATCACCAATTTTGCGCATGATGGTCAAATTATTAGTATCGCAATTGAAAACAAAATTAATGTTTTATTTACATTAAAAGAGTATGGTCATATCTCTCTCCTTACAATTAGTTGTGTTGTTTTTGGTTTTCTGGGTGTTATGATCGATTATTCAGTATTCTTAGATCACAAAATGAACTTTTTAATCATAGTATTTAACAGTGCTGGCTAATTGAACATTAATGAGTAAGTAACCAGCCGCGCAAGTGAAAATCTGTCAAAATATGCAAACTTGGATGGAAGTGTTCCGGGACTACTCTTACGTAATCACAGTTATCTCCATAATTACTGAACAAAATTAAACGCTGTTTTCTTTTAATTGTAAAAAACTAATTTGGCCTCATTTTACCATTTGAATTGTAAAATTCAGATACTTAATTATGAAGTTATGATCGCCTAATGGTGCGTTGTAATTTTTTTTGAGACACCCTGTACATGCTACATCACTGGTTCCCTCATGAATATCATCGGACTGATCTAGGTTTATATAACCATTGTCATACCGTCGGTGGCAACTGGCAAATTGGCACTGCCAAAAAAGGGAGTGCAGGACAAGACAGGACATGCTAGTCAGAAGTCAAGGCATGAAAATACCGTCTATTTTGTTCGCCCCGGCCCGCCAGTAAAGTGAGATTTCAAGAAAACAAATAGAAGTTGGTTCATTTACAACTCACGATTGTGATGGATTGCCTCCATTAATTTTGATCATCTTAGGCGCATTTTGAAGGGGAAGTCCTATTTATTTAGGATATTATTTCTGATTTTTAGACGTCGTAGCAAAAACTTTGTGCACAAGAAATGTTCCTAACATATTAAACTTTATCAAAAATATGTTTATTTGTAATACATTTTTGGACAGGGGTCAGGGCCACGACTTTTATTCACCTACAGTTAAAATATACGCCATTTTCCAGCACACAGACTAAACCGTTTTTTCTAACAAAAGGTATTCAGAAGCATTCGAACCGAGGAGGGGAGAATCCATTAGATTACTAGTCCATAGCCGTAACCGCTCGGCCATAACTACTCATTGACGTGTCTATGTGTTCTCTATAATGAACTAGTGGTGAACTATTGAGCAATCGACGACATTTTAGCCAAATCGAACGCAGTTTCTAAATTGTATTTTAAATGTGAAAACGGTGTCGCTGCAAGCTAGGTTTGGATTCAATGTAAAGAGCAATAAATTGATGATCGTAAAAGGTTATTAATTTAAAGCTTTTAATGAGACAGGGGTCAGGGCCACAGGAAATATACCTTATTTTTACAGTAATGACAAAAACATCTTCTTCAGAAAATGGCATTTTCAAGCAGAAACGTCCCTACAAACATGACTTTAGCATATCAAAATAATGGATTACTATTTTATTGCTCCCCTTAGTGAAAATCCCCCTAGTCACATGGCGTTAAACCACATTTAAATGCCTTGATGTTGGCATTGTATAAGGCTGAAATTTTGGCATGTTGAATTGCACAAGATCGACATCCTCTTTTCAAGGGAAAACAAATTCGGGTCGTATACAATAGGCTCACCCAACGTTGGCATCTGACTGATGCTCCCTTGTATTTCAGTATAGTATCAATTTGTTATGATCATTTAAAAACAAATCAAGTGATTTCACTTTATATCTGGATATTAAGCCTATAGGCCTACTGTTTGAAAATATGCCATAATATTCGAAAAACTTAAACCATAACCTGGGAAGGAGGAGAACATTGCCCTGTGCCCCCCACCCCCCCCCCCCCAAAAAAAAAAAATCCCACCCAAAACACCCCCCCACACACACACACCCCACCCCACCACACAAACCCCAATAAACAACACATGAAATAAATAAGTAAATCAATAAAATATACGCCCTACATACATACGTAAACACATGACAAGTTAAAATTGGTATATAATATATAGTTATAGTTAATCACTATGGGTCCAATTAAAAAGTATGGCTGGCCCTCCCCATTTGATATCCTTGTCCCTGTTTGCCCTACTCTATGGAAAAGTCTAGTTACATCCACAGTCTGGCAACATAGGACAGCCAATAAGTAACCAAACCAATGATGCCTATATTCCCTGTCATAGTCCCTTGGGGATAATTCGCATTATTTTACGTGAGCTTATTCTGTTTATTTGCGGGGCGCGGTTTCAAAATGCTTGACAGGCGCGAACAAAGTCACGCGCCGTCAATCAGGGCGTGTGACGATTTCACAACCAATTAGGATGTGCGATTATTTGTTTATAGAGGCTGGTACGCACTTCCGTGTTTACGTACAATCGCACCTACGCATTGCCATGCGCACCTGCGTACGCAACTCGAACGTACGCATGATTTGATGAAATTATGTCCAAGGCATTATGACAGGGAGTATACTAGAGATAATTGTTAACAATGATCATGTTATCAGTACTTACTAATACTATCTTCAGTAGATAGCAAACAAATTAATAAAATAGAGCTTCATTATATCATTGCTATCTTCAGTAGATAGCAAACAAAATGTATAAAAGAGACCAAAGTCCATTCTAACACAAAGTTACTCATCATATAACTCTATATAAAAAAGTGATTGAAAGTTTTACATTACCCGCATGTGTGACACTTTACCCCATTTATTATTTCAGAAACAATTAGTTTTATTTTCCTGCTTCATAATCTAGGATAAAGACTGACAATTTGGTCCACATTTACTTGCAAAAAGTGTACTCATTTATAGATTATCCAGTAACTGTGCGCTATCTGAACGCGGCCACCTAGGTATCTGGATGAATGGGTCTGGAGTGATTGCGCTATAAAGGGTGTGTTATTTAGCTGTGAAGATTAAACAACTTTTGCGGATTAGCACACATTTTACTGTGTAATCACACGCAAAATCAATTTTATCCCATAGAAAACCATTTTTAGTGCAAGTTTGCTGTTGTTATGCGTGGTCATTAAAATCGCCATAACTTTAAAAGTATCCATTTGAGATTTTTTTTTTGAATGAGGTATCAAACTGCGTAGAAGAAATTTGCTCATGTAATGTATATATCTCAGATTTTTGGTGCCGATTACCTATTTTGAATTAGCCAACAGCAAAGCACCTGGTCAGGGATTTTTTGTGCTAGGTGTACATGTGATATTCAGTATCTAAATATGAAGAGCTTTGTTGCAAAAGGGCTATGGTGCAATTTTTTTCTTCAAAAATGAGTTTGATATAAAAATGTATATGGCACAATCATATGTTTTCTGGATACAAGCCCTTTTGCAACAAAACAACAACTTCAATGGCTGTATACAATGAGATGTAGGTCTTTTTGAAGAAAAAAAGACTTTGTTTTCTTGAAACATATGATTGTGCCCTATACATTTCTATATCAAACTCATTTTTGAAAAATGATTAAAGTAAATCATTTTGTTTTGTGTGGTATTTTCTCTATTGTACAAACAGATGGAGTTTTGTTTTCGAAAGGGCTTACATCCAAATTTTCAAACAAATTAAACATGATTTAAAAAATATTAAAAACTAGCACAGACTTTTTCTCAAAAAGAGCCAAAATGGATGTAGGCCCTTTTGCAAAATACCTCATCATATACATTGGACAATATGGTCTTAGAATTCTCTACGACCTGATATTATATGTTGTCTTAAAGTTGTACCATTATCCATACCATAAAATTAATTATTGACTGGCTATTCTTTCATACTTTTTATAATTTCAGAAACATGTTTTAAAGAAATGAGCCTCTGATTTAGGAGTAACTGGGACTGGTGCGAAAACCCAATACCATCAAACAAGATATAAACTGATCCGGCATATGAAGTCTTACAGAAAGGTACAGGCTTATACATGTATTAGACAAGACCCATGTAGCAACTAGCAAGCATGTCATATCAATGTAAATATTGTAATATGAGCTTCACACTGGTGGAGGATAAGGTTGTACATGAAAGGAATCATATGGTAGAGAATCCATATCAGTGCAAATTTTGCAACAAGAATTTCTCACTGTTAGAAGATAAGACCATACATGAAAAAATTCATACGGAAGAGAAACCTTACCAGTGTAAATTTTGCAATAAGAGTTTTTCTGGGGCAATTGGTAAGACGAGACATGAAAGGATTCATAACAAAGAGAATCCATATCAATGTAAATTTTGCAACAAGAATTTCTCACTGTTAGAAGATAAGAAAATACATGAAAGGATTCATACGGAAGAGAAACCTTACCAGTGTATATTATTGCAATAAGAGTTTCTCAAAGGCATGTAATAATACTAAGCATGAAAGAATTCATACCGGAGAGAAACCATTCCAATGCCAATTTTGCAGTAAGTGCTTTACCGAAAAAGGCCAATTAACTAAACATGAAAGGATTCATACCAAAGAGAAACCATACCAATGTACATTTTGCAGTAAGTGCTTTACCGAAAGTGGCACCAAAACGACACATGAAAGGATTCATACCAAAGAGAAACCATACCATTGTAAATACTGCACCAAGAGTTTTTCTGTCTTAAGTAACAAGAAATTACATGAAAGGATTCACACCAAAGAAAAAACATACCATTGTAAATATTGTACCAAGAGTTTTTCTGTCAATTGTAGCAAGACTGTACATGAAAGGATTCATACCAAAGAGAAACCATATCAATGTAAATATTGCAACAATTGTTTCTCACAATCAAGTAAGAAAACTGTACATGAAAGGACTCACACCAAAGAGAAACCATACCATCGTCAATATTGTAACAAGAATTTCTCACAATTAAGTACCAAGACTGTACATGAAAGGATTCATACCAAAGAGAAACCATACCATTGTAAACATTGCAACAAGAGTTTCTCAAATTCAAGTAACAAGACTAAACATGAGAAAATTCACACAAAAGAGAAATCATATTATTGTAAAAATCACAGCAAGAGTTTCCAAAATTCAATGACCATCGAGACTAAACGTGAAAGAATTCATAGTGACGAGAAATTGTACAGATGTAAATATCTAACTGTCAACTGTGGAATGGATATGAAATGCAAATTTGATGTTTTAATTTTTTGAAAATTCTCTAAAACTACATTGCCCAATCAGTCGTTTATTTGGAATCATGAGGTGGTATACTATTTGTTTATTTGTTGGCACTTTTATCATTTTACCGACTTGTGTTGGTTTATGTATGTAAATTTGCTATACTGTACGTGTAGATTGTATATAAAATCAAATATTACGACTTTAAGAAAATACAACATCATATAGCTAGAGAAAACCTCACATTCATATAAACTCATCTTCTGGTTTAGTCAAATATTAAGGTCCAAATAGATGTGGTGTGTTCAGATTATTTCAGCAAGAATTTATTACAGTATATGGACTATTTGGAGTATTTGTAATATTTGGTATTTCATAATATGTAAAATTATAAATGAAGTTTAATGTGAAAGATAGGTTTTACCAAAAAAGTAAAGCACTACCATTATCAGTAATAGTCATACCTACCACTTTGAGAACAATTAGGAGGATGGGTTGCCGTTTACGGTTACACTGATTTAAAAGTGTATATTGATCAACTTCTTGAACTTTGGGGCCCCACTCAGCCATGACAGGTACGCTCAAGGTATCAACATCTACTTTACCATAGCACTTTGCTAGGCTATTTTCTGGTTATGTGCCATCAATCTCAAGAAGACAATTGGTTGTGAGAATGCTAGAACGTTGTAATTAGTGACATCTTGGTGATTTTGCAGGAGAAGCATTTTTGTGTTCAATTTTGTTAACTTAATTATTGTCTTAACAAGCTTATAATTATTTGATTGAAAATTGATTCATTAAAATTTGATGACTGGTGGTTCAAATGTGTGGATTTTCATCAATAAGTAAAATAACTTAATTTGACAGAAAATGTCACTTACGACATATTGCATTCCCACGATGACATGTATCTGCTTGTATTGTAGTATATCATAACCATGACAACAACTCTTGATATAAATAAAAGAACAGAACTTCTTTTTTCAAATTAATTTGATTCCTCTTGTTATGTGTTGTTTTACAACCTCCCAGCCCACTTCCACAGTTATGTTCTCTAAAATAAAGATAGTGAAACTTTAAAGCCAAAAAAAAAAGGTTGTTTCCAGTAGCATGCATGCATTTAAAGGGATATTAAAGGAGGTATCCCGCAAGCATAAAAGTGTGCATTATATGTTAGAAATATAACTATCGAGCCCAACTTTTGTAATTATATAGAAGAAAACACCACACTTATGACAAAAACAAATAAAAACCGCAATCTCTCAACATGCCCTTTTTAAAATTCGCGGCGATCGAAAGTCCCAGTGTCGATGATGTCATAGTTGTACAATGCACATGCGCAAATTTGAGCACCGATACCCATGACGTCATCGACACCGGGACTTTCAATCGCCGCGAATTTTAAAAAGTGCATGTTGAGTGATGGCAGTTTTTATTCATTTTTGTGACTAGACCGGTGTTTTGTTCTATATATTTACGTAACTTCGGCTCGATAATTATTTTTCTAACAAACAATGCTCAATGTTGTGCTTGCGGGACCCTTCCTTTAAGAGATGAGTTGAAGGATGCCCCCTCAATTAGGATAAAAACCGGGATTTCTACATTATTACAATTGTATTACATACACAAACTTACAGCTGTAAGGATTAAGAAAAATCAGTTGTCTTTGTGCAATAAAATGTTGTTTCAAAATAGTCTATTCCCCGCTTGGACAGCATTTTATGCTCAGCGTTAAGCTATTTTTCTATTCCATTCAAATTACATACGATGTTACATAGAGGGCGTTTAAAAAAAAAGGTTTGAATCAGACGATGCCGGTCTTGATTTGCCTAACTTTGCAATTCATATTGGTTTAACACGTAATCGCGAATACCCATCAAATAACCAACTCCACTCTAATTTTAATTTAGTCACATGTTTAGCTAAACATTTCATATTATACACCTCAATTTTGATGCGGAATGGTAGAAAAGGGATAGTTATAGGCAATAATATATAATACTTGATGATATTCAGGCCTTATATTATAGTTTTATGATTTGGCGAAATAACGGCATTTAAATAAGTATTTGGTATATTTGTTAATTTTTGGCCACTGAAATCAGTAACTGTCACGGTGGCCGAGTGGTCCAAGGCATCGGTCAAATGGCTTATATTAGGCTGTGAAAACTTTTATGCGTGAGTTTGAATCTCACTAGGGTCACTTTTACTTTTGTCTTTATTTTTGTAACAAATGACGTTGTTTTATTAGTTTAAACATTGGAAATTTAATTTATACTATACAAATGCTTTTTTCCCTCTGAAATATGACATTTGAATTAATTGCAATTTAATATTAGAGAATATAATATTAGAGAAGTGTACAGCTTTTCAAGAAGCATGGCGCGGCTATGGCGGATCCCGACGGTTTTCTTTTTTCGTGTTGCCGGTGTGTTCTTACGATACCAGTACGTGACCAGGGGTCTTGCCACAATTATTTTTCGTGACCGCCATTGCTTGGTTTCAAGAAATAGCGATGATATTTCAACATATTTAAACATTGTTTTAATCATTATCAAGTTTTGCTGTTTTTTTGTGAGTAGAAACAACAATAATGGCCAATTATAATGATTATCTTTAAAATTGAGTAAATTTTGTAGACCTTTCATTTTGACAATTGATTCTTGTGCATTTAAAAAAAATTATAGAAAAAAAAGTGGTAAATGGCAAACACAGAAGTGAAAATCTGTGGCGAAAATCACATTTAAGCGAGCATAAGAGTAAGTAAAATCTCCGCTATAATTTATAAATGTGCATTAAAGAGTGATTTAGCTGACAAGTTTTCTTCTAGTAAGCTTATTATTATTTTGTTGATCTCTGGTTTTGCAAAAAAACACCCCCAAAAAACACTGCATTTCGCATTTGACTTTTCAGGCTTGCTACGCTGGTGATAGCACAGGTCATATTTCATAGTCTTTGTGTATATTAAACAACTTACAAGTCAAAGGTGGCCAATGCAAGGTGGTGTAACATTCTACAGGGTGTCCCAGAATGATTTACACTGGGAAGGTTGCATATATTTAGCCATACCATTGTTATCAGTCAAAGTATTTATGATTTTAACATCTACATACACTTAGCTATTTCGGGAATTTTGAATTTTAACATTCAACATTCAACAACTTACAAGTCAAAGGTGGTGGAGGTTGTGTATAAACAAATTCTAATAAAAGATGGAAAATGTTCTCCATTTCATGTTTTTTGCAATGATAACTCCTCATCCCCTTATGGTACAAACATGGTTTTGGTCTCATTTTAAAAGTTGTTTGTCTTTAAAGGGTCACTGAGAGATATGTAATGGAGTGCACCCTCAATTTTCCTGGTAATTAGGTGTGTTTTTTACCTACTTAAATATTAATAGGCATATATATACTATAACTACTTAGTCTGTTTTAACAAGTCAACCTTATGTAACACCTAAGTCACATAACTCCAATGGTTCTTATTTTAGAAGCACAAGGTCACAATAAATTTGCCCATTGAGTAGTACATAAACTGGCGGGTGGATAACCACCTTTGGCAGTAATTCACCTCATTTTAGCCTATAATTTCTCAATGGAACATTTCTGACCCTAATTATTATGAATTAGTCACTTTTTAGACTGACCTTGAACTCCTTAGTGTTCTGATAACACGCATAGTTTGAAGTGTGCAAGGTGCGAACTCATCCAAATACAGTAGAGGATAATTGCAAATTAGGCAGTTGGTGCCCTACTCACAACACTTGACAGTCATGTGTTCTGTGAGTATATTCATGAGGAATTCAAATATGCAACATAAATTATGTGAGGGGTATATGTATTAAAAAATCAATCTCAAATAATAATAAGATTGTGTTTGTATTTTTTATGAAATTTGTGAATCATAACATGTTGCTGTAAGGTCCTACCCTAATTTGAATCGCATTTGGATTCCTCATGCATTTCCTATCAGAAAATGATGGGGTGGTAGCTAGGGCAAGTAGTTATGCTAATTTGAAGCTCGTAAAAAGTGTTAAATGTTTTAAATCGGACATGATGCAAAGAGTGGCAAATTCAATATGCATGGCCATTCATCAAACATGTTTAATTAACAAGTAAAATGACGGGTAAAATTTCCATGAAAATATGTCGAAATAAGATTTAAGGTTGCAGCAACACAATATAGCATACCATGATATAATGGCAAGGGATTTTTTAAAATCTAAAACTGGAATAGAAATGGAGTATCAGCAAAATGTGTGGAACATGCATGATTATCATTATCTAAATATACAATGGTCGTGGAATTATCTACAACCCTATTTTAATGTTGTCTTAAAATTTGTACCATATCATGTAATTTAATCATTGATTGCCTATTCATTCATACAATTTACTTTTTGTAATTTCAGCATTTTTTTTGAACCATAAAGAAATGAGCCTCTGATTCACTGAAACCGAGAACTGAGACTGGTGTGAAAACCCCAAGACCATCAATCCAGATATTACTGATCCGGCATATGGAGTCTTACAGAAAGGTACAGGCTTAGCTTATACATGTCCATGTATTACACAAGACCCATGTAGCAAACATGTCATATCAATGTAAATATTGTAATATGAGCTTCACACTGGTGGGGGATAAGGTTGTACATGAAAATATTCACTTGGTAGAGAATCCATATCAGTGCAAGTTTTGCAACAAGAATTTCTCACGGTTAGAAGATAAGAAAATACATGAAAGGATTCATACGGAAGAGAAACCTTACCAGTGTATATATTGCAATAAGAGTTTTTCTTGGGCAATTAATAAGACTAAACATGAAAGGATTCACACAGGAGAGAAACCATACCAATGCCAATATTGCAGTAAGTGTTTTACCGAAAAAGGCACCAAAACAAAACATGAAAGGATTCATACCAAAGAGAAGCCATATCAATGCAAATTTTGCAGTAAGTGTTTTACCGATAAAGGCAACAAAGTAAAACACGAAAGAATTCATACTAAAGAGAAACCATACCAATGCCAATTTTGCAGCAACTGTTTTACCGAACAAGGCCACAAAACTAGTCATGAAAGGATTCATACCAAAGAGAAACCTTATAATTGTAAATATTGCACCAAGAGTTTTTCTATCTTATGTAACAAGACTAAGCATGAAAGGATTCACACCAAAGAGAAACCTTACCAATGCCAATTTTGCAATAAGTGTTTTACAGAACAAGGCCACAAAACTAGTCATGAAAGGATTCATACCAAAGAGAAACCTTATAATTGTAAATATTGCACCAAGAGTTTTTCTATCTTATGTCACAAGACTGTACATGAAAGGATTCACACCAAAGAAAAACCATACCATTGTAAATACTGTAATAAGAGTTTCTCAGATTTGAGTAGCAAGACTGTACATGAAAGGGTTCATCATACCAAAGAAAAACCATACCATTGTAAATACTGCAACAAGGGTTTCTCAAATTCAAGTAACAAGACTAGGCATGAAAGGATACACACCAAAGAGAAACCATATCATTGTAAATACTGCAGCAAGGGTTTCTCAGATTCAAGTGCCAAGACTAGACATGAGAAAATTCACACTAAAGAGAAATTATATAATTGTAAACATTGCAGCAAGAGTTTCTTAAATTCAATGAACAAGACTAAACATGAAAGAATTCATAGTGATGAGAAATTGTACAAATGTAAATATGTAACTGTCAGCTCTGGAATGAAATGCAAATTTGATGTTTTAATTTTTTGAAATTCGCTTCAGTACATTGCCCATCGGTCATTTGGTATCATATAGGGTTGTATACCTTTTTTAAATAAAATTCAAAACTGTTTTATTGGTATTTTACTACGGATTTATTTGATTGATTTACTGACTTATTGTTAGTGATTGGAACAATTTTCCAGGACACCAGGGGCATCATATGGGGGACACCCCCCCCCCCACACTTTTCTAAGAGTTGGGGGTGGGGGGGGGCATAATAGCAGATGTCCCCCCCCCCCCCCCCCTACGCCGTGTTGTTTATTTTGGATGATATTGAGAATAAGCCAATATTGGTTGTTAGTGATTGGAACAATTTTCCAGGACACCAGGGGCGTCATATGGGGGACACCCCCCCCCCCCCCACACTTTTCTAAGAGTTGGGGGGGGGGGGGCATAATAGCAGATGTCCCCCCCCCCCCCCCCCCCCCCCTACGCCGTGTTGTTTATTTTGGATGATATTGAGAATAAGCCAATATTGGTTGGAAATGAAGTGAAGGCTTTTCAATTAAATTGTGGTCAAAAGTACACACCAAATCGCACCAAATGGGTTCGAAAATTAAACAAAAAATCCAATTCCAAGGGCGGCACATCCCCCCTCAGACTCCCCCTGTACGCGTTATCGCTTTGATTAGTCAATCATGCATACTCAATGAAATTTATTTTTAAGCCCCCCAGGTAAAAAAATCTCCAAACACATCTCGTGATCAAAATTAAGATCCATATAGGGTGTCTGAGAATGATTTGGGAAAGGTGTATTCAAGCTATGTATACCCATTGTTATTGGTCAAAGTGCTTTATGATTCTATCATCTACCGTATTATCCCTAATAAGCGCCCATGTCCTAATAAGCGCCAACCCTACATTTTTAATTGACTTTGAAAAGTATAAACTATTAACTGCCACTTTAAAAGTTGACAGATTAAGTTTATATGAAATAAAGACCACTAATTGTAGCTCTGAATCATAGCTCTATGTATATGTTACATTTAAATTGTAACAAAAATAACCATGAATTTGGGAGACGATTCACATATCGCACAATTGAAAATGTTTAAAACACTGAATCCCAAAATGTACTTTGTTTTTCTGTATAAACATGCCACTATAAATTATTAGGGAAAGTACGGTACATATAAACACTTCAAAAGAAGTAAGTTCCCCTTTAGGGTTTCGCTTATATTTTCAAAAATATCCATTGGGTTGAAATGGGTTTTCTGTCAAATTGTTATGAGGTTCATACCAATACTTGACCAAAATTTCAAATCAACAGGTTCTGTCATGCTTGAGTGAGCTTGTATTGAATGACAGAATGTCCCATTTCAAAAGTTGTTAAAATAATGTTTAGTAGTGTGTGTATCCACCACGTTGGTGTATCAATTGACGACATCGATTTCTCATAGTGTTGATGAGGCGCGCTACTCGATATGGAAGTCCAACTCTTGTTGTACCAGATTTGCAAGAGATCATGTACGATGGTCAAGACGACGGTGGGCACGTGTTGTATTCACCGATGAAGTGCGTGTATATCTCCGGCCACATTGACAATAGGAAACGTATGTGGCGTCGCCGAGGGGAGCAACATTTTGAATGTTGTGTGGTACCTGTGACAGCGTTTGGAGGAGGCAGTGTAATGGTATGTGCGGGCATCAGCAGTTGAGGGAAACCCGATCTCGTTCAAATCAATGGGAATCTCAACGCCATTCGATATGTTGGCGAGGTGCTGCGACCACATGTGCTTCCCTACGCTGGAGCTATAGGAAATGGATTTGTCTTGATGGACGACAATGCGCGCCCACATAGGGAAAGAGTTGCTAATCAGTTCTTGGAAGATGAAGGTATAGAGCGTTTGGTTTGGCCCGTGAACTCCCCAGATCTCAACCCAATCGAGCATCTGTGGGATCAGTTAAAGCGGGCCGTGTATCGTAGAGTGGATGATCACACTAATCTTGCTAACTTACGTCTTCTGGTACAACAAGAGTGGGATGCCATCCCACAGCATCGAGTGGCGCGCCTCATCAACACTATGAGACGTCGATGTCGGCAAGTCATACCACAACGCGGTGGATACACCAGCTACTAAACATTATTTTAGCAACTTTTGAAATTAAACATTATTTTAGCAACTTTTGAAATTAAACATTATTTTAGCAACTTTTGAAATGGGACATTCTGTCATTCAATACGTGCTCACTCAAGCATGACAGAACCTGGTGATTTGAAATTTTGGTCAAGTATTGGTATGAAGCCCATAATCATTTGACTGAAAACCCCATTTCATTCCAATGTATTGTTTTGGAAATATAAGGGAACCCCTAAAGGGGAACTTACTTCTTTTGAAGTGTTTATATTTAGCTTTTATAGGAACTTTGAAGTTTAAAATTCTGACAACAATTCTGGGCTCTTTTGTAGAAATGGTAGATTCCAAGTTTACCTCTTTTGAAAATTGAAACTCATAAAATCATTGACCATACAACATAATGTTCAATTTAAATGATATACAGGGTGAGTAAAAAAAAAACACCCAAATTTAGATAAATATTAAAAATATTTCTTACCAGTATATGAAGGCAACCAATTCTTGAATCAATAGCTGCATTTATTTACCGATATCAAGCCTATCAGCAATCACAACATTTCATGGTACTGTTATCTAGTTTATATGATTTTGGTAAAGTTACTGCATTTTTGACAACGAACAAATATTGAGTATTGTACTCGGTGACGCTTGATATTTATGAATAAGTGGATATGTATGAGACACAGTAGCTAATTAATAAGACAAATCAAACTTGCTCAGATATTATTTTCATACAGTAAATGCAAAATAATGACACCACTTTCATGAATTCAGCAGAGCAAAGATAAAATAGGGGTTTTGTGATGATACATGTAGGATTAGAGTGTGCACCGTTATTCAATACTATTCTCTTAAGATTTTACATGTACGGGGTGAGTCAAAAAGAAGTTGTACGGGAATGAATATTTGTTTAAAAATAGGCCAAACAAATTTGACAAACCAAAGAGACACGTATTCAAAGAGCAACTTATTCCGCTCATATGACAAAAGAAATCATTGAAATCGATCAATTATATCAGGACTGTTCCTGTTTTAAAAAAATAACCCCTTTTTTTTAGCTGTCCACGAAACGCTTAATTCTCTTGATATCTACCCACTCTAAGTGGGCAGCAAAATGTAACCACGGTCATTCATATTCAAATAAGATTAAAGCCCAGGAGTTTCAAACACAGGTGGGAATGGAGTGTGCCTAAAATAAATAATCAGTGACTACAATAAGACTTTAACCTACTCTTTTTTGACGGATTCTATGATTTTGCATTATGAGGAATAAAACAATTACTTCCTGATATGATAATGATGAGTTTTAAACATTTTCTTTACTTTGTTCTGTTTTTCGTATCGGTGGACAGCTAAAAAAAAAAAATGGGTTCTTTTAGTATAATAGCTATAACTCTGGATAGGAATGATCGATTTCAGTCATTCTTTTTTTCAGATGATCGGAAGAATATTCTCATCAAAATATCGCTTGAGTTTTAGGTAAATTTTCTTTTTCTTTCTCAGGAAAAAATATTCAAATCCGTACAACTTCTTTTTGACTCACCCTGTATAGAGAATCACAAATCTTATACGTTTTTTAAAATGTACACTTATGAGCATAAAACATGTTTTCCTCAACCAATTTTAACCAACTAAAACTCTTCTGAAAGCTAATGGGACAGCCTCTCTGCCACAATAAATCATCAGAGAAATCTTCTCACAGATTTTTCGAAATAAAATTGTTCATCTTGAGTAATTTAAACCTTACACTACCAAATCACAGATGGTAAAAAGTGCTGCGCCGGTGGGACCCCATCTCCCAGTCTCATTCCGCAATCACAGAAAGGTATAGGCTCCTAAAAGTTATTTCTGGGAGTGCGACCCCTTAGGGGAGCACATACCTAAATAGGTATCGCGACACGCTATCGTCGCGATCAATCAAAGTTGAGTACGACAATAGTTCCTATTTGGCGGGAAAGAGAGTTATTTTTTGACGGTTTATGATATAATTTTTCACTAATATGTTGTGTTTGAAATGTGTAGTTGATGTTCTGACATTTCATCTAGGTGATTTGAGGTCAATTTCAATTTCACGGACCGATTTACACATGCGGTAATATCCAGACCGGAGACCGAATTTAGGTAGGCATATCACTACGTTGTTATGCGGCGGCTTATATCAAAAAAAGTGCACGGTGATGTCTACTTCATATTCAGATATGTTGTAGAATACCCTTGTGAGTAAAACATATCAAAATTTCATTGAACCAAACGCACTAATATAGAAACTAGAGCCATTTAAGAAAGCCTTTTCTAACAGTAAAGTCTATGGAGAGCGTCTTTGTGCTGTGCTCCCTTAGCATGATGAACGATCACCTGGACTCCGACCAAGGCGGCCTGGTTTGAGCCTGGGGGCGTCACACACCATTTTTTCTGTCATTGTTTCTCCCCAGTTTATGAAATATGCCGAAAGTGAAAAACAGGTTTCCCTAATTTTCACTAATGTCATACCATATAAAAAAGTAAATGTAATAAATATAAGAGGACCTGACGTTTCGATTCTAACAGAATCTTTATCGAAGGTAAAATGACAGAATACAACATACATACAACATATATATAGACAGGGGGAACAAAAGGCAGGAAGTCAAAGTGACAGATAAAATATAAAAAAGGATAAAATATATCTTATGAAACAGACCAAGTAAGTAGGCAACGCACCCATCACATCAAAACATATCTCTTATCGGATGTTCTTGTTTCTAGATAAAGAAAAATGTCTTGAAAAATATAAAGAAATTAAAAGGAAATGCCAAGCTTCTATTCAGTACACATTTTTTTGTATTGTCCATTTCTTTTCCATACAATGACCAATTGCAACCAAACTTCGGTCATAGATGCAACATGGAAACCTTCATATGTTATTTAATGAGGTCAAAGGTCACATACCAAGGTCAAAGGTCATCTGCGGTCAAGATGTAAAATTTGTACACACTTTTTGTATTGTCCATTTCTTTTCCATACAATGACCAATTGCAACCAAACCTCTGGCATAGATGCAACATGGAAACCTTCATATGTAAATGAGGTCAAAGGTCACATACCATGGTCAAAGGTCATCTGAGGTCAAAATTTAGTACACTTTTTGTATTGTCCATTTCTTTTCCATACAATGACCAATTGCAACTAAACCTCGGTCATAGATGCAACATGGAAACCTTCATATTTTAATGAGGTCAAAGGTCACATACCAAGGTCAAAGGTCATCTAAGGTCAAGATGTAAAATTTAGTACACACTTTTTGTATTGTCCATTTCTTTTCCATACAATGACCAATTGCAACCATTCCCTTACCAAAGAAGATTGCTTAATAAGCAATCAACAAGCAATCGGCTAACAATCATAATCTTTTAAGCCATCCTGTTAAAAATCATTGTTGTTTAAGAAATCCTGTTAGCAATCATTGCTTTATAAGGAATCCTGTTAACAATCATACAGCAAATTAATAATCATGTGAACAATCCTACAAAATTAAGGCATCATTTTAGCAATCACTTTTACTGCAAGCAATCATACTATAAGCAATCGCACTAAGCCATCACTTTACCTAAACAATCATGGCAATAAGCAATCAACTCAACTCTGAGCTAGCAATCCTCCACCATAAGCAATCTTACCAGGACTTGACCTTTAACCTTAAAGATCACATGATCATCACCAACTGACAAATTCAAATTTGCTGTTTTATGGCTAGCTGCATTATTATGCAGTTCGAATCTTCCGTCCCATACTTGCAATGCATTAGTAAAGACCAATTATACTGAACATTATGTCACTGGAGTGAACTTGGTCGGCCAAGTTTATTAGAACTTTGTCAGTTTGGTTACCTGCATGAATACACTCTTATAGTAGCAGTCAAAAAATGCAGTAGAATTTTTTTTTGTTGAATTTTGTCTTTTTTAATTTTTAAAATATTGTGAAATTTTTTTAGGAATTTTTTTTTTAGGTTTTCTTTTGTTAAAAAAAAATACAATTTTGTTAGGATTTTTTGGGATTTTTAAAACAAAAAAATTAAAAATTTTAGGATTTGATTTTTTTTTTTCAGGATTTTTTTTTTTTTTAGGAAACAAAATTAATTGTCTGCACTTTGGAACAAAAAATGTTATTGATATTTTTACAATATTATGGTGATTTTTTTTGATTTTTTTTGATTTTTGATTTTTTTTGTCAAGTCAGATTCTCACTGCATAATAATGATAAAATCGGACGGATTTTTTTGCATGATACACAAATATATTGGTCTCGCTATGAGTTTTAAAAATATTGTGCTCGACTGCGTCTCGCACAATATTTTTTACAACTCATAGCTCGACCAATATCTTTGTGTATCACGCTCAATCCATCCAATTTTATATCAAACCTCGGTCATAGATGCAACATGGAAACCTTCATATGTTAATGAGGTCAAAGGTCACATACCAAGGTCAAAGGTCATCTGAGGTTAAGATGTAAAATTGGCTGCATATGTAAAATTGATTACATTTAAACAGATGAAGTACAATTGCAACCAAACTACCCATATAAACGGACGACCTATTTGGGACCGCTGTCCCTATTTTTGTTATCTGTTGTCTCCTTCCTTGTTTAATTTATGACTACATCACTGGTTCCACATAAACACAATCCGTGTATAATGTATATCAAGTTCGATCACCAAAACAATTCGTGAAAAGGTACACGACGTGTGAGTGGTTAGCTTGCACGATTTTCGATCAGATTGATCGATTTGTAATCCCTTAAATCATTAAATGACTATTTTAATTGACGGTTTTGAATCAGGATAATGACTTTGATCAGTTGTTTTGTCGTTAACTGTGAAGAATCAAATATTTTACTTTGGGACCTCGGAATTTCACTCGGGGCTACGGCCATTGTGCAATTCCTCGGTTCCCAAGTGAAAATATTTTGCTTCACATTATCACAGTTACTTCTAAACAACTGATACACAGTCATTATCCTTTAACCACTATAGGCCTAATTAAATGGTAGGGGTGTTCCTCCCATTTGATATCCTTGTCCCTGTTTGCCCTACTCAATGGAAAAGTCTAGTTACATCCAGTCTGGCAACATACGGACAGCCAATAAGTAACCAAACCAACTGTAAAGCAACAAAATGTTGTAGCATCTTAATTTCGCTAGGGACCTCTATTCTCTACATTAGAATGCCGCTAATTAGGATCTTATACATAGGTTAACATAGCAAGATAATTCAAATTAGTGAAATTAAAAGGTGGTGTTTTGCAAATTGCAAATTCGCTAAATTTGAATGCCATGAAATGTTAGTGTTTTACAGTAATGCCTACTAGAGCTAATTGTCAACAATGACAATGTTATCATTACTTACTATCTTCAGTAGATAGCAAACAATATAAAGGAGATCCAACCAAATTAATAAAATGGAGCCAATTGTTAGCATCATTATATCATTGCCAGGGTTCGCATTCTGACGCGTCTGCGCGTCCTAGACCTCTCACTTTCTAATAGTGACGCGTCAGGTTTCAAATTGGAAAGACTTGCGGGTCCCGATCAAAATTGAAGGGACCCCTTAAAGTTGACGATGTGTGGAAATGGAAACCTTAAGAAATTCTGTAAATTACATATCCATCCTTTGCTCACAATATAAATCCATTAAAACTGCCTGTAAAAAAGTGCTTTTTTTAAATACCGAAACTTCAGGACCCCTCATTTTCTTGGGGGACCCCTTAAATTTGTTTTTTTGAAGTCCTACGGGGTCCTGAAAAATGTCATGGGACCTCTCACATTTTGGATCCAGTGCTATCCCTGATCATTGCCATCTTCAGTCGATAGCATACAAATTTAAAGGAGATCCAACCAAATAAATCAAATAGAGCCAATTGTTAACATCATTATATCATTGCTATCTTTAGTAGATAGCAAACAAAATTGAAAAGAAAGCAAAGTCCATTCTAACTCAGAGTTACTCATCATTAAGGTAGCTATATCGGCTACGGCGTCATGCTCAGATTTGCTTCAAAATTATACAGGATGTGTATATTGACAAGATAAACTCACATGCAAATTTTGAATTTTTTTCATCAAGCCGTTTTCAAACGGCGCAATTTTTGGTCTTCAAAAAAACCCATAGACTTACTGTGTGTTAGGTTTTTGGCACGTTGCCAAATTCCCAAAATTGCTTCTTTTCTCAAAACACACTCTATTTATAAATTATTTTTTTAACCCTTTGTATCTTTAGGATGAACTTGTTTGTTATATTATGTTTTTGCCAAGATACCAATGCACAATATTTAGTGTAATTATTTCCATATTTACAATCAGAACATGGATTGAATGGAGTGGGAATGTTAGTACTTAACAAAAAAATTGTATTTTTTCTAGAAACACTAAATAGTCAAACTTTGAATATTTTTAAAGAGAAGTATAGCTCCTATTTCAACAAACAAGGTGTCATATGAAAGGTAATTCAATTTAGAAGATTCTCTCGCCAGCTTTTTCCATTAAAGTGTTTCTAGTAATTTTTGTGTCAATTTGAACTTTTGCCTTTAAAAAATCCCTAAAAAAATAATTTTCTCAAAAAGTAAACACTTTATTCACAAAAACTGGCGAGAGTTTAGGTAATGTGCTTATTAACCATCCCCCAAAGTGACAGACCCATAGCAGTTTCCTACTTGGCTGAAAATATTCAAATGTCCAAAAATTTAGGGAATTTTCAAAAAATAAAGAAAAACATAAGAAATATCCAAATTACTCCGAAAGTTTTCAAATAGGTAGAGCAAAGACTTGTCTTTAATGTGGTCTCAAAATAAAAAGTATAGATATAATTCATTTGGCACAATAGTTGTTTTTCTGCAGTGGTGTAATAGCAGATACAGCTACCTTAACTCTATTATAAAAAGGTGATTGAATGCCATTTTAACATTACCATTGGTGTGACAGTTTACCCATATTGAAAATTCATAGTCATTTCAGAAACAATTTCATTTTCCTGCTTCATTTTAAATATCAAGTACTAGTCTAGGGTAAAGACTTCATTTAGGAATTACACGGACTAAATAATTCTGTGATGAAAACTTAAATCATGGCAGGTATTCTTATGCAATGAGAGTTGGTCTAATTTGTAAATCATCAAACAGATGTTGTTTGATTTTATTGGACACTTTTTATTTTGTGCTGCCTTTTACCAGGCATAAGAATGAGAATAAAAGATGAACATTTTAGTTAGGTCGCTGGACTATGGTGTGATAATGGATGGGCTGCGCCGACAATCCACTACTCAAAATATGGACCTGCCCATTCATTATCAAACCATATTCCAGCGACCAAAGTAAAATGTCCATCTGTCATTCATTACCTGCCATGGCTTACATGAAGGATGAACCCATTTTCAGTGGCATAATGGGGGTCAATTCCAGGCAAGTTTTGAAAATTGTTGGAAAATCTACAAAATTCCCGAAATGTTTGTAAATAAACCCCTAAAGATAACCAACCCAAAACGCCTGGCCAACCGAAAATCAAAATAATGCCCGAACGACCCACCCACCAGAGAGGTCATGTTTGTCCATATAGAATAGGGTGGGTTTTTTTTTTGTGCGGCGTGCCTAACAGCGAATTTATTTCGTCAATATCCTAAAATTATGCCAAGACATAACTCTAACGTGATATCTACTTTTCAGAGCGATTATATGATTTGCTTTAAGGGTATACAGTACTCAACAAAAAAGTTTCACATTTTTGCAGGGGAGGGAGGGATTATTCACCCTGTATATATCCTTAAAATTGTCACATTCCAAAGTTTGAGTTGCATAACTCCAATGGTTCAAATTTTAGAAGCACACGGTCACAAGAATTTTGCCCATTGAGTAGTACACAAACTGGCTGGTGGTTAACCACCTTTTGCAGTAATTCACCACATTTTAGCCTATAATTTCTAAATGGAATATTTCTGGGCCCAAGATTTTACGGATATGAGAAAAATATGGGGATTCTTCTGATATCAAAATATCGCACCTTTAAATGTTTTGGGCAATTTTCATGAGGAATTCAAATATGATAAGTATATTATAGAGTAGGGGATCATCCCGGTCTGTATCTGTTCACACATCTAACGGACCCCAATGGAAATAAGCTAATAAGCTTATTGGGTTATCCAGGGTCGTAGGACCCTAATAATATCAAATCAAATCAAATCAAATATACAGCGTGTATCAAAAAGAACGCAACACTTTTTGTCGAGAGCTGTAACATTTACAGTAAAAGATAAATCACTCTAAAACTTATATATTCTGTTAGGTCTACTTATTGGCTATCACATAGTCAAATTACAACGGTATCGATTATTTATTCGCTGAGATATTAAAGGTATAAGTAGAGAAGTGCAAAACACGTTTTACATCGTTCGTTCTAAAAACTTGGATTTTCCTGTCCGATTAGTGTTATGGGTTAACAGTTTAACAATGTAACCTTAATGTCTGGAATGGTTTATCTTAATTTCCTTTGTTTGAGTAAGGTGGTACATAAAATCATTGAATCGTGTAATCTGATAATCATTCGACCATTTGAATACGTCAATCGCCACTTTTAAAGTTCTGAACCACCGATTGATATGATCGCCACATCATGTCTATCATGTCTATGGTACGTTCTTTCATAAATTAAAGTTCATAATCGATGCATCTTAAAACAAGGACAGCATTTTGAGGGTCGAGCAGCACCATAATGTCCCATTCCCAACAGACTAATAATGACTGATTAATACCAGACAATTACTGCCTTCACCGAACTATTACATTTGTTTATCTCATGAATAATGTGCCATAAGTTTTTATTTATGACATTAACGAGAGAAAAAGAGAGAGGATTTGCAAACAGACTTTGTAATCTGGATTTTTCAAGTTGTGTCATTAACTATCAACTAATTTTTATGCCAGATTTAATTATTATTGATATGATACTGTAATAGCTAGACATTTGATACCTTTAACATGACATTTTCTTCTCAGAATGATGAGTTTGATTCCAATTATTTAAGTACAATGAGTTATGAAAGTGTCTTGCTAATATTCACCTGACAAGAAAATCAGGCATACAGGACAAACGATGTAAAACGTGTTTTGCACTTGTCTACGTGTATCGTTGATATCTCAGCGAATCAGCAATCGATATCGTTGTAATTTGACTATGTGATAGCCAATAAGTAGACCTAACAGAATATATAAATGTTAGAGTGATTTGTGATTTGCCGTAATCGTAGAGCTCGCGACAAAAAGTGTTGCGTTTTTTTTTGATACACCCTGTATGTTAGGATATAGGTGGGTTTTTTTAAATGAATCTCAAATAATTTTTGTTGTTGTTTTGTTTGTTCCTGAACATTGTGAATTATATTATTCTTGGTTTCAATGGCATATTTAGATTCCTCGTGCAATCAGAAAATTAATACTTTTTAAGTAGGGCAAGTAGTGATATATGCTAATTTTAAGCTCATATGGGTATGTCCATGAAGTTGGGCAATTTAAGAAATTGTGTTGATTTTTGTAGGATAAATGCATTTTCTGACAGTTTGCCTGACGTTTATTTTCACAAGTAACATAATTTAGAAAGACCTCATACTAACATGTCTTTTAAAAGTCAAATGAAAGTTATAGCTCCCCTGTATTTTTTTATGCTTCATTTATAGTTGGTGTCCGGCCCTTTTTTAGTCAAAAAAGTGTGACATGAAAATAGAAAAAGATGCAAAACATAATTTTGTAAATATAAATGTCATAAAATCATAAAATTACTACATAATCTATGAATATATGTTCCAATTCACCTTTAAGTAGATTATGACAGAACAGAAATCGGCCAATTTGATATGACGTCTTCGGGAAATTGCCCATACCTATACTACAGAAAGGTGTCCACCCCAAAAAAGCATGTACCGTATTATCCCTATTAAGCGCCCATGCCCTTATAAGCGCCCACCCCAGTTTTTCTCAATGATTACCAACAAACAATCCCTTATAAGCGCCCATCTTTTCAATTACCGTAGCACTGTACAACAACATTTATCGCCACAGCGTCCTTCAGTAAAGCAATAATTCCCTTCCCTGATCCCACTAGGCAACTGCCACGCGTACAGTAGTGCTGATACCACTGCCTGTACAGCGAGTGGTTTTGAACATGCTCCATGATAAATGAATTTAAAAAAAGGTAACATAATAAGCGCCCACCCAAATTGACTTTGCTAACCGCCCTGGGCGCTTAATAGGGATAATACGGTAGCATCGGTATTTTAAGCTCACCAACAACACAGATGACATTTGAACCCACTGATTTTGCGTCCTAAATTACCGTATCACATTCATAAGAAAGTTTGAACAACAACTGTACCCATAGATGATGTTATTTTAAAATTATTTGAGGAAACGTCACTGATTTTTGACGAGGTGTCCGGTGTAGCATAGGTACATTTACAATGATTGCCCCTCTCAAGTAAAAAGATCCTTTCACATACTGAAATGAATGGCTCCCTGCAATTAAGTGTTTTACTAGAGGTTCGCATTGGGACCAATTTTAGGGTAATTGGTTTTATTAAAGACAGCAAAAAAACTGAAAACAAGCGTGGTGTCCACTTGTAGTGCCGGTATTACCATGTAGCTTAGGGACAAGGTAATTAGTTTATAATGATGGCACCCATAATTCTTTTTCAAATATTTCGTTTCTACTTGAAAATATATGGGAAATAACATGACAGTTTTTAGTGAGATAACTCACAATATTTGATACCATTTTTACCAAAACAATGTACCTGATGCTACATGGACACTGTGTCCATGTAGTGCCGGTAATCAAGTACATGTAGATATTGGGTATCAAATTTAAAAAAAATCTATACATCACTCTTATTTTTAGTAGTAATTGTAGTGGCTATTGATATAAAGAGGAAGTGAAATGTGTCTGACTTCATTTTTTATTTAATTGTAATGTTACTAAATCAGTTAAAGAGTTATCAGTGATGATAAAATTATACAAAATATGTGTGTCAGAAGCAATCCTTATTGATTACAGACATAAATACTACATCAAAAAGGCTTGTACCAAATTACCTCACAACCCTCAATTTGCAAAGCATCATATCACTTTTTGAGATGTAGAGTAGTATCAATTGTGTGCTTTTATGAATCTGACCATGAAAGTGCAATATAAATCTATATAAGAATGGTGAGTAACCTGAACTATTTAAAAATAATGCAAGGGAGAAGTGTCAGAATGGTGTCCATGTAGCATAGGTATTTTTACCATAATAACCTGAAACTAACCTGCAATCAATGATTTTTTATACTTGAGAGGAAAAAGTTCGTTATTTTTCAAAAGTATGGATATTGTCGGACCTAAAAATAATATCAGATTAACAATTGAACAATTTTGAAATTTTGACCTCATGTCACACTTTTTGGCCCAACTTCATGGACATACCCACCCCGGATCAAATGTACATGTAACAAATCGACATGCAATGCAAAGGGTGGCAAATTCAAAATTTGTGGAAATTCATACATTTTACAAGTATAATCACATGCAGGTAAGATTTCCATGAAAGCATGGATTAAAATAAAATATCATCAAAGTTTGTGGAATATGCAGTATCTAAATATACAAAAATATTGTATAGAGATAGAGAATTACAAGACCATTTGTGACCTGGCATGACAAAATGAGCGTAAAGTCGCTGGGGCTGATTTTGATATGGCCTGAAATAGTTGATTTGACAAGGGGAGGTCAAAAATGATATATTTTCATTTTCGGAAAGATAAACTATTTATGTATCACATTCTGAAGTATTAAGAAAATATTTTGGGTCTAAATAAGTTTTTTAAGTCATTTTAGAGAGGGCATTTCATTTTTACATCTAAAGAAATGAACGCAATGAGAGGCATAATGTCTTGAAATGTCTCGAAATTACCTTGTTTAATGTTTACATCGTCATTTCCACCAGGGGTCGCATTCTGACGCATCTGCGCGTCCTAGACCTCTTACTTTCTTGTAGTGACGCGTCAGGTTTCAAATTGGAAAGACTTGCAGGTCCCGATCAAAATTGAAGGGATGACCCCTTAAATTTGACGATATGGAAATGGAAACCTTAAGAAAATCTGTCAATTACATATCCATCTTTGCTCACAATATAAATTCATTAAAACTGTCCGTAAAAAAGTAAAATTTTCAAATACCCAAACTTCAGGACCCCTCAATTTCTTGGGGGACCCCTTAAATTTGTTTTTTAAAGTCCTACGGGGTCCTGAAAAATGTCATGGGACCTCTCACATTTTTGATCCAGTGCTATCCCTGATTTCTACGGGTTTAAAACAGTATCCCCTATAGCAAATTTGGTATGGTCTTAAAGGTCAGGTCTTTCCAAAGCTATTAATAGTTGTTTAAACCCTGTAAATTCCCAAATGAACCAATGACAGGCTGTTTAATAAGAGGTATTTGCCATAAACAATATTTCGATCAAGTTATGACAGAATATTTTGGAGAGCCGTGTGACGATAAGCTTCACTGACTTTGAAGGCCTTTTTCTCCAATTAATAACTAATTCAGCGGTGATTAAATTCAATTTATCATAATTTCACTTTGAAATGGCCTATTATAACAACTTTGGTGTCATTTTAAACCTGAGGACATCTACTTTCTGAAAATGGGGAATTTTTTATTTTTATTTTTTGCGACTTTACTATCATTTTGTGGTGCCAGGTCACATACTATGGTCTTGGAATTCTCTACAACCTGATTGTATCTATTGTCTTAAAGTTGTACCATTAACCATACCATATAATTAATTATTGACATGGCTATTCATTCATACTTTTTGTAATTTCAGAAACATGTTAAACGTCAAGAAATGAGCCTCTGATTACAAGATAACTGAGACTGGTGTGAAAACCCCAAGACCATCAAACAAGATATAAACTGATCCGGCATATGAAGTCTTACAGAAAGGTACAGGCTTAGCTTAATACAGGTACATGTATTAGACAAGACCCATGTAGCAAACATGTCATATCAATGTAAATATTGTAATATGAGCTTCACACTGGTGGAGGATAAGGTTGTACATGAAAGGAATCACATCGAAGAGAATCCATATCAGTGTAAATTTTGCAACAAGAATTTCTCACTGTTAGAAGATAAGAAAATACATGAAAAGATACATACGGAAGAGAAACCTTACCAGTGTATATATTGCAATAGGAGTTTTTCTGGGGCAATTGGTAAGATGAGACATGAAAGGATTCATAACAAAGAGAATCCATATCAGTGTAAATTTTGCAACAAGAATTTCTCACTGTTAGAAGATAAGAAAATACATGAAAGGATTCATACGGAAGAGAAGCCTTACCAGTGTCAATATTGCAATAAGAGTTTCACTCGTGCAAGTCATAAGACTAAGCATGAAAGGATTCATACCGGAGAGAAACCACACAAATGCCAATTTTGCGATAAGAGTTTTGCCGAAAAGGGCAACAAAACACAACATGAAAGAGTTCATACCAAAGAGAAACCATACCATTGTAAATATTGCAACAAAAGTTTCTCAGATTTAAATACCAAGACTGTACATGAAAGGATACATACCAAAGAGAAACCATACCATTGTAAATATTGCCAAAAGGGTTTCTCAAGTTCAAGCTACAAGACTAAACATGAGAAAATTCACACAAAAGAGAAACCATATGATTATAATAATCACAGCAAGAGTTTCACAAATGTAATGACCATCAAGACTAAACATGACAGAATTCATAGTGATGAAAAATTGTACCGATGTAAATATCTAACTGTCAGCTACAGAATGGAATGCAAGTTTGATGTTTTGATCTTTTGAAAATCCTCTTTAAAGGCATATTATGTGATCTTTTCCAGAGAGCGCCCTCTATTCATGATTTATTTTTTAGAAGGTAGATTTTCTTGCAGATTTACATTTCTGATCATAAATCGTATATACGTTCCAAGTTACAGAGCGATACGATTCCTAAATACCTCAAAATCATGGTTTTAGAGTGAATTTAGAGTGAAAATATAAACTATAATTTTCACTCTAAAACCATGATTTTGAAGTAATTAAGAATCGTATCGCCATGATTTTGAAGTAATTAAGAATCGTATCGCCCTGTAACTTGGAATGTATGTATGATTTATGATCAGAAATGTAAATCTGCAAGAAAATCTGCTTTAATTTTTTTTTCTCGATGTTGAGGGCGTTCCCTGGAAAGATCACATAATATACCTGTAAGTACATTGCTCAATCAGTCATATGATTGACTTTATTATTAGTTATCATATGTTTGACCTCTAGTGTTGACACGACCATTATAGCCACCATTGAATTGTCACGCAAGTGTAATATGACCAAATTGAACACAGCTCAATCAAAAGAAAATAAATCTACTACAGACTGTAATAAAAATAAATATACAAATGCAGTTTCATTTTTATCCTAACATTAACATTATGCAATGTCAAAATCGTGTACACTCTAAAGTCATGTGTTGACTATATCAGAGGAGTTTTATTTGAAATTTTTAACTGCTTTTTTAAATTATGACCAATCTACTAAGTTGTCTAGAAATCGGGTTGGGCCACTTTCAGCATAGAATACAATCTTGTTTGTTGAAATTAAATGGTTAGGGTATCATGCAAGTATCATAACTACATAATTCTTTTTCAAAAAGTTTTTATTTCATTTCAATAAATGAATTTATAAAATGTAATAGATTAATAAATAATATCTCGATCAATTTCTTTGAGTCCATTATTCCTCCTGATATGGTACCCCAGATATGAAGCGATTCTGTTCAACAGGTATCATCCATGTGTTAACAACCCAGGTACCACCGTGTTAATGAACAGATGGTAGTGTTAAGCATTCACGTTCCCATCCATGAAGATAGGTCCAATCAAAGTCCCATCACCAAAGATACCTGCTCGAACACTCAGTTTCTGTCTGATTGTGGGCGGTCACCATTAGTAAAGTCTAGAGGAGGGGTTTATTCATGAGCGCATAATGGCTGAGGAGACTGGTGTTCACTCTGCCATCCATAGGAAAGATTTCTTCGTCTAATGAAAATATCATGCATAAATATTTCCTAAGGCACCCAGCTCTAGCCATGTGCATATTGGAGCCTCCTTGGAAAGTCTGTAGCCAGGAAGATCACTCTGTTCCTATGCTCATGGTTCGATTCCATTCATGATGTTCTTCCCAGTGATTTAGCCAAAGTGGCCCAGATGATTTTATGACTACTTTAGACAATTGATCATATCTCTGCTTCCTGATGACCACCGATTTTCATGAAACAAAGCTTCAAAATTGTATAAATATTTTTGTTACAGCCTGCATAATTGTAATTTGGTGTTTTATTGTGCCTTGTGTATAAAACCAACTATTGACGTTTTAAACGTTTAAAAACATACATAAAATGACTTGTGAGCGTATTGAATTTGTACATTGTATTTATATTACAGGCTTTGGATGTTGACTTTTCCCCATGATGCATTGCATATTTTGGCCTCTATCATGCAACTGCTGAGATGTTGCATGGGATTGTGAATTGAGAGAAATGTTTGTGAACAACAAGTTTGTTAACTATGTGGAGTAATTGAAGTGTTTGTTATTTGGAATCTCATTATGCGATGTGATCAAGCAAAATCAGTCGGAAGTCAGAAATATTGATTTTGAGATATTGTCAAGTACTTTCTTATGCTTAAAGCATGATAGTTGACTGGCCCCGGGGCCTATAAAAGTGTATTGATCAATTTTTTGAACATCAAGGTCCTCTTGTCTACACTCTACACTGGGTGTGCTCATGGTTGTCAGCATCTAGTCTGCCCATGGCACTTTGCTAGGCTAGTTTTGCCGCATGTTCCATCCATCTTACGTTTCGGTTTATCTCTCAACATACATCTTGTATTTACCTGTAACGCAATCAGATTATGACAACAGCAATGATAATGAATAAAAAGAACAGAACATTATTTTTAATTAATTTGATTCCTCTTCTTATGTGTTGTTTTACATAGGATATATTACATCTAAACTCAAGATGGTGAGACTGAACCTCTGCACTCCGTGCGGTGTGAAGAAAGTGAAGGAGGTTATAAAACGCCTTGAAAATCTCTTCAGCTCAAAGGTGATCAGTCCAGAGACATGTTGTATCTGTTGTGAACCAATCTTGGTTGAGAGTCAAACCTCAAACTATCAAGGTGAAGAATGTGTAAATGTTATATTCAAGACGGAAGTTATATCAGACGAGAGCAGTGCAGCGGCTGCCACATTTATACCAAGTACGTCAGCCATTATAGAATGCACCACAACATGTGCAGATATCACAAAGAAAGTGTCCACAATACCAATTACACATGATAGCTGTAGGGATAACAAGCAGTCTGTACCGAGGGCAACACGACTTAGAACCGGTGCGATAAAGAAAGTGATCTTTGAAGAGGAATCTGATGACGACAATGACATTGCTAATCCTACTGAGTCCTCGGAGGACGATTATGATCTTGGTCAAGACTTGTGTGAAAGCTCTGATGATACAGAGGCAACAATTGATTTTTATCAAACTGCGACAGATGAACATTCGGAACAGAGTTGCGATACAAAGGATGCAACTCACATAGTTACCAATGCAGGGGATGATGATGAATCAGATGAAGCAGGTGTAGTATTTGAGAAGTATGATGACTCTTCTCTGAAACTGCAGGCATTTACACCAGAAGTGCTTGAACTTCTAGATACTCGGCCGGATGACCATGATGAAGGTCACAATAAGCCATTTAAATGTCAACATTGTGAAGACAAACAATGGTCGTACCTCAATCCATTGCTTAAACACTTGTTGAAACATAGCACCAAGGATGTACTTCAAAAACCATTCCAATGTAAATCTTGCTGCAACTCGAAATTTGAAACATTTGCCGACTGGACGCGTCATACAAAGCCATATCAGTGCCGTCATCCATCATGTGAGCTCAAACTAACTTCAATAAATAATCTTCGTGAACACGAAAAAACACATAGCAGCAAGAGACCATTTCAATGCAAGGACTGCGGCAGACAATTTAGATTATCCAGCTATCTCAGAGCACATGAGAAGATAGTTCACAGTCAGCTAGACAAGGACGAGGAGAGTGCCATCGGCGATACAGCATCGGACTTCGAGGACAGCAATCTTGATGTAAATAATCAGGATGAACAATGGGGTGAAGGTATAAGTGAAAGACACATCTTGAAGTTTAAGGCACTGGCAACAGAAGTACGTACATCGGGAATGGTTAAAAGCAGCAATCCTAAGAAACCATTTGGTTGCAGATACTGTAAAAAGAGACACTATTCTGACATATTTCAATATCTTGAGCACATGTCAAAAAAACACAAAAGAGACTTGATCACTAAACCATACCAGTGTAAGGAATGCTGCGAGGAGAGGTTCAAGACTTTCAAAGAATGGGAACTGCACACCAAGCCATACAAGTGTAGTTATCCAAACTGTAACACTAAAATTAGATCTAGGACATATTTAAAGACCCATGAACGAGCACACACTGATGAGAAAACAATCCCGTGCAAACTTTGTGAGAAAACCTTCAAATCAAAATATGGCCTCAGGGTCCATATAAGATGTGTGCATGAGGGTATTAAAAGGTTCAGCTGTGGTTATTGCGATCATAAGTTTTACAACAGAGCCAGTTGCATACTACATGAGCGAACTCATACTAAAGATAAACCTTACCAGTGCCACTGTGGGAAACAATTTACTTCAGCGCATCTGTTGATGGTGCACAACATGGACCATACGGGAGAGAAGCCATTCGTTTGCGATATCTGTGGATTTCGAACTAAAACTAAGAATAATCTTGTATGCCATCAAAAGACGCACAATACTACCATAGACATGAAATTACAGTGTGACATATGCGGCCTCCGCGTCACAAAGAATTTGAAAGGTCACAGGCGTATCCATACTGGCGAGAAGCGTTATAAATGTCGGTACTGCGATAAAGCCTTTATGTATCCACCAACCTTAAAGCAACATGAAAAAAACCATCCTGAGTGGAATGGTATGAGAGAGTATGTATGTGGTGAATGCGGGAAGGACTTGCACTCAAAACAAAAACTAAAAAATCATGCCCGAATTCATTCGGGAGAGAAACCATTTCATTGTCCAGATTGTAGTTTCACCTGCAGTCGTGCTGGGAATCTGAGGACACATAGGCGTAGGCATACGGGAGAACAGCCCTACCAGTGTAAAGTGTGCGAGAAAAGATTCATGTATATACAACCCTGGAAAGATCACGAAAAGATCTGCTCTGTCCAAAGACTTGTACAAGTTGGTTCGAACATGAATATGTGAAAAGAAATTGGTTTAGTGTAAAACAACTTAAGTTCGCTTGCAATTTAATTTTCGCTAATTTCGCTAAGAGATCTGATTCGCCCAGATTAAATTGCAGCCAATTATATTATTTATAATGGTTATATATATGATGATGAGACAAATTAGTGAAATTAAATTGCTGCATCAAGTTGCCTAAATGCTAATTTGCTAAATTAAGTTGCTGTGAAATTAAACTGTTTTACAGTATAAGGCGACAAAAAACCCACCCTGTTCTAAGTGCAAATGGACCTCTAGGGTAGGGTCAGGTGTTGGTGAGGGGGCAATCATTTGAAATATATATCAAAAATGTCAACAACAAAATTAAAAAATCTGCACACAAATTGTCTTTAATTTTTTCTTCTTTTTTTGAAGAAAAAAAAAATACAAAATGGGTCGGTCGGGCCTGTAGAACAGGGTGTGGGGGTTGTCGCCTAACAAATAATGTAAAAACTATTGATGGTGTAGTAAATGCAAGAGACTGTAAATCATGGTGTAAAAATATTGCTGTAGTCCATACTGATGAAGACGAGAAGATACTTAAGAGCTTTCCCAGCCGTTTCCCAGAAACCATTGTGGCCGGTTGCATTACCCTGTCCAATCAAACTTGCACCCATTTATATCAGAATAATTAAACTGGATAAACATGAATCAATAGTAAAACAAAACACACCATTGTTTGGGTTCTGCTCTACTCATTGATGTTATTTTTGTCAAAATTGATTCATGTTATCGAGGGAAAATATTACATTTGAAAGCTCCAAGAACATAAATGCATTGTGGGAAGGTCCTGATTTCTATCCAGTGAGTCCAAAATCTGCTAGCTTTACCGCACCTGTGAGAGTACCCGTGTGTGAGATAAGATTGACTTTTGAAATGCCCGCTTTGAATTGGTAGGCATATATCCACATATACACGCTCCATACATGTGGATCGATTACCAAGCCTTTGTTACTATTTTTGTAGATGTGGATACATATTCCAGTATCTGAGTCTAAATGACAATAGACGGTAAATTAACAGCAAGAAAAGAATGTTGCCACAATGCATAGGTTGCTATGCTTTTAACTCTTTCAAAAGTAGTATTTTTCTGTACATTAATCGATAGTGAAACAAATTACCTCAAGAAATTGCAATTGGTATGGGTTTTTCATTATCGATTCATGTTTATACCCAGAACAGAACCAGGTACGGAAGTAGCGGGAATGTAAGTTAATTATGGTAATGTGATCAGAAACAATGGTTACCAGATAGCTATCCGCTAATCTGCTGTTTTTTCGCTATTGGGGAGCTACCGATATCTTCTCTTCTGATAAGGTATGAAGAATAAACCAATGAATCATACTTGGGGAATGAAATCAAATTTATTGGTTCAACAGTCAACACCTGAAAGTCATAATATTGTGAAACACAATATATACAATTTTGTGAGATTTTTGCTAGTAATTGTTAGATAGATCGGTCGGTGGTGTAATGAGGGATTCACAGGACACAGGGGAGACAACCCACAATACATTGTACATAGCGTTAGCAGGAATTTGCAATGTGGGAGCTGGTGGTGTAATGAGGGATTCACAAGACACAGGGGAGACAACCCACAATACATTGTACATAGCGTTAGCAGGAATTTGCAATGTGGGAGCGGGGTCATGTTTAAGCATGTCTGACCTAGAAAAGCTCTCCTTGCTATAAATATTTACGTAAAATGAATTTTGGCTGAGAATTACTTTTTCTACAGATTTCAAACGAAAGTTAACCCTAACCCCGGATTAGGGTTTTTGACCGGGATTACAATTTTCGAGGAAAAAACACCAACTAAATCTCCAGGAACCCGCTGGGATTCGATCCGGGGACCCTCCGTTCTCAAGCCCCACGTCCCACCCACTAAGCCACGGCTCTCAGCTCCCGGGGGGGGGGGGGGGGGTACTCGGATTTGGTTTGGTCGGGGTGTGCCGCTGGAGATTCAAAACCCCTACCCATTTCTAAGGGTGATCTTTAGGGGTTTTGCTTCATTTTAGACCAAATTTTCGCGAAAATAGACCTAATTTTGGCAAATTTGCGCGAAAATAGACAAACAGGACCCATGTCTAAGGATTTTTCAGTTGAAAAGCCTACCCATGGCTAAGGATGTCTCACGAAAAAACTACCCACTGGAGCGGCACGTCCCCGTATGCCTTACATACGTGAGTACCCCTCCCGGGCCTCAGCTACACGTTCGCGCAGTATACGTATACTGCGCTCACTATAGGCTCGGTTGACTACTTCATCGAAAACCGGCGGCGCATGCGCTTGGAGAGGGACTTAGGATTAGCATTTTTTAGCACTCAGGGGGGTTAGGGTTAATAGAACACACAAAAACAAAAACAAAAAATGGTACCATAACCCTAACCCCGGTTTCCGGGAACCTGCCGGGATTCGATCTGGGGACCCTCCGTTCTCAAGCCCCATGTCCCACCCACTAAGCAACGGCCCTCAGCTACACATTCGCGCAGTATACTGCGCTCACTATATAGGCTCAGTTGACTACGTCATCGAAAACCGGCAGCGCATGCGCTTGGAGAGGTATATTTTGGCACCCAGGGGGGTTAGGGTTAACAAGTCAAATGGACTCTAATTGATCAATTTTAACATTGCCCTGAATGAGTCTTACACAACCGAATGATAATTCCCCCGGATGCGCCACTGTATATGTATGTATTCCACTGCTTGGTTTGATATGTAGGAAGTAGTCTTAAATTTAGCAAATGTTTGATATTATAATAATTTGTTTATATAACTTTGTAATGTTTCTTATATTGTTCATGTTTTGTTTTTCATATTTTATCATATGGAATGGAACCTTAATGAAAATATTTTATTGCCCATTTGCCTTTAATAATCATCTTTTCATTTTTTCGTTATTGACTATAGTTTGATCAGTTCCAAATTGGCGAGAATTATTCAGTTTTGATCTCTCCACACGCAAAAGTAGCGTACGCGAGTAGTTATATGGCCACATGCATGCAGTTTTTACTTCAAGCACGTGTTACGCATATGATGCTCAGGACGCTTGTTGCATTCAGCACACCCACATCCTTATGTTTTCATTCGTTGCTGTAGAAAGGCTTCACCAATTTGGAACTGATCAAACTATAGATTATATTAATTTGATTTTTATAGTCTGCAGGCAGGGAATGAATACCTACCCTTTTATTTGATTTTGTCTTAACACTTTCCAGGCGGCAGGCTGCTGCAGCCAACATTCCAAAATGTCACAAAATGTTTTTACAATATGTCAAAATTATTGAATTTCATTATCATATTTGGAATCGCCATGAAAAATGCATTAAAATAAGTACAAACATGACTAGTATTTGTTCAGTAATCCTTCAGATAGACCTTGACATTTGAGAAAAGTTTCTAAAAATCTGTTTGTATTTGGTAAAACCAGCAGCTGCGTGGAAAGTGTTAAGAACTGAAGCAACCTGAAAGGGGTGGAAATTAAAGCCTGGCACATACTTATGGCCATGTGTTTTGAACTCGCTACCCTTTCTGTTGCATGTCCAGATTTTTAGATTTTACACCATCTGAGATTCGAATTAGCTTATCGCAATAATTACTTGTTCTATACCCTATAAAAAGTATATATTTTCTGAACGGTATAATCTCACAAGGAATCCAAATATTCTATTGGAATGGTAACATGTTGGGATAATGAATGTTAAAAAAATATCGATTTTTGTTCGTATTTTGATTAAAGCTTGATAATATTTGTATACCTATCCCAATCATAATTATACTATGCATATATAGTTCCTCAGGCAATTACCCATCAAAACATAATGGTTGTCAAGGGTAACTTGTTGAAATATACTATATCGGGTAGTAAATGAACACAAACGTATTAGAGTTTACAAGTATATTTTTGGGGTATATGCACCCTATCCTGATTTAAACGACATTTTTGAGTTCCCCTAGTTTCTGAGAGCTTTCTAAAAATGTATAAATTTGCTACCATTAGTTGAATACTTTTTTTGTTATAGTCATGTATGTAAAACCGACGAATTAGGGTAATAAATTCACTGTGTAGCGAATAGGGAGAAAGGACAATTCAATCGATTCAAATTGTCTAAATTTGATTAAATTTTGGATTTTCATTGAAGTCGATCATCTATTAAATAAATAGCTTAATTGGGTTTATACATTGCAAAATCATTAAGAGGCCAGGAAAGGGCTTCTCAATTGTTTCGATTTAATAAAAATAGAATGTTCAAGAATTTTTGCTTAATTTTCAGAAACACCTGTATGAAAATAACCTCAAGAACAGATATTTGCAAGTTGCCAACATCACCAATAGTCCAGAAAAAGATGAAGTCTAACAGTAAGATCTTTTTACATGTAGAGGACGAGAGGCCTGTTAATATGCGTTTATCAATGTAAATTTTGCGACAAGAATTTCAAGCAGTTAGAAGATAAGACCATACATGAAAGGATTCACACAGAAGAGAAACCTTATCAATGTAATTATTGCAATAAGAGTTTTTCTTGGGAATATAATAAGACTAGGCATGAAATGATTCATACCGGTGAGAAACCACATCATTGTCAATATTGCAACAAGAGCTTCATACAGCCAAATACTAAGGTAGAGCATGAAAGGGTTCATACCAAAGAGAAACCATACCGATGTCAATATTGCAACAAGTGTTTCTCACGTTCAAGCCACAAGACTGTACATGAAAGAGTTCACACCAAACAGAAATTGTACCGGTGTAAACATTGTGACAAATCCTTCTCACATTCAAATGCCAAGACTGTACACGAAAGGATTCATACCAAAGAGAAACCATACCGTTGTAATTCTTGCAACAAGAGTTTCTCAGATTTAAGTCACAAAATTAGACATTGTAGGATTCACACCAAAGAGAAAAAATATAATTGCCAATATTGCTTCAAAGGTTTCTCACAGTCGAGTCACAAAACCGTACATGAAAGAATTCACACGAACGAGAAGAAATATCAATGCCAATATTGCAACAAAAGTTTCTCACAGTCGAGTCACAAAACTGTTCATGAAAGAATTCATACAAAAGAGAAAAAATACCATTGCGTATATTGCAACAAGGGCTTCACACAGTCAAGTCACAAAACTGTACATGAACGAATTCACTCGAAAGAAAAACTTTATCGTGGCAACAAGGGGTTCACAAATTCAAGTGACAAGACAAGACATGAAAGAATTCATAACAATGAGAAATCTTCCCGTTGGAAATATCAAACCATTGACCACATATTTGAAGTTTTAATTTTTTGAGTCGGGATGAGCGTGGAATCATTGTTCCAGCAAATGACGTGAACATGAACATTTGAGGGCGTCATTTATTATGTATCTAAAGGAATATTATGTGATCTTTGTCAAACTTTTACACTTTTTAAATCGATCTTGACTGTATTTTCTGCAGAAAAACCTTTTAACTTAACTAAATCACGATAAAAATCGACCTGCTTCCAATTATTTAAGGAAGGTTCAACCTATTTTCTCGAGTATTTTCATCATAAAAAAGCATTCCGTACTATTGTGTTCACTTGTGTACAGTTGCGATCGTAGCCGGAAACACTGTAAACAGTGTTACACGGTGTCAAACCATGGAATTCTATTTATGAAACAAAATACACTTGGAAAATTAGTTGTTTATTATAACCCATTCAAACCATGATTTTGAAGTAATTATAAGAATCATATTGCTCTGTAACTTGCTAGATATTTTAGTTTGATGTTTCTAAAAAATGGCATTTAGAGGGGAAAAAATCGAAGATAGAGGTGAAAAATATCGCATAATATGCCTTTAATTGAATATTTTTGTCTTTTCCATAGATGTACAGAGTATTATAGTGAGTCAGAATGAAATGGACCCAAGTTAGCAGAAAATGTCTTGCAATTAAAAAGGAAATAATTTGGATATCCACAAGTATTTCTCATGAATGTCATGGAACTGAGTTGCACTGGGAAAATTATAAAGTCGTAGAATGAATAAAAAGTGTTTTTTGAATCAGTGTGGGTGATGATCGCATGTTAAATTTCTATTCAGGCATGAAGTTCCTTGAAATACGAATTTAGAATTTTTCAAATTAATAGCTGTGGTAAGGTTAAGTTATTTTCATTAAAATGTCTCCATTTTCCACTGTACCTGGCATTGGATTGGCTACAAAAGATTTTGGAATGAGAAAGTTTTGAATCCAATGCAAACTAAACTGAACTGCAAAACTATGTTGTTAAAGGGACACTTAGAGATGTGTTAGAGGCTGCGCCCTCAATTATGATAAACTGGGATTGGTATATTTTGGTGGGGGCTGGGGAGGGATATGAGTTAGTAGATAGCTTTTAAAGCTCTGCGTACAAGTTTGTTGCAAAATCAGCGCTTAAAAACTGTCCCTTAATGTGTGATATTATCTGAGAAATGGACTCTGTGTTCCAACAACAAATTTCCTAAATTGTGGTTAGTTGGTACTTTTGTGAGCATGTGTAAATACAGAATGAACAGAATTTAAGAATTGTTGTATAAGTTCATCATGTTTGTTAAGATAAATAAGGAGTAACATAATGTTCATCAAGACCAAAACCAGTTTTGATAACTTACTCCTTACCTTTTGAGAATGATAAATAGGTCATTGTCATAATGATTGTTATGCAAATCTGTACTTGGTGCTTAAATCAATAGTATGTGATCTTTTTTTCAAATGTGTACACATTTTTTAACACTTTTATAATGACGATTGATTATTAGGAGAGACTTTCCTGGAATCATAAATCTATCTTGACAGTTTTCCGTTAAAACAAGTACTGTATTAAATGGTAATGAAAATCTGCTTCCACATTAAGGAATTGTTCAACATATTTTTTCCATTTTCATCATAGAGCATTCCATACTATTGTGGGTTTTTTAGGCCCGATTTATCATGGTAGGATAAAAAAAGGATTTTGTTCTTTTCTTTACATGACACTATTGATTTGATCATGTATAAACTAGTACCGGTACATACATTTTGTAAATTATATGCATAAATATGTGTTTTGTAAATTTGCATAAATAAAATAATGTTGGTTGACCTCTGGAAAGGATCTGTATCTATTCGCCTTTTCTTAGTCCAAACCATCAGTATGCTTCTATAATATCTCATTGAGGGTGTCTCGAAAATAGTGCACATGAAACATCATTGGTCTGATTAAATGTGTAGTTTCTTGTTTCATTTAAAAGTTATACGCTTTAATGCGTTGAACAAGTTGGATTTCATTACTGTTTGGGAAATCTGTCAGGAATATCTAATTTGAACTAAATACAAATTCAGGTAAACCCAACAATGTATAGTTGTATCAATTTTTGTTCTCAAATTGATAGTGTAACAAAACTAACATTCATGAGTAAATGAGGCACAATGAGGGACATGAATATTGAGATGGTTATATCAGGACAATAGGTATAAGTTATGGGACATTTTGGTACCACAAAGTTAAATGTTATATCAAATTTCTAACCAAAGTTATGATCATAATACCGGATGGTCCAAATAAGTTAACCCAAGTTCAAGGTTACTTTTCAACCACATTTCTAGTTTCAGAGAATTTGTGTTTACTTAGTTTCAAAACTTATTGATCAAGACTATCTTCAAAAATTGTTTCATTTAATAGCTTGGTTGGTTTTTAAGATATGGTTCATTACAGAAAGCATGTACAAAACTAAGCTGCATTTGCATTGTGCCTTATTTAATCATGTTGGGCCACATGAGATTGGTAAGAGTTGACCAATTATGATTTAGATTGTAAACTGTTCAAAGGTTCGGAAATTTGTTGTCAATCGCCAATTTCTCTAATATTTTGTGATCATATTCATATCAATGAAACGCTGATGTGTTCCTCTTTCCAACGATGCCTCATTCATAGCAATCACTTTTTCGGTGCTTAGCCATTTGCTTTAGAATGTGTGTAGGTGTCATTCAAAATGTGCCAAATTCACCACTATTTTGTACTCAAAAGATTGAGATCTGTTCAATGAAGTGTTACATTGACAGCTACACTGTAAAACGCTGTTTTAAATCCGCGTCGTTCATGTACCCTGCTTAAATACCCAAAAGTTGTTTATGCAGGGAACTTGAAGAACCCCGTTGTTTAAAACTGTTGTAGAAAGATGCTCTATTGACTTTTGAGGACAAAATAGTTATGATTTTGACACATTCAGATTGAGACCTCCCCATATTCTCATATTTAATGCGAGTAAATGACAGATTCAACAATGTGAACCATCATTTTAGGGACGACTTTAAAACAGTTCAGCAAATGTTTTATTCAGGTTTTGGGTGATTTTAGACAACCATTATTTTAGATTCATGTTGAGATTGGAAAGTATCAATAGAGAATAGCTCTTTCTCTCCACATTATTTTCTCTATCTCAATTTTTATTATTTGTATTGTGAGGGTCAAAATTTGTCCTGATTCACACGTGCAAATGAAGATGATTCTAGAGTACACATTGGGCATAATTGCCATTCTTTTATTTGCCCTCCACCGGAAAGCTTGACACCATATTAATGAACATTACAAAAGAAAGGATCTTAAAGATAATGCATTACAAAAGATCATATCGTCGCTGTTCTGTCAAAACCTTGGATTTCCATCCGGCCCTTCAGCATGTATTATAGGAGAACCGTACTGGAACATAAACCGTCACAGGCCTCAAAATAAGAATAAAAAACAAAGGGTCCTCTGGACCCTTGCCTCTGAAATTCCAAGGGTCCTCACTTATTTTCAAGGGTCCAAAACATTTGAAATGTGACATGATAGGGCTACTTTTGGATTCAAGACGTCTGGATAACAACATAACATGTATACAGTAATGTATATCATAACGTAATGTGGATTCCCCATATTTTAAACCCTGCTGTTAATGACTATTAAAGTACTACATCATAGGATAAGTTAGCATTACATTTAAGAGATTTTACATCTAATCATTGCATGTATGTTGTAGGCCTTGTCATCAGCAACATCTTCCATTCAAAAAAATGCACACAATTTTCTGTTAAATGTATTTAATTTGTGTGGGTCCTGAGAGGACCCCTATGATGAAAGAGTCAAGGGTCCTCACCATTTTTTTAGGGCTTTTGACCCGAGGGCCCTCCTTATTTCGAGGCCTGTAAACCGACCCTAATACAAACGCTATACTATATAGTATTATACTAACTAAACTTAATAATAAAATTCCATTATGGAGAAATCAAGTTTTTTTCTGTGACTTTTTTTACTCGATGAACATCTCCACATATCTAATCTATATTGTGTGACCAATTTGTACCGCAATACACCAACACCAAATAGCTGTACCGAGCTTGCGTAGTCTAATCAAGGAGTTATTTATAGTAAACCGGAGGAGGCACAAGCATCGAACCCATTCCATGTCCAGACTGTCTTAGGGCGCGTTCTCACTGTGGCTGTTTGATACCAGGACGTGGACTCGATGCTACATCGAACCTACTTCCAAGCCTAGTGGGAACGCGCAATAAGGGGGTTCGACCCTACATCAACGATGTAGGGTCGAAACCTACTCGAAGAGGTAGTCTCGCACCTAGGACGTGGTATCAAAATTGCTAGTGAGAACGCGTTTTACTTATCGTATGTGGACTCGTACCACTTGTTCCACAATAACAAGCGTGTTGCGCTGCGTCAGACTGCGCCGCCGCGCGCTTCAAAATGCAATTTCACGCGGCCAAATGTCATGCACGCGTGGTATTTACGCAGTAAGTACGCACGGCGCACTCGCTTAAACTTGTAAACAAGTAACATCCGGGTAAGTGGACTCGATACCACATCGGTATTTTGATGTATTTTAATCGCACAATGAGAACGCAACATCACTGTTATGCATGTAGACTCGCACCTACGTATGAGTCCACATTCGCACAGTGAGAACACGCCCTTAGGCGCGCATGGGTCCTTTTGTCCACGGGAGATTCTTGTCAACCCTGTGACGCAATACAAGGTGAGTCAGAAAGAACGGGCACTTTTTTGGCGAAAGCGCCACAGAAATAGTAAGCCTGCATATTTAAAACCAAATATTGCGTTACAAAGAACAAATATTTGGCTTTCATTCCAAAAAAGAAATGTTGAATTCAAACTTTGCGTCATAAAGTTGCAACCATTTGAGTAGAACCCGGTATTTTAAAGCCAATCCACGGAATGACAATAACCGATAGTATTGTTGGTTGCCTGATTCAGAGATGCTGATCAATGAAACTCGTGAAAAAAATGAAAAGGCACATGAATGTTGGATACAATATCTTCAAATGACTGGAAATAAATAGATCTGTGTAATTTTATGAGTCATAAAAAGCCTGAAATCAAGAAGGAAAAGTAAAAGGAGGCATATCTACTGATTCAGGAGATAAACCCCATTAGAATACTTTTAGGAATGGCTTCATAATTTGACCATTCCGTGGATTTGCTTCAGATTGTTGGGGCTTTACTCAAATTAGTGTAACATGATAACGAAATGATTGATTTTTAAAATTCTTCTTTCGAATGAAAGCCAAATTGTAGGTCTTGAAAGTGCTACCATTGATTTGGAATATGCATGCCTACATCTTTTTTGACGCTTTTGTGAAAAAAGTGCCCGTTCTTTCTGACTCACCCTGTAGGGGATAACGAGGCCAATGCGGCCATTGCTTAGATTTATCACAAGTCTTTCATTTTGCGATATCGACACGGCTTTGCTAGCAAGCATAGACATATTCTCGGTACAGGCGGTACAACTACGTCATAATCTATCCCATGCTATCCCATCGGCAATTGCGGCAGACGGGCGAAAACATACCGGGCGAGAGAAAATGTTTCAAATTCATTTTTTCGCATATTCAACGTGATACAGCTGATGAATAGAATGGCTAGACTTGATACAAATTTGTTCACTGATTCATGTGTGTACCTCTCCATAACGGTTTTCCTTTAAGTATAATACTTCCTATGTATAACCTTTTGGCAGTATGTTCTAAACATGTTCAAGGGCCAGAAACATCTATCACAACCTTGCGAGTGCTCTTACCTGAATATATAAAGCAACATTTTCTATGTAACCGTTGGGTTTAGGCAGTTATACTTTATATATGCGGAAAAAGTTTAGACAAAACAGCGACGATATGCTTATAGAAATACCACATGAATGAATTACAAAAGAACATATGCATACAGAAATATTACTTGAAATATTACAAAATTATGTCTCAAGATGAAATGACAGTTTTCAAGGAGTGCCCAATCTACTCCAAAACCACACTGGTCTTATGGCTGCCACACACATTATATTAAACCCTCTCACCAGAACAGTCTGATTTTTATTTACATGAATATATTCATTTCCATTTCTGTGCAAATATTACTGGACAACCAAGCCAAATTTGTTAGTTAAAGGTATATTATGTGATCTTTCCAGGGAACGCCCTCAACATCAATTTTTTTTTGAAATTTAGAGTGAAAATATAAACTGTTGTGTTATCCCGACACTTTATTTTCACTCTAAAACCATGATTTTGAAGTAAGAATCATATCGCCCTGTAACTTGGAATGTATGTACAATTTATGATCAGAAATGTAAATCTGCAAGAAAATCTACTTTCTAAAAAAAAATCATGAATAGAGGGCGCTCTCTGGAAAAGATCACATAATATGCCTTTAAATAAGAATATGAAAAACCCCTACCATATAGGTAAACATTTTCATGGGTTCACCGTTGGACAAGTTCAAAACGGCCTTTTATCTATCACTGTCCTTGAATCAACATTGGTTGTATAACTTCAGATATTATTTTTTTGTTTTTCTTGGAATTTCTTTTGACATCCTCTCCATAGACTCGCATAGAGGTTAATAAAATTGTGTGATAGGCTTTTGCGAAACATACGTGTATAGATGCAAGTAAAGAGTTGAACGATTCGCTGTAGGACAAGTTTAAAACGGCCTTTTAAGAAAACTGGCAGTTTTAAACTTTTCTGACGGCGAATCCATTAAACTCTTTACCTCTATGATGAATACCCAGGCTTGCAAACACCTATAGACCATTTCAAATCTGAATATATTCGATCGGTTCTGATGCTTTCCAATGGAAGACTCGAGTCATCCACAAAAACAACAATGTTTTTACTAGTTTTCAGACTTTTCACTCTGTGTCTTTAATAACCTGTGTGTGGATTGCGCTGGTATTGGGGAGAGGTTGTCTCACAAATTTGTATTTTTTGCAGTTATTCGGTAACAAAAACTGAGATAAAAGAGATTTGGGTAATACCTTCATATTTTACCTTGAGCTTTATCAATTTTGAAGTTCCTGGTAACGATCCCATTGTTGATAAAAACAAAATATTCTCGCTACTAGTTTTACTTCTCATGGGTGTATGCCCAATGCGTATATGAATGCTATCAACTGTTACCAAGAACGCACTACGCACCTAGTCGACGTGACCTGTTTTCCTAGGTTTCTGATCTCGATATGAAATGGTCTATCACATAATTAAAAACAGAGAGAAAACATTACACAGTAGATGAAGACAAGAGTTTGATTAGACAAATAAATATACCTTAACCGGTTTTATATCAAATTACATGATTCAATGACAGTGACAATGCATTTAAAAAATGACCAACAAAAATGTTAAAAGACAGCTGAATAAAATAGTGGGTTAGAAATATTTTAGTCCAAAACTGCCCGAAAAAATGCTTTACACAATGGGAAAGGGGACAGTTTTCGAAAAATAGGGTGGGGGGGCGTTTTCACCAAAAAAAAGGACATTAGTACAAAAAAAGGTACATTGGTACAAAGAGAAAAAAAGGATTTCTTTTTCAGATCAGGGGGTGGGATCCGCCTACCCCCCCCCCCCCCCCCCCCCTCCCCACCCACACACACCTGGTTACGGGCCTGGAAACCATAGTTTTTAGAGTTTGATAAATAGTTATTACTTTGTATGAAGTTACTTTTTGAGCACAATGCATAACACCACACATGCTCACACCCAACCCCTCCCCTCCATATTAATAACCCTAACACTGCCAAATCCAACAGAATCCAACTAGCCAGCAAGTTTTTATAACCCGGCGTTGACGTTTTTTGAAGAAATTCTAAACCCATCCTATATACTTGGCCGTGGGTTAGGGTTATGCATTCAATTCAACAAATTCCATATTATTGTTAATACAGGGTGTCCCAAAAACATGTTTACCTAACTTAAATTAACCTAACCTAAATTGAGTTAATTGACCATAAATGTTTACAATACAATTGAGTATAACTTGATTTATACATATTGAACGACTGAACGCTTGGCTTTCAGATGCCAATTTTCGTCTGATTTGGTTTAGTCACTCCTGAGATACGTGTATGACCAATTAACTAGAGCTACCTAAAATCGAGTTGTGCCACTTTTACAGAACGGCATCTGAAAGCCAAGCGTTTTGTCTTTCAACGTGTGTAATTGAGTTAAACACTTTATCGTAGAACTTCATGATCAATAAGTTGGGTAAACATGGACACACAGTTCTTTTTGGGACACACTGTAGGGTAAAGTCGCCTATTTTCGGTCAGCGCCTATTTTCGGTCACTGGTCAAAATCGTGTAATTACATTGGTCGTCGCCATTTTAAAAGCAATACCGGGCATCAACTATGCAGGTGTTTTTTAGTCGTCAGTTTATAACGACGAAGTCATTTTTATTACACAAATTGGGCCAAGTGACCGAAAATAGGCGCTGACCGAAAATAGGCAACTTTACCATACATACACATTCACTATACTTTTCAAGTACAATAACCAACTCCCAAATAACATATAAAATAACCCATGTAGTAATATAACTTGAATTTTATGAAATGATAAAACCATCCGATATGTACATATAAAAGCCCATAGTCACATGTGACCAATTACTAAGCATTCTCATTCCAATATAGATTTTTGAATCAAATTCTGTTGTCACCCATGTATACTAGTATTGATGCAATTTGGGTTCTGTCATGATTGGATACATGTATCAATGGATTACATGACACAATTATAGAGTATTAGTAAGACCATATCTTTTACCATTCATGTTTAAAGCCATGCAGTGCTGGTGTGGCCATCATGGCAACAATTAGTGTTGTGAGGGTCTGCGCAGTCACATGAGTGATCATATGACAGCAAGTCGACACATTTTACATTGTAGATGGTCGGTAGATTGTAGCTGACGTCTTCGCTAAATTTGGTTCACTGGTTCCTTACCTCAATGGACTAAAGATTTTTCTGTTCCAGAAAGAATCTTAAACTTGTTATCACATGGTGACTCTATTAAGGACAGAATCATTATGTTGCAAGAAGTGACTGCATAGTAGTGCATACAATGTATGGCTTCAACCAAGGGTTTGAAAAGTATACTTTTTGTGTCAGCATTATCAACTTATAAGTTATATATATACCTTCAGTATTTTATTGTTCTGATAATTAAAGCAAGATTTAGATATCGTTGAATGGTGGAGCACCTGTTACAACGTGAGTTGTCATCTTATATAATCACATGACCAGGGGGGGGGTTAATAACACCACAAAATGTCAAGATCACGTTATTACATGCACCTGTGTTTCTCCATAATGATTCTAAAAAGTGTATTTTTCTTGCTTACTTTGTCGTATAATTCTTAGCACACAAATTTAGAGTTCAATAATAGTACACACTGCTACGGAACATTATCTATTCAAGTACAAAGAGCAGATTGTTGTGAAGCCATGTTAGAGATTGCACATGTATGTTTTTCTCAATCATTACATACCCCAACCCCAATGACCCAATGTACATTACAGAATATCTAATAGAAAACATGCAGGGTGAGTCAAAAAAAGTGTACTCAAAGTAAAATATAAATTAAAAATATTTTGTATCAGAATATGAAGGCAACCAATGTATGCTGCAATAGATGCATTTATGAACTATCATCAGCAAAAAGAATTATGACATTTCATGGTACCGTTTACCAGACTATTTTGGTAAAGTACAAAAGTACATGTAACTGCATTTTGAAACCGAACACAATATTGAATATTTTAATCAATGATGCTTGATAATTGATATTAATTAACAAGTGGATTCATGTATGGAACAAAATAGCTAACTAATAAAGACTAATTAAACAATGTCATAACAATGTCATTAGTACACAAATTTAGCAACAACAACAAAATATCTGGCTTTTGTGATAGTCGGACTCAGCTCGGACTAGAGTGTGGACCGTTTTCAATAGAGGAATTCAATAGAACTTATAAGAGAAAATGTCACAAATCTTGCTCGGTTTGTAAAATGTTCACTTTTACGCATTTATATGAGCATAAAAAATGTTTACCACAACCAATTTCAGCCAAATAAAATTCTTTAGAAAGCTAATGAGGTAACCCGTCTGCCTCAATAAAAAATCTGTGAAATTTTTGCAGATATTTTAAGATATAAAATCCCAAAGTTGAGTACACTTTTTTTTTACTCACCCTGTACACACATGGGTGAGATGAATAGTATACATAAATTAATATTATACACATAGCTATTCAAAAGATACAGTACATTTATGTGGTAAAAATACATAGAGCTTTCAATTCAAAAGCTATTTTGACAGCATTGTCTGTCATTGTCATTTCTTGTTCCTGTCCCACGCCACTTTCATTGGCTTTTTTACCAGCCCAATTGTGTTTACTTGTATTTTGATTATTTTTTTAGTTGCAGTGAGCCTATTGATTGGCCTATCAGAGCTCTCTGTAGAGAGTTACCCGTTTGGTTTGTAATCACTCAGTTCATTAACTTTGTTACATTTGCTCTTTATATACAAAAAAATGTATCTGAATAGTTGACACAATTGATTTCTGTAATTAATATACTACCTAAGTACTTAATTTAAGTAGAGCTCAGCTTATTAATAATTAGGTGCATGATTCAAATAGTCTGACGTACGATACAATGTATGTACCAGTTGAATCACGAACCATCAACGTGGATGCGTTTTTCAATGCAATATACATTGACATCAGGTTTGAAAATTATACTTCGTCTTCAGATGGGATGAAGTATAGCAACACCTTTTTGTCCTAGTACTGTTACCTCACTAAGTTAATCAGTTCCAAATTGGCAAGAAAGACATGCAGTTTTCATCTCTCCGCATGCAAAAGTAACCCATGCGAAAGTGTGTGTTTTTTGTAAAATGCACACATCACATCATCCATTTGAATCACAGTGGGCTTGTCATGGTCACATGTACTTTACACCTTTCGGCATTCATTCTCTGCTGTAAGGAGACTCACCAAGTTAGAGCTGATCAAACAATAAGAATTACATGTTCTTGGCAATCACAATTTTAAAATAGAGATACTGTAGAGCCCATAATTAAGTGAATAATAATACAAAATGATAGAAGAACCTTAGGTGTTAAAAAGGAGAGGGTCCAATGGAACATGAGGTAAGTTGGAACATTTCGTTCAGGCCATAATCAATAGACTCTATTCACGCGGCAGCCATTTTCAAAATATGCCACCCAAGCCTCGTTCCCGTTTGGTCTATCTGCGCTTCGGCGCATTCGATAGAACTGCGAGTGAAGCGTGGTACCAAAGCGTGCGGCGTTCGGATGCTCGCGCAAGTCACGCAGGCGCAGGTATGTAACGGGAACGAGGCTTGGGTGGCAAATTTTAGAAAATGGCTGCCGCGTGAATATGGTCTATTTATAAAATACTACCATCCTGACCTATATAGCTACTATAGTTTGATCAGTTCCAAATTGGCGAAGCCTCAGTACCGCAGTGAGTGAATACAAGAGGAGGCAGGTGTGCGTGAAGACAACAAGCTCACTGTGTATCATATCTGTGACGCATGCGTGCAGAAAAACCGTGTGCATATGGCCATAATCGCGCTCATAAGCTTGGATTATTTTCCGCGCGGAGAGATAAAAAACAAATATTTTAGCCAATTTGGAACTGATTAAACTATACATGAAGCAGCTGCCTATGGTGGATGGCAGCTAATGGGTACACTGATTTAGGTGGTACTTTATAGTAGTACTTTATAAATTAGAAATCTCAATGTTCCAACTAACCCCCATCTCCCCGAAGTATTGTTTTACAATAATTTCTGCAATCCAAAGTCTGTATTCAGCAAGATAATGACCCTTCATTTAATCGATGACTCAGATTTGATTTTAAACACCATGTCCATTTCAAGGTGGTGGGTCACAATCTGCTGTATATTTAATTTATAAATCAATCATATAATAAGATTAAAATTGTTTTTTGCAAATTTTCAAATGTTTGGTGCACTGACTTTTGTGCCCAAACATTTTCTTACAGTGGACACATTGGAAAGGCTTTTCGCCTGTATGTGCTCGCATGTGCATACGGATTCTACATGGCTTACTCGCCCTGTAGCCACACTTCTCGCATTGGTAGGGCTTCAGCAAAACTTCGGCTAAATCCATACCGCCATCCTGATGCTTCTTTTCATGTTTCGTACATGCTCCTGGCGACACAAACGTCAATCCACAATAGCTACACTTGTTCCTATCCCGATCGTACGCTGCGTGGATGTTTCGCACATGGGCCTTGAGGTTACCCAGGCGTTTGGCCGTGTGTGGACAGAACTCGCATTGGTAATTTCTATCATCTTTGTGTGTCACCAGATGGGTATTTAGCTCTTGTACAATGTGGAAACCTTTGCCGCATATCTCACAGGTGGTGCTCTTTACTTTCTGATGCCTTACTCTGTGCCGAGACAGATTAGGCTTGTCATGGAAACATTTCCCACATACATCGCACTTGAAGGATTTCTCTCTGTCATCATGAAGTAACAGGTGTTTCTTGAGGCTTGCTCTGTACTCTAATACCCGCCCACATATTTGACAGATGTGCTGCTGCTTCTTCTTTGGCTTTTGCTTAATACCGAGGTGTACTCTATCCATGTGTCGCTTTAAACCTAGCTTGGTGTTGAATCTAAATTCACATTCGGGGAATTGGCATTCTAAAACTTTTTCGGAGCTATGAGACATCATGTGCTCCTTCAAATACGAGTTACACTTGTATGTGTAATCACACTCCGGACATTTGTAGGGCTTGCTGATTGGTTCACCGCCTGAGTGAGTACTGATGTGTGTCACAAAGTTGTGTATCCCTATCGCTGATCGTTTAAAACCCTTTGAGCATGTCTTACATGAGACATAGTTTGGTTTGACACTTTCAGTATCGATCATGTCTCGCACTTGAGGGTGTAAATGAGAAATATCGATCGGTATCTGTTTTCTTGGAACATAGGGTTTTCTCTGCCCAAGAGGTCCGACAAGTTTATCCACACCTACAGTTGAGAATTCTTTTTTCAAATCAATTTCAATCTCATCTGAATAGTTTGACCCTTCATCAGACCCATCACTATCATCGTCAGTGGCTTCTTGCTTTAATTTTTCAATATCTACACTTTGGTCAGATTCTGCCCCAGAGATGACTTCAACCTCTCTGGCCTCGGCCGCCTCACTATCATATATCTCACCCATTTCTTTATCGACCCTATCACTAGATGCAGTTGACTTCTCTCCTTGGCCCAGGTTTTGGTCCAGGTTTTGGTCCAGGTTTTGATCATTATAACCAGCTTGGTCGTCATCTATTAGTTCTTCCTTTAAGATCAACTTGCAACATACTCCACAGACATTAGTGTTCAATTCCTTCTTTTCGAATAAAGCCTCCAGTTCAGCTTTCACGTCCTTTACTCGCTTTTCACCACAAGATTTGCAGAAATTAAGTTGAGTCATCTTGGTTTAGAATAATTAGGATGACAGTCTTCAATTAGATAAACAGTCTAGGTAATTATTATTCCGAAAAATTAATTACCGTGCCACTGTACAAAGTTTGCAATTGGTTATTACAAAGATAAATATCGAAGTACCGGTACATGTATATCAATGTGATGTGTAAAGCTCTGTCCTGCACAATTACCTTCACATTTATCCCCATGAATAACGCACTGGTATGAAATATGGTACACTCATCAAGCTTGAAATTCTCGATGATCACAGAAGAACTTTCTGTAAAATAAATAAGAACAAATACCATTTTTATTATTTAAAGCTTTTAATATTGCGTAAATTGATATGTCACAGTGACAATTTCTGAACAATGGATGACCTACATAAACTCAAAAGTTTGTTTGTTGGGGCATAGGGCCTTAACATTTTTTTCATGGAATGGGACCCATGTTTAGGGATTTTCCAGCACAAAATCATATCCCATGTTTATGGAATTCTTGCAAAAAAAGTGCCTCATTAGAGCGGCACATCCCTGAATAGTACATGGTAGGGCAATCCTGCCAAGAAATCAACAAGCCCCTTTTTCAGTTTCTTCTCCTTCTTTTTTGCCATGCATAGTAGCCTCCTATAATTCACCAGTATGATTTATACCCTCTCCACATGAAGTAATGTACATACAAATGAAAATGCTGTAGGCCCTACCAAACCCATATTGAACATCCTGTACAGAATAGACCGTGTATATTACAACACATTTAGCTAGTTATGAGCATCAGTTACAGGACGATAAATGAGACATTGCCCCATGTACGTCCAACCTCAATTCACATTTCAGTTCAGTGGTAGACACAGGTAAACAACTAAACACATCCTTTATGAATTATTGAAATTATGAATAATCTTCCATACACATGAATAAACACCAGCAAATTACAAACATTCGCCCAATAATGCTCATGTTGGAAAAGGGAGTTTTATGTTTACAATATGCTACGGAAGTTTAGTAGTCAAGGATAGACAGTGGCGGCGGAAGCAAACATTTGAAATTTAGGAGGGACAGGCCCAATTTTAACCCCCTTTTCAATGACACTTTCTAAGAAGTCCCTTTTTTCACAAAAACGTGGACACATTTGGTACAAAATACCTCTTTTTCCTATTCCTGGGACACTTTGATATTATTAGTTATCCCATGTTTGTTCATGCAATATGAAAAGATAGGGGGGCAGGGGAGGCGGGGGTAAATTGATTACTGTGCATACTGAATGAATAGGTCAACCTCACAGAAAGTTCTTTGCAATACTTCCATGCAAAATGTTTTACAACACGCGATATTATAGTTCAACTGAGCATAGTGCCGTATGCCTTTTTGACGAGGATCATGGTAACCAAATCTACTTTTCTACTGACATAGCCAATATGGCGCACAATGTCTTTCACTGTTTTTTACAACTTTGAAGTCGTATATTTGATCCAAAATCATAACTACACATTATGTAAGTGCAAAAGATTAAGAAAATGAGGCAATAATAAAAAGGTTGGTGATATAGGTTTCACACTACTAAATCATGTCTGGTCCTACACCCTCTGAGGCAATGTTCCAAAAACGGACCGTTGCTATGCCGAAACGGGAGACCTTCTCTAAATTACAGTTTAAAATCAGGGTATTTATTTCATGTTATGGCGAAATTAATATAGTGTGTTATTTGACAGACACATCAGCGTTCTTAAAAATTGATGCAATGATGATTTTTTAATATTTTAACCAAGACATTTGTGTTCTAAATCCACAATTGCGTGTGACCAAGAAAACCCAACTAGTACGTTTTGAAAAGGCTCTAGCTCAAAAAAATGCCGGTTACTCCCCATATATGAGTTGTTGAGTTAGTAGTCATGGCTTTCATCTTAAGGTTGACACGTATAACACTGCACAAGGGATAGAATCTGGGTAAATTATGCTAATGAGTACACCAGCAGCCAGCCAGCGTGACCGCTGGGCTGTTTTGGACTACTGCACACTCATTATGACGTCAGTGTTTTGTGAGGCCAGCCAAACTTTTCACAGACTTGGATTTGTGAATGAATTGAGAGGCCGAACGTCTGCCCGATGATGACGTATTCAGACCTTGATCATTTTTAGATCAAATGAAAACAGACAAAATGGCGGATGTAGTGGGAAAAAGTCCCGTGAAAATTGATGCAGTTTTTCGAAAGTTATGCCACTTTTTGGGTACGTTTTTCCCCGCGTTTTTCGATAAATACTGCAGAATTGCATAGAGAATACTTTGAAAATATGCATGATGGAATGTGGTTAAAAAATGACATTTAGAAATTTAGTTTAGAACTGGGAATTTAGCGATAGTAAATCTAGACTGTGTTGAATACGTTAATCATTGAATCAGCAAGAAACCTTTTGAAACTTTCAGAAACTAGCAGTTTTGGATATCACATTTGATTTGATTCTCAAGTCATTTTTACACACGCTAGTATAGTTAGTAGTAATATGATCCAACGCCAATTTGGTCCAAATGCGCATGTCTTGTGGCCTCGCCGTGACTGCCGATGTATCCCTAGTATTTATAAAGAGTACTGTTCTACGTGGTTGATACCAAATTTCAATATACCAGTTTCTTATAACGTCGAGAAATATCCATTTTTAAATTGTGTATTTCACACGGGTAAACCTATGAGAGATGTGTTTGGTGGCAGGCCTTGAAATAAGAAATGAAAAGGGCAGGCAATTTAAGGCAATTTGAAAGGGGCAGCAACTTTATCCAAGGCTATTAGGCTAATGAAAGTGAATTGTTAGTTTCCCGTCGCCCGACCGACTCACATTTTGGTCCCCGCGTGAATATTTCATTATTTGATAAATATTTCATTATTTGTTTGTTTAGAAAAAATAAGCCAAGTTTGACCACAATTATATCGTATTTCATCAATAAATAAGTACAAATACGATGTATGTAAATCGAATACTCGACATACCAACCCGTCCATATGACAATCTTTTTTCATTTTTAGCGATTTCGAGGCACTTTTCGAAGCCCATAATCGTATCATTATGATTTGAACTTCTGAGTTTGTTAAGATGGGTGGTGGGTAGTATGTGTGTGTTATGAAAATCTTCTGAAAAGCATTAAGAGGAAGACAGTTTTAAAATAAACAAGACTTTGTATGCAAAATGGTCTGGAATTCATTTATTTATTGTAGTAAGGACATATTTATGCCCCTATTCACAATTATACACTCTTGGTTCTATACGCTACACGTATTTGGGCACATGTTATAAAATAAAATGAATGTTTCAAAAATAATGAATAATGAAATAGTCGCCTACTCACTGACCCCAAAAAATGTGACGGGAAACTAACAATTCACTTTCATTAGCCTTATGTACTTTTGAATGGAGTAAAAACAGCCAGAAATTGAGGGCATCAAGGCTGTGGGGTTATAGAAGGCAATTCGATTAATTCAAGCCCTGTTTGGTGGTGTGAACCCCTGTACCATTTTAGTTCAAAACGTGAACATATTTGCACCCTTCACAGTTCACACACATTTAAAAAAAAAGTTCAATATGAAAGTACAAATATGTAACTATATTAATTTTGGGCTTGCCTCTAGCTACCTTTATTAACCGCCACTGCTTTTTTGGTTGGACTCACTAGTCTAAGACTAACTAGTCAGACCATGGACTATTAAATAAGTCCATCATGGTCAGACACTACAACACTCTACACTACAGTGATAAAATCTGTACACAAATTCATGGTTAGCTTGGTGTGAAAGTTAATTCATAATTTATCATCAATAGTTGTTTTATAAAGCATAGGTTCTGTTGATGATTTCAATTTATTTATAATCATGAATCAATATGACAATAATAAAATAAATAATAAGCTTTCTTCCTTTGTTTTTTGTGCAGTTTCTGAGTTCGATAATTTGCCCTTAATCTTACCCTACCTTTGTTAACATGGTCCCAGAATTTGAAACATAATTATCTGCAAACGTCGTCTCACTTCAAATGTAAATACGGGTTATTTTACTTAGAACATTTTCAGTATTACTAGCAAAAAAACCTAGACATTTTACGTAAAAAGATTTTATTTCCTTTCTTCAATAATTTGCTATACGTAACCCGTCACCTAAACACCGCCCGCCGCGGTCAGCTGTCGATGAAAGTTCATGATTGATTTCAGGGGAGGGGAAACCCACACATGCAATTGGGAATTCGCGTCATCATCATGATCATGGTCACTTGGTTGGTCCTGGTCATTGCGTTTATCCGTAGATAGTCGTGATAACATCTAAGGCCACGGTTAGGCCATGGTGGCCCCTAATTGTCCATGGTCATGATGGTTAGGCCTATGACCGTACTGTACTTATGAACATTGTCGTTTTTGTTTACGATTTAAAACATTTTACACATATGATAGTGCCATATATAGTGTTTACTAGCCTTTCATCAAGGCCCTGTATTCTGTATAGGTGTGAGCGCCCTCTATCAAAATTGTGGAATACAAGGCCTTTCCTCATATAATCTTTGTGTTATGTTCTACTTTGTTTTACCGAAGATTTCAGCTGAAAAAATCGTGCTTGTTGATTGGTTAATAATGATGTCATAATGATGTCATACCTATATAAAAATAGATCTCCTTTCTTGTCGATTGTAAAAATGATCGACTCCAATCGATATCTATTCATTTTCACTCTCAAATTCATATCGATGTATTGGCTCGCGGATTAATAGTGAATCGGTCTGCGCAAGGATTGGTTCGTGAACGCTATGTCAAAAGGTCATTTTTCTATCTGATGATCGGCGCCATATTTGATTTCCGCTAAGCGACAAAAATTGCACTGTGAATTAACGAATTTTCAACCTAGGTGGACAAGTGTCAAAAGGATGAGAAGACTCGATATTGGTTTTGTTGACTTTTGTGGAAGTCGGCAAGAGGATCACTAGTGTGTTGTTTCTGAAAGAAAATCACCGAGTCGTTATGTGAGCGATATGTGGTAAAGTTTACTATGGGGAAAAAAATAAGAAAAAAATATCATAATTTAAAATTAAAAAAATTCCAATGTTTATTAATTTATACGAGAAAAACGTAATTTATGACAAATTCAAAAGTGCAACAAAATAACTTGGTTTTCCCGGGGCGCCAGGATAATTATTATTAATACTATAAATAGTCAATCGTTATGTAAAAATAAATCACGAACATCACATTCACAACACAACACAACACAACAGCCGAATCCAAAAAAAAAAAATGTGATTAAATAAAGTGCTCACTCGTACCCCCAAAAAGAGTCTCGTTAATAAACAAACTAATGATATTGTAATTAATTAATATAATGGAACATCAAAAAGTACCAATGTTTATACAAAACAAGTTGTCTGAAAAGTGAAAGCAACGTATGCAACGCAAATGGTTTATACAATAGTTATGTATTGTAGGCCTACTGCTAAATCGAAAATTAAAACCATTTGATCCAAAAAAATATTTTTAAATGATCTGTATTGAAAAAAATAATATAAAATGTGCAAAATAGAGTGCTATTAATATGTCTATTTAATTTGAGAGTAAAAAAAGTTAATTTTAGATGACACAAAAAACATCATCCCCGCCGGGACTCGAACACTCGATTCTAATAGAAGTGTCATCTGCGATAAAACAGTACATCGTCCAGCGCCCTAGACCGCTGCACCACTGGGTCATTCTGAAGATAACGACGGTTTTTAATAATATATAGGCCCCTAGTGTCGTTACAGCGTTATGATATCCACTCAACTCAATAAACTAAATCGAAAACTAAAAGTGATATTTATTTATTATTTAAAGCTACATTGTAAATTAGAGAACCATTTTATTTACGGTAATAGACACATTTAATATAAAATAAAATAAAAATATTAGTTTCGCACTATATATGGGACTATTTTGTATGCTATTTATCATGTGACGTCATCTTGGTCGTCGATATAAATTCGTATCTTTAAACATTGTCATCGATAGAATTGGGCGGAGTTAATAGTGTCCTACGATGATGTCATAATTTGATTGACACGTTATGCTTACACAGTGGAATAGCTAAATGCACAAAGACGTCTCGCTTCGCTCGACTCTCGCGCCTGCGGCGCTCGCGCCTCGCTACGCTCGGCTCAAGCAGTACGAGGGCCAGATCGCATTTGACCTTTGACATTAACATTTACGCAGTACAAGACGCGCTGCGGTATTGTGGATTTTGGCGACGTCAATACCGAAACATGCCTATTAAAATCAGATTCGGTTTTACTTCAATTATATTAACTTTAAAGCGAAATCCAATATAATCATATGTAAAATATCGACATAGGTTCCAATACATTGGATGTGAAAGCCGAAAAAATGATAATATATAAGGAAAAAACAACTTTTTTTACCATCGTTTTGGCGTCATTTTATCCGAAATTAGCCTATCCCAGCGCAAATTTTCGCATATAAATCCTCAGAACTTCGGTAATTGTGATTGACCATTTCTGCAAATTGACTCAAATGAAGGTTTTAACTAAAACTTTTGATTTATCTTACTTTGGATGTATGGAATGCGTGCGACATACCTTGTCGCGAAACGTTTACCAGTTGAAAAATCAGTACCCGATCATACCTGTCAAATTCGACAGGCATACAGCGGTGGCGCAGCAGCAGGGCAATACATTTTAGAGCCGAGATCACACGACCATTAATGATGCTAATGTTTGTTCCTGGTTTTGTTATGGAAATGGTCGGCGGTAGTGTTAGTTAGTTGGACCTTTTAAGAAAGCTGAACTAATCGGATCATGGCCTAAAAATTAAAATTATAAATAAGCTGCCTGGCCCAGCCCAGGCCCCTGGCCTTTACAATACGGCTTGGCCCAACTTTGGCCTAGGCCCTACTTAACTTTTTAATTGAACTATATGGTATGTAGCCTTCGCTGGGAATCGGTTGTACGTAACGTAGGATCCACTAAAGTTGTCCCAACCGGTTAAAACACTAGTCTTGCAAAAAAATGGTATTGAACCACAAAATTGAAGTTTCAGTTTTGAATAGGCCCTGTAGCCTAGGTTGTACATAGGCTAGCAATGACTACTCAGAAATGCATCTTTGCATACATTTTTCACACGCTTCCCGCAAACAGATGCATGACAAAAGCCTGGCCCGAGCATTTTGCTTGAGCATGGTCCCTTCAGGACCCAAGCATGTGTCCGTATGGACTGACCGTGTAAACAAACAAACAAAAGCGAATATTTGGAATATTCAGCATAAAATTACGCACATGCCGAATGTTTGCAAATTACAACGAATCAAAACAAAGCGTGTGGTACACGCATTGAATGGCGTGCGCAAAGTGCATTAGGCACTGTCAATGCAACCTGCATATTTTAGGGATGGCATTTAAAGAGGTCCAGGACCCCTTGGGGCGCGTTCCCTCTGTGCCTGTTTGATACCAGGACGTGGACTCGATGCTACATCGAGTCTACTTCCAAGCCTAGTGGGAACGCGCAATAAGGGGGTTTGACCCTACATCCACAAATAATTGAGGTCACTAACAGACAACCAAGAACCTCCGTGCATATCAAGCTCGATTACCAAAAACTTTGAGTTAGCCCAAACAAAGAAGAATGTTTGTCTCAGAATCCACAGAGCCCACATTGGTATATGAAATGAGCTACAGCGTGTAGGTCTACGCACTGAGGCCTAATTTGTTTAGGATTTTTAAACAATTTTTTTAAAATATTTAAAAAAGTTCTTAGTAGCTTGGATTTTAGCAACAACAACAACAAAATCGCATAGGGTCTTGGGTAAAGTTGCCCGTTTTCGGTCAGCGCCTAAACTTTTTCGGTCACTTTTGCCTAAATCGTGTAAAACCTGTTCACAGCGAATGAATTCAGAAGATCGTCGTGCGCAAAACGCTGGCATGGCACAATATGGCGCGCAATGTATGCATGCCGCTTGCGTATTACAAAATCGTGCTTATTAGGATTACTTTTGCGCGCGAAAAAAAAAGAATATTTCTCGCCAATTTGGAACTGATTGAACTATAGCTAGCCCATTAATATGATATATCTATAATCATGATAACAGGCAGCCACCCGAGTCCCGACCCTTACAAAAATGATGCGCATCTTTGCACGCATGTTTCACAAGCTTGTAGCACGAACTTTGTAGATGCGTGCTACATCTTACTGTACAAGGGAATATTTGGAACATTACGCGCGTGCCGCATGCCTGCAAAAAATATGCACATACGTTTAGTAAGCACCCAGTGCACGCATAGGCTTTCGCGTGCAGTCTTAATTGCATAAGCATGCACAAATTAACAGCATGCAATGCACTGCGCGCACAACTAAAGTGAACCCAACTTGGAAATGTATAGACCCTATTCACGCAGCAGCCATTTTCTAAAATTTGCCACCCAAGCCTCGTTCCCGTTATGTTTACCTGCGCCTGCGTGACTTCTTTCGCATTGTGCGAGGATCCGTACGCCACATGCGTTGGTACCACGCTTCCCTCGGGTTCTATCGAGTGCGCCAAATGGGAACGAGGCTTGGGTGGCAAATTTTGGAAAATGGCTGCCGTGTAAATAGAGTCTATAATTTGTTTTTCAGAAAAATCCCCATTTTTATCGCATTGTGTCTGTAAATAGGGGCCAGAAATGATCCATTTAGAAATTATCGGCTTAATGGTGAATTACTGCCAACCAGCCGCGTAGCCAGCCCAGCCACTCCGAGGGGGCAAGATCCCCATAGATCCCCATAACGGTCCCTATTTCAAAGAAACCAGGTCAAAAAACGGCTGATTTAACATGATTTTCCGCCCTTTTCGTCCCCATTTTGCCAATTTTTTCCCCTCCGGGGGGGCAGTTCGCCCCACCCGCCCCCCCACTCGCTACGCTACTGCTGCCAACGGTGGTTACCCACAAGCCGGTTTGTTTAATACTCAATGGGCAAATTTCTTGTGACCTTGTGCTTCTAAACTAAGAACCATTAAAGTTTAATGCAACTCAAAGATAGCACTAGATCAAAATGTGAGAGGTCCCATGACATTTTTCAGGACCCCCGTAGGACTTCAAAAAAAATAATTTAAGGGGTCCCCCAAGAAATTGATGGGTCCTGTAGTTGGGGTATTTGAACATTTTACTTTTTACGGACAGTTTTAATGAATTTATATTGTGAGCAAAGGATGGATATGTAAATTACAGAATTTCTTACGGTTTCCATTTCCATAAATCATCAAATTTAAGGGGTCCCTTCAATTTTGATCGGGACCTGCAAGTTTTTCCAATTTGAAACCTGACGCGTCAGAATGCGACCCCTGATGCAACTCAAACTTTGAATGTGACCATTTTAAGGATGACCTTTCATGTAGAATAGAAAACATAAAGTTCGGGCTAGCAACCAAAGCATCTTAAAATCTTCTGTACAAATATCTTTAGAAGAAAAAAAATCAATATCAAAAATGGAAGAAATCCACTATTGTTTTTTAGATGATGGATGATTTGACAAACTACACACAGAGATCTGCCAGGTTGAGAATAACGTGGTGGGCAAACCTGCCAGTGGTGGGCGAACCTTCCACAAGGGTATACACGCCCTGCTCTCCACTACTTAAAAAGCTTGAAATTTGAC